>CAXKVI010000002.1:48062298-48247298 GCA_964058755.1 Campiglossa producta
GAACACCACATGTATACAAAGAAGGTGATTTAGTTCTAGTAGAGAACGCACCGCCATGTACGGGTTTTTCACGAAAACTTGAACCACGTTATAAAGGACCTTTTGAAATTACCAAAGTGCTCGATCGAGATCGTTATGTAATCCAAGATTTGCCGGGCAGTAAACGTAAACAACGACCATACAAATCTGTTTATGCTTCAGATAAATTAAAGCGTTACTGTGAACCAACAGAAATGGACGACATATGTTGTGCAGAAGATGAATCCGAAGATGAAGATGTAAACTGATACGAGGTCGTATCAATTGATCAGGAAAGGCCGACTGTAAACTAATCAACTGTAAACTGATCTACTGTAAATCGATCTAGAGATCTTGGCAAGGAAAATAAGCAAGCTTTGAAATATTTGATATAATTTTTTTTAGTTTTCGAATTATTGTAAAACCCGAAGAACGAATTCTTTAAATTAAAACCAATTAGTTTTATAAATTGACTATTTTATTAACTATTTATTACTTGTGTGATTTTGTGTGCATTGAGGTCTATCAATTTTAGTTTAGATTTTGCAGACCTTACTCAATTTTTGGTATAAAACTGAAACAAACACTTACCTGAATATAATTTTCTCAGAGCCGGAACATAATTTTCTCTAGCCTTTTCTAGTATTCTTGCCTCAAACATTGGTATGTTTTTGTGATTTCCCAATTTTGGTTTGAGTTTGCCAAAAATGCAAAAATCAAAATGGGAGAAATAGATACATATTCTTGAGGGAAATTTACTGCTGAATCTGAAATCAGAATTCAACAACGGGCCAAGGTGCGACCTTACTCCAGCAAAAAGGGCAATACTGTCAGGGATAAGTGCAGTGGAGGGCACCACCACAAACAAACGCCAGCAGAAATTGTGGAGGTATAAGTGTGCTTCCGATAGAACTGTGGGACAAAACGCAATTTCGATAGCTTTACGGTACTATCTCGGGAACCGCTTGACCGATTTGGATAAAATTTGGCATATAGATAGTTTGATTCATTCTTAGATTTAAAACATGGGCTTACTACTTGGCGCGGTTTACAGAGTTACCGCCTATCTCGATTTTTTAAAAATACTGAGCAAGATATGCCAATATACATATCTAGATTTTGTTAAATACTGATAAAACTATGCCAATGTGGGTATTGAAGGAAAGATATTGTCGGCGACATACCAACAGATATTTTCAAGTAGGGTTGCCACCTAGGGCTCCCTAACGTAACCGCACTATATTTATATACATAACTGTATATCCGATACTATCTCGAGAACCGTTTGAACGATTTCGATGAAATTCGTCATAGGGATAGTATGGTTAGTTCTAAGACTTCCCACTTGGGTGTAGCCATTTGGGGCGGCTTACAGGGTTGCCATTTATTTCAATTTTGTTTTAGTATTGAGCTAGATATGCCAATATCCGTATGAAATGAAAGGTATTTTCGGCAACATACAAACTGAAATATTTTAAAGTAGGGCTGCCACCCAGGGTTCTCCTTTTACATTTTGGTGATTTTGGGATTATTGTGGGATCATTTTTGGGTCATTTCGCGATCATTTTGGGGTCAATTTGGACGACTTGACCGATTTCGATGAAATTTCGCATATATACATATGTATAGTTATTTCCGGGATTTGCGCTGGATTTTCCCAACAGTTTAGAAAGTGATTGAAAGTTGTTTGAAAAACTATCTATCCAACTCCTAAGATTTTTTTATGCTATTTCAAAATATATTTTCTCGATAAACATTATCCCCCATATTCATAAAAAATTAAATTAGTTTATAAAGCTCTTTAAAATGACATTTTCATACAAATTTTGAATAATAAGAGCTTAATAAACCTTTTATATCCTTTTTATGAATAAGGGCTTATTTTTTTAAAAATGGGTGTTGAAGTTAAATTGACTTTTGTTAAGTTTAGAATCCAGGTTAAGGCCAAAATCAAATATTTAATAAGTGGGAGATCTTCGATAGTGGGCCTAGTTAGTTCCTAGAAAGGCAAATGATACAAAAATCAAAGAAGAAAATTACGATATTCGAAAATATTGGGGCACATTAATAGTCGAAATAAAGTAGGCACTAAAGATAGTATTTTTGACAGATAGGTCGTTAGCAATAGGGTCAAAAAGCTGGCGCTAACTTTAATGCCTACTTTATTTCGACTATGAATATGCGCCATTGTATCTCGATCATTTTTACAAATGAATCCCAATCGCTTAGTTCTTTTTGGAAGCAGGAATTTTCGGCACCTCAAAAGGCACGGGATCCCGGGACTGACACCCTTAATGCATACAAATAATAAACGTCCGCTTCCTTTGAAGTAAAATCGATACAAATAAGTTAAAAATGTCCTTTTACACTAAATGTTAAACAAATTTATTAAATAAATATTTTTAGATATGACTGGATCAAAGAAAAAATAAGAAAATTGTTCACATGCAAGGCATCGGAAGTTTGTAAACAGCTTATACGGCCTGCAATGCGCACGCGACTGCATTAGGTATGCAATTGGGTGGGCGTGATTTAGTGCACATTTGTACGCTTGACTGAAGAAATATGTGTATGTAGTGGAGGCTGGGGCAGATTTTGGCTGTGGGACTTTGATGACTAATATTACAAGAGAGAGCCGCAACAGTCGCCAACACACAAATTCAACGAAGGGTATTATTTCAATACAAACAAAATGAAGTAGTTTTTGATTCTATAACTGGTAATACTCCAGAATAAGTTGCGTTATACGGCTGATACATTAGCGCAAATTCCGAATTATCTCCGCTTTTGGGAGTTAACTTGAGCATAATCTTCATTATAAACTCCCAAAAATGAATAAGATTTGAGCGGCCACAACAAAATGTTCGCTGGCAACACTCTTCAGATAAAAAAACAAAAACTGCAAGAAAACGCATATTGCTTGCAGTTTACCGCTATTTGCCGCTAGAAATAGTAAGGGCAACTACCAAAATTACGATTTACCGCTACTGCACACTAGAGTCGCTATAAAATAAGCAATTCCCAGTGACATCTAGATTTAAATAACAAGTAATACAACACAAAGCACTAGATGGCGCGATTGTTAATCTTCAATTTTGGGTGTATCAGGGTAAAATTTGGATCTGATTAAAAAATATTTATTGGAGGTAATCTCCCTGTGTGTATCCATAGCATTAATGAATACTACGAAATTCGTGGATAGAATGGAAAGTTTATGTGGTGAAGTTATGGAGAACAAACTTTGATTTTATAAATGGAATTGTTTTCAAGTTAAAGTTGCGGCCAAAAAAACTACTAGTAAGTTGAACCTACCCCACTCTACCCTATGCATGTCAAGCAAAACGCATAAGTTTTGCACATATGAGTCTTGCGGTGAATCAAATATGCAGATTCCTGAGCATTTAATTTTACTTAGTAATTAATTTCAATTGCAGTGCGGTTCGTAATTGAATTTTTTTTTCGCTTTTCATAAATCGTGTCGAAAATAGCTGCACGACATGTTGTGAATTGTACATAAAAACGGATATGTTTGGTATGCGTGAAGTAGGAGGCTTGTCGTGCGCACTAAATATAGCGGAACAACAATTTAGGAAATGCATAAATCATCATCAGAGCGCACACATATTTAATTCCATCTTTTGATATATTTGAATTTCTACTCACGTATGCATTTATTGTATGAATGCGTGTATGCCTTTAAGGTTACAGCTCATAATTTTTTCTACACCTAACGTGAACTTTGCTCTTAATGTCAATTTGCGGGCGACAAAGTGGGAAATGTCAAATGCAACTTTTTGCAGCAATCACTTTCTTTACTCTATGATTAACGTCAAATTCAGTACCGCTTAGGATAGTCGAAAAGGATTAAGAATGTAGGCAGAAAAAAATATTATACTCAGTTGTGCATAGCGCAGGTCCAACCAAATATCTTTAAAAAAAGCTACGACTGTTTAATTCGCATGTTAAATCACTGATGTTTTATGCTTGCTAGACGCGAAAAGTTCATTTTAAATTCACAAATGCCTACAAGTTTTTTCGAATAAATAAGTGCGCCGAATCCTGAAAATTCGTTGAATGATGTCACGAGAACAGCACCAAACAAAATACGAATATAATAGAATAAGAGTTGAGGAAGCTGTTGATGATGATGACGTATAGCACTCAGGCTTTGTTCGCGTAACGATAGGTTAGTATGACGTTTCAGCCAGCCTTTCATATATAAAATTGATAACACTTAATTTCGGGTAGGTCTTCAGTGGCTCATGTTTATATTTAGGGATCATATTTTCCCCCGAGTGTGAAAACGATGACCACAAAGTAGAGAGAGGCAATGCATTAAAATCAAAACACGTTTTTTTATGCTCACAAAGAATAATCCTCTTTAAAATTTTAAGTACCTGGGTGACCGATCTTGATCGGTGCTATCAATTTAGTGCTAACTTTACTTACCAACACTATAAGCTTTCCAACATAGATTTCCAAAAAAATATCAAATAGGTGGGAACCTTGTGAAGATGTGTTGCACTGTCTTTTATATGTGCGAAAATTATTAAAATTTTGTAATTTTCGTAGCCGTAAAGGACTTTTCGCGGACAGCCCTACTTGAAAATATTTTAGTTGGTATGTCAGCAAAAATACCTTTCATTGGATACCCATATTGGCTTATCTAGCTCCATAAATAAAAAAAATGTTAATAGGTGGCAACCCTGTAAACCGCCCCAAGTGACAATCCCAAAGTGTATAGTCTTAGAATCAATCATACTACCTATTTGCCAAATTTCATCCCAACCGGTCAAGCGGTTCTCGAGAAAGTACGGGACCTACAAATATACAAAGTTACTCCGGTAAGGTGGCAACCTTAGGTGACAACCCTACTTGAAAATATTTTAGTTGGTATGTCTGAGAAAACAACTTTCATTTGATACCCATATTGGCATATATATGTATCTCCATAAATAAAACAAATTAAAATAGGTGGCAACCCTGTAAACCGCCCCAAGTGACAACCCCAAAGTGTATAGTCTTAGAATCAATCATACTATCTATGTGCCAAATTTCATCCCAATCGGTCAAGCGGTTCTCGAGATAGTACCGGACCTACAAATATACAAATATACTCCGGTAAGGTGGCAACCCTAGGTGAAAACCCTACTTGAAAATATTTAGTTGGTATGTCAGCGAAAACACCTTTCATTTGATACCCATATTGGCATATCTAGCTCCATAAATAAAACAAATTAAATAGGTAGCAACCCTGTAAACCGCCCCAAGTGACAACCCCAAAGTGTATAGTCTTGGAATCAACCATACTATCTATGAGCCGAATTTCATCCCAATCGGTCAAGCAGTTCTCGAGATAGTACCGGACCTACAAATATACTCCGGTAAGGTGCAACCCTAGGTGACAACCCTACTTGAAAATATTTTAGCGGTTCTCGAGATAGTATCGGACTTACAAATACACAAATATACAAAATACAAATATACAAATATACAAATATACAAGTTTAACTCGTTTAAAGTTATTAGATAAAGGTTTACAAACAACCAAAACAGAAACTGTTCTTGGGGGTAATTCTCGTTCAATGAAATGGTATCGTGAAAAAATGTGTATGAATTTGAAGTTTCTTTTCATAAATTTTGTATGAAAATTCTTTTCATTTTATCACTTCATAGAACATGAATTTTCCCACTGGATACAATTCAAAAAGTTCTTCTTCGGGTTTCATATTACCACAATATGTTCTTGTAGAATCTTATTAACAACAGTAAAACCTTGTTGCTCAATTTTCTTGTAAGAGTTCAGAAAAGTGCCTCATTTCCTATTTCCAAACACTACCGGCTGACTAGTATCTTAAGCTCTTACCCAACAAACACTGATGTTACACGGAGAGACTCTATTAAGATTGAATTGTCAAAGATTTTTCCTTAAATCACTAATAGTGCACATTTCGTAAAAGGAGAAACCATAATTTTGTAAATTATAAAATAATAGAAGGGAATTTTTCCTTTTACGAAAGGTTAAAGTCACATTTACATATTTTTATTTAATTATTTTCTTTTTCTCACATTTTCATATTTTCATTTAATTCTTTACCATTTTCTTTTTAAATATTAGATACATATGTATAATTGAATTTTTGTTAAAATTTTGATTTAAAAACTTGAAGTTTAAAGCAAGCAAAATAAATTAAAAATTAAGTAAAGTGAGCTAAAGTCATTTTCGTGGGGATTAATTAATTTTTTTTCGTGGGGATTCTGTCATGTAAGAACCCCCACGTTTGGTGGGGCTTAATTCATTTCGATTGGTGGGGATAAAATCATTTTCGTGGGGTTTAATTCAGTTTTTTTCCGTGGGGATTTTCTAATTTTTGGTGGGGAAAGATTCACTGAGACATTGGTGGGGCTTAAGTCATTTTGCCCGGTGGGGGTTAATTCAGTGGGGGCTAATTCGTACACCCATTGAGAATACGTAAATTGATAATGAGAACATGTAAGTTGATAATGAGAAAATTTCAATATCAATATAAACTTAAACTCTCCTATTATCAACTTGTGTTTTCTCAATATAAAAACCTACATTTCCCATTATCAACACCAAAATAAATAAGAAATGTTTACTTGAAATTTTTTTTGCAGCTTCATGGACGCAAAATTATTATGGTTGAGGAAGTTGGCCTGGGAGTCCCGGCCCGTATTCTACCTCAACCAAAGATTTTAAATTTAATTTAAATTCTTACAGGAGTTTATAATGTAAATAAAATAAACGAAATGACCATAGCTAGTGTTGCTCAAGCAATATGGACTGAAATAAAAAAAAAAAATGTTTAAATAAATAAGAAAATTAGTGTCCGACCGAAACCTGAATTTTGGGCCGAAGCCGAAACCGTAACCGAATATTCGGCATATTGGAGGAATGCCAATAACGGAATATATTTACACTACGAAGAACCAGTGATTGATCTAGGTATTCGCTTAATTCTATTCAAGAGATGTATTAGTTTTTGCTTTGCGTACGCAATTTTTTGTAGATTTATCATGGCATGCCCAGAGGTCACTGGAATCCGATATAATTGACTCATCCAAAGATTCTTCACTATTACTGGGATCACAAGAGTTTCAACAACATTGAACAATTTTTTTTTAAATAACAAAAAAATATTCCTGGAAATTACGATTTTCTGTTATAAAAATCAAAAACTCGTAAAATTCAGTCATTTTTTTTAATTAAACCCATCTATTATTCGGTCTTTTCAGCCGAAGGCCGAAGCCGAATAAAAAAGACTGGCCGAATACCGAAACTTGGTCGAATATTCGGTCGGACACAGAAAATATTTCTTCAATAAAGTGAAAAATATTCTTATAATTTTTTGTTTTTGATAAGAAAATAACTTGTTTGTTTGAAGTAAACTTTTTAACTAATTTCAGGGAAAATCAAGTAAATTTTTAGAATTTCTCAAATTATTTACTATTTTGAGATTGAGAACATATTTTTCTAGATTTTAGAAAAATATTTTTCTCCGTGTAGATATCGATTAGAGGTATATTAAATATCTAGCCCCATTATCCAATATCAAATGTTAGAGGATGACTCGAAAAACACTTAAGAACCATTGTTTTCTGAAACAAAACAGGACATAGTTCTCTAATCGAGAAAATCATGGTTCTCCCATCGAATGTGAATTGAGTTTGCATTATTTCTTTAATATTTTTCGAGTCGTTTACGCTTGTTATATAAAGTATCAATGAAAATTTCTCTAACATTATAGCCTGTGTTTTTTTGGTAGCTTACACAAACTTACCAAATTGCATCAAGAAAAATTGGTATGGATAATCAATAAGGCAAGTTCCTTAATGCTTTCAGAGGTACAGAATAACGCAAACTAACCATATTTCTGTATGCCACTCATTATACCGCGGGGCCATCATCTTGGCCTCCAAGGACTTTCTCTTTGCAGAGCAATTTGCATATTAATGTCACGCACGTTTACATCAACAAAATATCAGCTGGTTTGAGGCGTTATGTAAGCATGTAAAACATGTGACGTACAAACATAAATTGTCTCGTATGACATCAATTGGTTTTTGTTGGTATCGCAAGTAGGTATTATTTTCCATACTCACTTGTACTCTCTGTGTGCTAAATTGTGAATTCGTTTGATATAAAATGACATTTACTGCATAACATTTCACACTTTGAGAACTTTAATTTTTTTGTAATGAATTTTTTCTCAACTCAAATATATTTATAACGCACAGTTGACATGCCTAATGCACCCATGTGACCGTTCTCACAGGCAGGCGAGACATGTCATTTTCCACTTCACTTAATTCTACGCATTTCTCTTCACTCAGCGACTCATCCAGTCGTGCAACCATTTAACAAACGTCATTTTGACAAAAAAAACTCCTCACTTCAATACTCCTCAAATCACATACCGTCGCTCCCAGCGAAGACTAGCACGGCTCATTGTTTGCGTGGAAGACTAGCATGGTTCGTTCTTTGCGTGGAAAACTAACATTCTTCGTTCTCTGCGTGGAAGACTAACACGCTTCAGTTTGATGTGAACTATGTTAGTTGTCCACGCAGAGAACGAGGTGTGATAATATTCCACGCAGAGAACGAAGTATGTTAGTTTTCCACGTAAAGAACGAACTTTGCTAGTCTTACACGCAAACAACGAACCGTTCTAGTCTTCGTTGGGAGCAACGATACATGCACCCGGATTGTTGTTGTTGTAGCGAGGTGTAGTCCTGCCTAACTGTCAGACCGGGTCATCCCGAGTGTATTGCTCTTGGCCGGGTCGATATAAGAAAACAGCCCGGGTCGTTTCGGCACGATGGGTACAGCACAAGTACTGGTACCGTTCTCGTAGAACCGGCAATACAAGAACTAGCCGTGTAGGCTATGTAGGTCATTTAGCGTTACCCAGGGTGCACCAACTGGGAGGCGACCGACTTTTACACCCCGGATTAGGCTGCTCCATATATGCTTCTGTCCGTCATTTAATGTTTTCACATTGACTAACGTGCTCGCATGTTGGGAAGCGGATACGTGAAAGCTCGCATGGAGGGTAATGCGACAATGTACGTTTGTATAAAGGAGGTCTCTTGTTTGGGTTTGGACACATTGGCGCGTTGGAATGTTTACGACTTGACACTTAAATGCTCGTTTGATTTGATGCAGTGGTAATTATTTACAAGTGCATATGGCAAAAGCCACAGAACCTTTGACATTTTTTTAAAAAAGTCATCTCAGTTTTCACTTGCACTACTGCACAACTAGATCCATTAGCTTAATAATAATAAAATCATCAAAACTTAGTTTTGTTTGATAATTCAGCGTGGGAATCTCAATAGATCCCTATGCTTATCTATATATGTATACACACAAAAATTTCATACATTTTTAGTTAACATGAATCATGTTTATCTATATATGTATACACACAAAAATTTCATACATTTTTAGTTAACATGAATCATGTTGAATTAACCTGAACGACTCTTGTACGTAAAGCAAAAACAATTTCAGAAAATCAACACGAGCATTTTAACATGAAGCGTATTGTTAAAATAACATGAAATATTTCTGCATTAGAATTACATTCGTGTGTATCCCTTACCATAAATTCGGTTTGATTTAACATGAAGAAGTGTTGTTTTCGACCACCATCTGTTCCCCATCAAAGCTTGTGAACAGAATATTGTTCTCAAAAGAACAGAAGTAATTTTTATCTTAAATATTTAATGTAAGCGACTGGAAGTTCTGCGCGAAATAATTTGCGGTAGAATGGAGATCGATAAAAAAGTTTCGCAAAGATTTTTGGGTAAGTAATTTGTGCAACTTAAAGTGTTGTTTCCAAATTTGGTAAATTTTTCTGCTGAAACACGTCCAAAAATGTCAGGCGTTGGACCGAAGGGCCCTTATTTGTTCTGCACATAAATACCATGGAAGCGCTTTCGGATTATTGATATCGAGGTGAAAACGCGTCTTTTTATACCTATCTCGAAATTTTTTGGACGTGTATGTATATGTTTATATATAAAAAAATTTGTTAATAAACTATACAAATATTATATTTTGTTTATATATACGAGGTGTTAAATTGACATGATATATCGCGTTAATTTAACAATAAAAATCCTGTTATATTCACATTATGGATCGTGTTAATTTAACATTAAAATCCTGTTAAATCAACATGATAGATCGTGTTAATTTGACAATAAAATCCTGTTAAATTAACATGATAGATCGTGTTAATTTAAAATAAAACCTGTTAAATCAACATGATAGATCGTGTTAATTTGACAATAAAAAACTGTTGAATTAACATGATAGATCGTGTTAATGAATTATACAAATATGTATTATATTATTTTATCTAAGTTAATTATTACTAATTACTAAATATGTTAAGGGTTTCGAAATAAAATTTATTTAAAAACAAAAAACGATGTGTTTTATCGTTAGCAATATATTGCGTTAATTTAGCAGTAAAATCTTGTTGAATTAACATGATAGATCGTGTTAATTTAACAGTAAAAGCTTGTTGAATTAACATGATAGATCGTGTTAATTTAACAGTAAAAACCTGTTAAATAACATGATAGATCATGTTAATTTAACATTGCAGATCGTGTTAATTTAGCATGAAAGGAAATCATGTTGATTCAAATCTTTGTGATCATGTTAAATTCACACTGTTCCTTCATGTTGATCTAACATGTAGGAACAGTAAAAATCTAGCTTCATGTTGAAACAACATGAGCGATAGTGTTGAAAAATATTAACCTGAAAAAGTGTTAAAAAAGTGTTGATTCAACATGAAAATTGTTCTGCGTGTATAAAATTATATGCATGTATGTATGTAGCTTATGGACTCCAAAACTACTCTGCCTATTTTCTTCAAATTTTCGGTATAGATTAGTAGGAGCCTGGAGAGTGTTTCTGTAAAGTTGTTTTTACGGAAGTGGACCCGGGACCGCCTTTTTCGAAACAATCGCATAAATGGCTTGATTTCTTTGAAATTAGATATGTAGGTAGCGTTTTGTTAAGGTTAAAGTATGGTATGATTTTTATTCCGGGAAGTGGACCAGGGACTGATCTTTTCTAAACAATCGTATTGATGGCTCAATTTGATTGAAACTTGGTGTGTAGGTAGCTATATGCTTCGTTTAATATATAGAATGAATTTTTTTACGGAAAGTGGACCCAGGACTGACTTATTCTAAACTATCGTATAGATGGTTGGAATTACTTGAAATTTGGTATGTCGGTAGCGTTATGCTTAGGTTAAAGTGTGGGATAATTTTTCTTCCAGGAAGTTTACCAGGGCCCGATATATTCTAAACAATCATATTTTTATGACTCGATGGCTTCATATTTGGCGTTTATCTGGCGTTCCACCTTGATAAAATATGAGATAATATATCTTCTGAGATATAGTAAAAATGGTAAAATCTTATTCAGGTGATTTTTTTTTTTGACGTAGCAACGCACGCCCAGTACTACTAGTTCTCCATATTGTCGTAACTAGAGACCCCGAAAAACGAGTTTTCCGGAATTTTAGAAATCGCACAGCAAGTACTGCACCGTTACTTCTGTGAATGGACTTCTCATTCGCGTCATGAGTATTCAGGCCAATTCTAAATAAGTTTTCATTCGGAACCATTTCACTTTTTCATTCATTTTTGCTCACAAATTATATGAGGTTGAGAAAATCCACAACGTGAGAAACTATTTATAATTGGCCTGATTATGTTCCATACCCAAACGGAGAACTATTTCCAGAAAAATGTTTTAATGAGATATTGGTAGGAAAAGTTAAGTCCTTCCTCAGGAAGGTCCACTTTCTATAAATCTGTCATTATATATATTGATAGACGGTTGGCATTGATAGACACATTCGTAACAGTTATATTTTAAAGCTCAATTTAACCGAATAGATTTGGGAACTAGATCATTAAATGCGAATGGGTGAAGACCGTCCGACCCAGGGAGTATCGACAAGAAGGAAATAATTTTGTGGTCTAATATTGCGAAAAAAGGATATTCTGCAAATTGAAATGACTGAATCGTTTGAAAATTTCGTGAAACCTGCTATTCACTTTTAAGTGAATTGTCAGCTATGGGCTATACATACCCAGCTCACAGCCACGTATGCAATAAAGTAATTTATTACGTGAAAACTTTTTAATCCATTGCGCTATAAAATAGTATACGATTTTTAAGTGTTTTCCACGAACTCGTTTCACTACCACCAGCTTAAAATAAAAATTCGTTAGATCGTAAAAACTTTTAACGCCTTTGAGCTTTTGTGTTGTAAAAAGTGTTCGCGTGCTAAAAAGGATTTAAATTTTCTTAGATAATGACTTTGGACTTTTATTAGTTCGAAAATCTGATATCGTTTACTGCCCTACCTGGTCTGACAGACATCGAAGGGATTCTTCATATAGATACCCAATTAACCATACGGATGTGGTAAGGTCAAGTGGGGGGCAGAAGGAGTTGGTATAACACTGCATTTGCATTTGCGGGTCATGTTAACGGCAGTCATGATATCTTACGAAATATTTGGAAACTTTTTTCTCGTCCGATCTGAGATATACCTAGCATGTATACAAATTTCCGGTAGGTGTCTGCGGATAGGAAGCAGCCCGCCAGGGCTAATCTTTTTCTTTTTCATTTCAATTTTGATGTTTATTAATTTTCGCAAAAAGAAGAAGAAGGCGTAAAAACTAGGGAATTTTTTGCAAATTAATGTTGGATGTAAATGCTCGTGTAATCTTATCTGACACATTTGCATTAAATCAGCAGACAAAGTGATTGTCAGCGGAATCGTTATGCATGCGTGACATTATACCTACTTAGATGTACGGCATAGTATAATTGTGCTCACATGCGAATAAATGTACATGAATAAGATATAGGGTGTCCCAATAATAATTGTCATAATAAATTGTTAATTACCGCACTGAAACAAAAGCATACATGTTTTGAAGAAAGAAGTTTCATAGAAGTTCAAGCTGATATTTCTTAGAATAAAAGAAAAAATTTAAAGAGTCTAAGAAAATTATTTTACAATTTATGAATGAATTCATGATTTCTGAGGATTTGTTTACATATTTTAAGAACAAGTACTAATATTCTAAGAAATATTCTTAAATTTCTATGAAAATGTTTTTGGAGAGGTTTTAATGAACAATTCTTAAAATCGATGTACTTCTTCTTTGGAAACATGAACTAAATATAGTTTCGTAATGGAATAGGAAAATTTGTTCATTTGAATAGGTCCAGATATATGTAGTAGGAAAAATTCCATGCGAAGATCCATGCCCCCTTATCGCTTCCTCTACTTTAGCTTGAGGTGTCAGAGATTAATCTCCCTACCAGTTTCCTCTATTCTAGCATAAATATTTCTAGAGATATGCCGCGAAAATGTCACGCCCTCCATACAATATTATTCATTGGTCCGAATTGTGAATCGTAAGCATTCGCTCACTTGAAATTTTAACAATATCAGTCTAGGCGTTTATTAGTAGGTCAGTCAAAATCGGATGCACACAGGATTTATATACCCATATAAAGATAATTATTAGTTAAATAATCACAAAATGACCCCAAAACTATCTTAAAATGACCAAATTGACAGTTAAAGTTATAGATAAAAAGGAGGTTAAATGCTTGACCTTTTTAGATGAGTTCGAATCAATTGTTTCAAAAATTATTCTATTAATTTCAATAATATATATAAGTACAACAAATATATGTAAGTACAACAAATATATGTAAGTACATGTGTGTAGATGTAATATATCAAATCATTAAAGACAAATAAACGCGACCTGCGGCTTCATGGCCCATTTTCAGTTTTTGTTTGACAGCGTTAAATGGGGTAAGGAAAAGGGAACACACAGGGTCAGCGGTGGCCCCAAGGCGCAGACAAAGATACTATGTACTCGTAAATCAGATATCTTATACTAACATACGTATGTAGCGGCACAGCCATTTGTGGTGATTGCTTGGTTAGATTTTGGTTACAGTAGTTTTTGAAAAGTTTTTTTTATGTTTGTATAAACATAATACCAACCGAGACAACAAAACCAAAAAACAGCGTGAACAAGGGAAAAAAATCATGCGGTGCCATTGTGCAAAAGGGCGTGTGTGCGCCTCTGCAGTCAAGCGTTGCGGTGTAATTAGTGTGGCACGGGAATGAGTCGTGTCGAAATTTATGTGTACGAAATGCCAATTTGCTATTTTATTTATTTTTCCTATTAAGGCAATGAAGGAAATGCGTATAAAAAAGAGGAGTTAAAGAATATATGCAGACGATGGCAGCAAAAGATACGAAAGAGCTACATGCAAACATACTAAATGTTAATGCTCATGGGCGTAATGTGGTGTTGCCGCAAGTCCAATATTTTATTTTTGTAAACATGACAGCATATTAAATTATGCGTTATACCTAAAGGAAATAAACATATCACGCACCTATATTATATGGAAAGGAAGCTAACTCAGAAATTCTTATGAAACCCACTATCGGGTTTCTGAATTATATACATACTAGACGATATGTATATTCGATGCAATAAGAGATGCACCACTTTTTAAGGAAAGGGCTTGATCAAAACAAGAAATCTCTTTAGAAAATAAAGCGAGCCAGTCGATTTGTGTTGTTTTTTGAACAACATGCCTTTTTGAGTTAGATGCTATCTAGTTTTAATTGTAACACATTTACACATATTAGCAATTGAGAAAAGGATTTTGCTTTTAAATTAACTGCGCTTATGTTAAAGAGGCTGTGTATACATTTATTTAAATTTGCTTTTTGATTTTTAAAGTGATGAATGTATTTTCACTTTGTTTGCATGTTAGTCTGTTCCCTTCGGGCAAATGGTGACAATTGCCACCAAAGGAGCGGTTGAACTAGTGATAGCGGACCCGCTACTAGAACGACCTATTGTAATGCAGAGGGTGTGAATTTCCACCACCTGCATTACTCAGAGTCATTCTAGTAGTAGGTCCGTATTCACCACTTCAGCTGGCCCATTTGTCGTTTTGAAATGTGTCGGTTTTCGTCGTTGAGTTTGTTCGTGCATTTTCGGTATTGAGTTGGGCCTTTCAACCAATCGCAAGGCTTCCTTGTTTTTTCAACCAATCAGCAGTCTTCCTTCCAACCCATCACTTTTTCGCCCCAACAGTCTGTATAAGGTGGCAATTGGTCCCCTCCAATGACAACCCCATGTTAAAGTTCTGGGTCGTTTTCATACTAATGAACATGAAATGTGATAGGGAAATTCTGCTTGTGACTGCTATGTGATATGTCACATACCAGTTCCTTTGCCTGCAGGGTTAGCACGATAACAGGGACAAAAATTAATATATCTTTATTTAATGAATCTATTTCATCATTTCCCTTAGTGATTACATCACGCCTGAACCGATGGACCGATTTCACAAATTTTTTTTTTTGTATTTGTTTTTGCCCGGAGAAAGTCAAAAAAATTTGTAAAATCCTGCGATATTAACCAAAATGTGGGCCAGGGGTGACCCAGAATGTGTTTTTACGATATGGGTATCAAATAAAAGGTGTTGATGAGAGTTTTCACAAGGAGCAGTTTTCAGGTTCAAATGTGAACCCGTTTCCAAAATATTGAACATTAGGTGGACCAAGTCTGATCCAAGAATATGTTCATATAATATCATTCATCATTTATTGGCGCTTAACCGCCTAAGCGATTTTGGCCGTTGCATATCAAAGCACGCCAGTCATTCCTTTTTAGCGATAACTGACGCCAATTGGAAACCCCAAGGGAGTTCAAGTCATCCTCCACCTGTTGTTTCCATCTCAGTCGAGACCTCCCCCTTCCTCTGCTGCCGAATTCAGGCGACGATAGGAAAACCTTCTGTGCTGGAGCTTCTTTGTCCATTCGCATAACATGGCCCAGCCAGCGGAGTCTTTGGGCTTTAATTCGCTGGACTATGGTCAGATCTGCGTAGAGCTCGTACAGCTCATCGTTAAATTTCCTTCGATACTCGCCGTTGACATCACGGGAAGGACCATAAATCTTCCGGAGAACTTTTCTCTCAAATACTCCAAGGGCCATCTCACCTTGACATTGTCCATGAATCTGAGCCATACATCAGGACAGATATGATGAGAGACTTATAGAGCGTGATCTTTGTTCTTCGAGAGAGGACTTTACTTCTCAATTGCCTACTCAGTCCAAAGTAGCACTTGTTGGCAAGAGTGATTCTCCGCTGGATTTCTAGACTGATATTATTTTCGGTGTTGATACTGGTTCCCAAATAGACGAAGTCCCTCACAGTTTCAAATTTGTAACTATCAACAGTGACATGGCTGCCAAGGCGCAGGTGCGCCGATTCTTTTTTTGATGACAGCAAATACTTCGTCTTGTCCTCGTTCACGGCGAGACCCACTTTTTTCGCTTCCTTATCCAGTCCAGAGAAGGCAGCGCTTACAGCGCGGTTGTTAAGGCCAATGATATCAATATCATCGGCATACGCCAGCAATTGCACGCTCTTGTAGAAGATGGTACCATTGCGGTTTAGCTCTGCTGCTCGAATTATCTTCTCCAGCATCAGATTGAAGAAATCGCACGAAAGGGAATCGCCCTGTCTGAAGCCTCGTTTGGTTTCAAATGGCTCAGAGAGGTCCTTCCCGATTCTGACGGAGCTGTTGGTATTGCTCAACGTCATTTGGCAAAGCCGTATAAGCTTTGCAGGGAAGTCAAATTCAGACATGGCGGCATACAGGCAACTCCTTTTTGCGCTGTCAAAAGCGGCTTTGAAATCGACAAAGAGATGGTGTGTGTCGATTCTTTTATCATGGGTCTTCTCCAGGATTTGGCGTATCGTGAAAATCTGGTCGATGGTAGACTTACCAGGTCTAAAGCCACACTGATAAGGTCCAATCAGTTTGTCTACGATGGGCTTCAGCCTTTCACACAACACGCTAGAAAGAACCTTATATGCGATATTAAAAAGACTGATTCCGCGGTAGTTGGTGCGGTTAGCGGGATCGCTTTTCTTGTGGATTGGGCAAAGCACATTTAAATTCCAATCCGGAGGCATGCATTCGTCTGACCATATTCTGCATAAGAGCTGATGCATGCTTTTTACCAGCTCTTCGCCTCCGTGTTTGAACAGCTCGGCGGGTAGTCCGTCTTTTTCAGGCGCTTTGTTGTTTTTGAACCGGGATATAGCTATCCTCACTTCTTCATATTCATATAATATAGCTATCAAATTAAAGGTGATGATGGGGATAGGGATAGGGATAGGGATAGGGATAGGGATAGGGATAGGGATAGGGATAGGGATAGGGATAGGGATAGGGATAGGGATAGGGATAGGGATAGGGATAGGGATAGGGATAGGGATAGGGATAGGGATAGGGATAGGGATAGGGATAGGGATAGGGATAGGGATAGGGATAGGGATAGGGATAGGGATAGGGATAGGGATAGGGATAGGGATAGGGATAGGGATAGGGATAGGGATAGGGATAGGGATAGGGATAGGGATAGGGATAGGGATAGGGATAGGGATAGGGATAGGGATAGGGATAGGGATAGGGATAGGGATAGGGATAGGGATAGGGATAGGGATAGGGATAGGGATAGGGATAGGGATAGGGATAGGGATAGGGATAGGGATAGGGATAGGGATAGGGATAGGGATAGGGATAGGGATAGGGATAGGGATAGGGATAGGGATAGGGATAGGGATAGGGATAGGGATAGGGATAGGGATAGGGATAGGGATAGGGATAGGGATAGGGATAGGGATAGGGATAGGGATAGGGATAGGGATAGGGATAGGGATAGGGATAGGGATAGGGATAGGGATAGGCATAGGGATAGGGATAGGGATAGGGATAGGGATAGGGATAGGGATAGGGATAGGGATAGGGATAGGGATAGGGATAGGGATAGGGATAGGGATAGGGATAGGGATAGGGATAGGGATAGGGATAGGGATAGGGATAGGGATAGGGATAGGGATAGGGATAGGGATAGGGATAGGGATAGGGATAGGGATAGGGATAGGGATAGGGATAGGGATAGGGATAGGGATAGGGATAGGGATAGGGATAGGGATAGGGATAGGGATAGGGATAGGGATAGGGATAGGGATAGGGATAGGGATAGGGATAGGGATAGGGATAGGGATAGGGATAGGGATAGGGATAGGGATAGGGATAGGGATAGGGATAGGGATAGGGATAGGGATAGGGATAGGGATAGGGATAGGGATAGGGATAGGGATAGGGATAGGGATAGGGATAGGGATAGGGATAGGGATAGGGATAGGGATAGGGATAGGGATAGGGATAGGGATAGGGATAGGGATAGGGATAGGGATAGGGATAGGGATAGGGATAGGGATAGGGATAGGGATAGGGATAGGGATAGGGATAGGGATAGGGATAGGGATAGGGATAGGGATAGGGATAGGGATAGGGATAGGGATAGGGATAGGGATAGGGATAGGGATAGGGATAGGGATAGGGATAGGGATAGGGATAGGGATAGGGATAGGGATAGGGATAGGGATAGGGATAGGGATAGGGATAGGGATAGGGATAGGGATAGGGATAGGGATAGGGATAGGGATAGGGATAGGGATAGGGATAGGGATAGGGATAGGGATAGGGATAGGGATAGGGATAGGGATAGGGATAGGAATGGGGATGTGGGGATAAGAATGCTGGCAGACTAATTTTTGGCAGTACAACGTCTACCGGGTCGGCAAGTAATATATAAAAAAGACTTGTCCAAATTCTTCAATTTTACTAGTACTTGTGTCCACATAAACGGAATTGATTAAGCCATGTCCGTCCGAATGTCCGTCCGTATACGCGATAACTTGAGTAAAAATATATTTGCATGAAATTTGGTATACTGGTTGCTCTCTGCACAAGGTAAGTTGCTATTGAAAATGAGCGAAATCGGATGATAACCACGCCTCGTTTTTCGATATCGAAAATTTCGAAAATCATATAAATTGACATATCTCGGTAGTTGAAGGGAGGCATTTTTTAAAAAACTGATTACGGTAGAACGAAATTTGGCACAATAGTAAGATAAGATAAGATGACCCAAACGAAATAGTAGTATTTATTAAAAATTCATATTTATTACACTGCGGTACAAAAACGAACTTTTTTTCGGTCATAAAAGTCCAGATTTTTAAGTTATTATCGGATTTTGATCCTGGAAGTCTTGGGATGACAAAAAACTTAATAATTTTCTTCAGGACAATATCTAACCCCGGACTTTTATGAGATCGAAAAAACAATACCTTTTATTTGCCGTCCCTGCAAAATGGCCCCAAAATGATCCCAAAAAGAACCCTAAAATAGTCCTTAATTTTTATGTCTGTATTTGTAACGTTTATTAAATATTTATTGCAACCAAGAGCAAAGTTTCTTTTTTGAAGAATTTATTAATAACACTGCTCTACACACATTCTGTCCTATGAACCAAATAGACTTTTTCGGAAAGTGAACAAAAAATAAAAATACACGTGTATCGGTGATTTTTTCGCTTCCTTATCCAGTCCAGAGAAGGCAGCGCTTACGGCGCGGTTGTTAAGGCCAATGATATCAATATCATCGGCATACGCCAGCAATTGCACGCTCTTGTTGTGTTGTTGTTGTTGTAGCGAGGTGTAGCCCTGCCTAAATGTCAGACGGGGTCACCCGAGTGTATTGCTCTTGGCCGGGTAGATATAAGAAAACGGCCCGGGTTGTTTCGGCACGATGGGTACAGCACAAGTACTGGTACCGTTCTCGTAGAACCGGCAATACAAGAAACTAGCCGTATAGGCCATGTAGGTCATTTAGCGTTACCCAGGGTGCACCAACTGGGAGGCGACCTACTTTTACAACCCAAGATTGTATCATTGCGGTTTAGCTCTGCTGCTCGAATTATCTTCTCCAGCATCAGATTGAAAAAATCGCACGAAAGGGAGTCGCCCTGTCTGAAACCTCGTTTGGTGTCAAATGGCTCAGAGAGGTCCTTCCCGATTCTGACGGAGCTGTTGGTATTGCTCAACGTCATTTGGCAAAGCCGTATAAGCTTTGCAGGGAAGTCAAATTCAGACATGGCGGCATACAGGCAACTCCTTTTTGCGCTGTCAAAAGCGGCTTTGAAATCGACAAAGAGATGGTGTGTGTCGATTCTTTTATCATGGGATCCTGGAGAAATTTGGCGTATCGTGAAAATCTGGTCGATGGTAGACTTACCAGGTCTAAAGCCACACTGATAAGGTCCAATCAGTTTGTCTACGATGGGCTTCAGTAATTAACTACAATAACAAAAATTAAGAATTTTCCATCTTTACCGGAAATCATAGTGGTTTAAGTATGCTTGTTTAAGATGCTTTATGCTTGATTTGAACATTTTTTTCGAGTGTACAAGGCGCATGAAATGCAAAGAAGGAAATGAAATAAGTCCCAATATTTGGTAGTTATTTCATAATAAGGCCCCAGTTTCCAAAAAAATGAAAAAACTCCCAAATGAAATAAGTCCCTAGAAAAATTAAATAACTCCCAATTCAAGTGCTTATTTATTCAGTAGATAAAAACATGAAATTAATTCTCCTTTCCTTCTCCAACTCTTTTTTCTTCCTGCCTGCCGGTAATATCTTACCTTTTCATAATATCTACATATAATAAAATTGTAAATTTCTGTATGTTTGTCTGTCTGTATGTATGTTTGTGGACGTATCACTCGAAAACCCCTGCTTGGAATTCAATGAAACTTTAAATTTAAATTTAAGATATCGATTATTCCGATAACTCAACCGATTTCAAAGTTATCGGGCGATATCTAAGTTATCCGCCAATATTTGAACCAGTCCATTTCTGCCTTTTGGCGATCAAAATAAACTGTTTCAAACACCCCAGCGGTACAATCGCAAATGTGTCATCGATCAAAATCTTTTATTGTTGTTGTCCAACATTATCAGTTGCAGTCTTCGGAGATGCCGCAAAAACTAATACACTGAAATAAAAAGGTTGAAAGTGCACATTGAAAGTAACATATCAAAACCTCTTTCAAAGCGATTATGGTAATACTGTAAAATTGGTATGGTAATACTGTAAAATTGGCAGTAAAAACATGTGATTTTTGAAAAATATCAATTGATGATATGAGTCCACTATCAAATTTACAGTAATTCAGGTCAATATGATAGTGTCCACTTTCAAATTTACAGTAATTCATGTCAATATGATAGTATATTCGAAGAATGATAGGGGGTCACTTTCAAAATTGATATTACCCACTGTTGGACGAAAAATGACAGGGTTTACTGTTAATTTGACGGCCGTTTCTTGTAGATTTTTTTTTTCAGTGTAAGACTGTTGGTTGTTTTGCTAAAATCTTACCTTACAACAGTTATAGAAACAGTTACAAAAACGTGAAAGCTTGTTAACCCTAGAAAGATAATCTGCGCCAAGTTGACGCATGTGCTTGCGAAAAACTGTATTTTCTCTGTAAATACCGAAAGTGTGTTGCTCTCCGTTTTAGTTATCTCAGTCGTGAAGTAGAACTTTCGAATTACACACGCGTTGCGGATGTAAGTGTTGCCAGTTTCGAAATATAACGGCTAGGTGGGCAAAATGACGCATGATTATCTTTTATGTAACTTTTAAGATTTTTAGCTTTATGGATAATTGGAATAATGGAAATTGCGGATCCCCTCGAAAATGATGAAGACGAACAGCCAGCACCCAAAAAGCGGAAATACTGCTGCTACTGTCCCTCAAACATAAGACGAAAGGCAAGTGCTTCGTGCAATATATGCAAAAAAGTCATTTGCCGTGAGCATAATGTCGACATGTGTCTAAACTGTATCTGACGGATTTTTCTAAAATATTAATTCTTAAACTTTAAAATATATCTTCTTTATTTATTCTTTAAATTAATTTGACCCATGCAAGGCAGAAAATTAGTTATTTTTCACTTAAGAAATGTGGTTCCTAAGTTTTGTAAAAAATTGAGGAAGGTGAATTGTTTTTGTTTTTTCGCAAGAAATTAATTATAAAATATTTCAATTGTTGTTATTTGACTTTTATATGTATGTTAGAATATATTCCATAAAATTTTGCTCCAATTTAATGAGTAAGTATTATAATATACCCAATTCTAACTCGTGCGTCAATTTTACGCATGATTATCTTTTACGTATGTCAAAATATGATTATCTTTCTAGGGTTAAATTGCAATTTTAAGAGAAATGAAATAAGTCCCAATTAAAATTAAATAAATCCGTATGGTAAAATATAATAAATTGTAGTTTTAAGAGAAATGGTATAAGTCCCAACAAATATGAAATAACTCTCAATGCTGGAAAATGAAATAAATCCCAACGAAATCCACTATGTTGCCTCCTAGTTATATTATTGCGAAAACAATTTTAAATCGATAACTTTTAAATATTGGAAATATGCTCAATTCCAAGCTCTCCCACTTAGGCTGTTTGTAGGGTTGCCACCTAACTGATTTTTCAAATAAATCGAGTATAATATCCCTGCAGGGAACTCAGGCACTAGTGACAAAAATTTCTGGTTCAGAACTAGATATAAAGTGGCCAATAAGAACAAATACGTTAGTGATTACGTTTTCACTAGTGCTTTGCAGGGAACTCAGGCCCTAGTGAACAAATTTCAGGTTCAGAACTAGATATAAGGTGATGTGATTACATTTTCACTAATTCGAAACCAGTGTTAATGGAGTCATTAAAAGGCATTTGGATTCGTATTTGAATTTAAGTTTTTGTATTTAATTTATATTCGTTTCTATGCTTAGAAATGGTTCAGAACTATAGAAATAGTACCAATAAACGAACTAGTTCCAAACTGTAGAATTTTGTACTAGTATATAAATTAAATACAAAAACTTAAGTTCAAATACGAATCAAAATGCCTTTTAATGACTCCTCAAACGCTGGTTCCGAACTAGTTAAAATGTAATCACTAACGGAATAGTTCTTATTGGCCACTTTATATCTAGTTCTGAACCTGAAATTTGTTCACTAGTGCCTGAATTCCCTGCAGGAAACTAGTGAAAATGTATCACTAACGTACTAGTTCTTATTGGCCACTTTATATCTAGTTCTGATCTAGAAATTTGTCTCACTAGTGCCTAAGTTCCCTGCAGGGTACCTACCCAAACACAACCTCATTTTTAGAAATTGCATTTTCGAAAAATTGTGGGCGTGGCAAGGTATCGAAATATTCGAAAAATGACGATAATAGGTACTTTAAAGTGTGATTACTACGGAAAGGCTTTACCGATTTCAAAGATCTTCATACCATTAGAAAGGTATTGAAATTAGCTTTCAAAAAAATACACTGTACAAAAATGTTTTCCAAAATATGTTTTCCAAATAAACTAAAAAATACTTCAAAGATCAAGCAATTTTGAAACATAAATTTTTATTTTAGAAAGGTCTATTCAATGTATATAACATATCTTTTTTTTAATTTATTTAAGTATATGCATCTCTTGGTTACTTTCTCATATTTTGATAGCACGCGTAAACTAATTAACTAAATTGTTATACCGTTAGAAAGGTATTAAAATCACCTTTTGAAAACATATACTGTAAAGATTCTATATTGCACTGAAAAAAATTTGATATTATTGTGTGACAAAAACAGGTACCTAGCTTTACTTTGGAAGTTATACAGATACAGATACTATGACTAAGTATTCTAATAGATTCGAACAAGAATCGTATTATCAAATTTTTCAGACACAAACCATAAATTGGCGTACACTTGATAAAGTAAATTTTTTTATTTTTATTCATTTAGATTTAATATACAACTGTGCGCAGCTCATACTCATACGGAATATTTGCTTACTTTTAGTGATGTTTCATCTAAAGGTATAAAAGAATGGAAGCTTTGAGTTCCTGTAATAATTTTGGCATTTTTGTATCTTGAAGGTAGCTCTTCTTTTGTTTTGTTGTATTCATCAGCGTCTGCGTAAGAAACTTCCATGCTATAATTCCGAGCGCCTCTTTTCAATGTCCCACCTATACCATCACATGAAGATTTTCCATGGCTGGTTGCGTAAAAGTGCCACTCAGCGAATAATTCGACGTCAATTTTATGATGACATAAATTAATTAAGTTGTACTTGTTTTTGTACTGTGCTCCTGCACCATCTGACACGTAGATAACTTTCGTAATTGAATTGCTTATATTAGTCTTAACAAAATTAATCATTTTTGAAATATATAGATGAACTGCTATGCTTTCATGGATATTACAATCGGATATTATGGCAAAGGTTCTATGAATTAAGTTATCGTTATCTTTGTAATAAATAACGAACGGATGTATCGTGGCTTTATTATTATTCCAATGATATCCTTGAATAGAATCTTGTAAAACAAGCGCATAGTTTTCCGCGAAATCCATTTGAATTAGCAGTTCTCCTAGCAGCAGTGTAATTTTTCTTTCACTTACGAAGCGGGACTGGCGCTTAGCTGTGAAATGATGTGACACCAGCTTATTGATCTGTTGTACAAAATCGTCAACAAATATGTTTGTAGTAGAGGAAATAGTTTCGAGATTACATCTGAGTGTTGTTTTCCATTTTTTGTAAATGTCATCATCGTTCTAAGGTTCGTTAAATTGTCGTAGCACCGACCACACATTGATACGCAACACTCGCTGTTTTCTATATTACTATTACCGACAACGAATTTAAGAACATCTTTATAGTTTCTGAAATTATGTTGACCTTCCATCGATTTCAAACCGGATTTTTCGACTATCAGTTTTACATTCTGATGCAATGTGCACACACAAACATTTTGCTAGTTTCCAACCCCAAGTTTGATACAATTCTCTGGACACAACATGGTAAACTTTGTAAATCCTATGCATTTTTCTAAATTCATAGTAAGTTTCCCGAAGCGATGACAGCATTAGTCTTTTTTGAACTTTCTCGCGTATGTTTCCTTGTCTTACTACAATTGAGTTCTGTGACCCAGGCATGATTCGGCTGATTTCATCATCTTCATAAAACAATTTTACCGGGTTTAAAGTTTGTTCAAGTAAACTATGAACGTCTGTCCATGCTAGAGCGTTTGACGTCCGATAACTTTGTTTTATTAAGCTATTGCATAGATTTTATCGCAGGCCTGGCACCAAATCAAAAAATTTAGTGACGGATATTTTTCAAAAAAGGTTCGAAAAGGTTCGAAAAGATTCGAAAATTTGATATCTCTATCATAAAGTTAAGGTCCGGGTCAAAGTCAAAGTCACATCTGGGTCCGGGTCAGGGTCCGGATCCGGGTCAAATTAAAGCCAGATTCGGGTCCGGGTCGGGGTCCGGATCCGGATCCGGATCAAATGTTCATGAGTCAACGTCACATCATCAATATTTATATGAACTCAAATGTTCATGAGTCAACGTCACATCATCAATATTCATATGAACTCAAATGTTCATGAGTCAACGTCACATCATCAATATTTATATGAACTCAAATGTTCATGAGTCAACGTCACATCATCAATATTCATATGAACTCAAATGTTCATGAGTCAACGTCACATCATCAATATTCATATGAACTCAAATGTTCATGAGTCAACGTCACATCTTCAATATTCATATGAACTCAAATGTTCATGAGTCAACGTCACATCTTCAATATTCATATGAACTCAAATGTTCATGAGTTAACGTCACATCATCAATATTTATATGAACTCAAATGTTCATGAGTCTACGTCACATCATCAATATTTTTATGAACTCCACCCAGATGTGATCCGGATCCGGATAAAATGTTCATGAGTCAACGTCACATCTTCAATATTCATATGAACTCAAACGTTCATGAGTTAACGTCACATCTTCAATATTCATATGAACTCAAATGTTCATGAGTCAACGTCACATCATCAATATTCATATGAACTCAAATGTTCATGAGTCAACGTCACATCTTCAATATTCATATGAACTCAAATGTTCATGAGTCAACGTCACATCATCAATATTTATATGAACTCAAATGTTCATGAGTCAACGTCACATCATCAATATTCATATGAACTCAAATGTTCATGAGTCAACGTCACATCTTCAATATTCATATGAACTCAAATGTTCATGAGTCAACGTCACATCATCAATATTCATATGAACTCAAATGTTCATGAGTCAACGTCACATCATCAATATTCATATGAACTCAAATGTTCATGAGTCAACGTCACATCTTCAATATTCATATGAACTCAAATGTTCATGAGTCAACGTCACATCTTCAATATTCATATGAACTCAAATGTTCATGAGTTAACGTCACATCATCAATATTTATATGAACTCAAATGTTCATGAGTCAACGTCACATCATCAATATTCATATGAACTCAAATGTTCATGAGTCAACGTCACATCATCAATATTCATATGAACTCAAACGTTCATGAGTCAACGTCACATCTTCAATATTGATATGAACTCAAATGTTCATGAGTCTACGTCACATCATCAATATTTATATGAACTCAACCCAGATGTGATCCGGATCCGGATAAAATGTTCATGAGTCAACGTCACATCTTCAATATTCATATGAACTCAAACGTTCATGAGTCAACGTCACATCTTCAATATTCATATGAACTCAAATGTTCATGAGTCTACGTCACATCATCAATATTTAAGTCGCAAGGTGGAACTTTTAACGAAATAGTATATGAATATAGTAAAGCACATTCTCAGGAACTCGTTTATGTTGCGCTCTCTCGGGTGACAAATATTGAAAAATTGTATATCACGACCAAAAACGATAATGCCGCATTTAAGTTTTATCATAATCGAAAGCAAGCTGCATCGACTGCATCTTTGTTGCAAGAATTTAAAAGATTGTCTTTAAATAATGTTCAGACGATAGCTCAAAGCGTCTTAGATTTCATAAGTAATAGAAATGGCATTTCAATAATGACTTTCAATTGCCAAAGTCTAAATAGTCACAAATACGATTTACAAGATTCAGTTACCAGACAAACAAATGTCTTACTTCTTACCGAAACTTGCATGCCGCGTGATAATCCGATTGAAATACCTAATTTCAAATGTATTGCTCAATTCAAACGAGATACTGCTCCTAAGGGTGGTGTAGCTATTTACCAAAATAACAATAATGTTACTAATATTATGTCTCTGAATATTGAAATAAATAATGGACACGTTAGCGATGTTAATGATATGTACTCATTTGTTGGAGATATTTCTGCGTGCTTATGCAAACTTAGTAATGGTTTACACATTGTCATGGTAGCAATTTACATTTCGCCGAATCCAAAATTGGAAGAGGTAGAGCATGTTATTCATCGCACTTTACTGGAGTACTCGGTAGAAGGGGCAAAAACACTTGGTACAAATGGTGATAAATTTCCACTTATCTTGGCCGGCGATTTCAAGATCAACTTCGCGATAAAAAATCAGAGCGGCTGACAAGTTTTCTTTTTGAAAAATTCAATTTGAAAATATATAATGATCCAATAGAATCCACAACAAAATATGGGACCACCATTGACGCGGTATTTTCAAGATACTTAGAGGATATCAAGTCTCAAACGTATGTTTCCTATTTCAGTTACCATAAAGCTATAATTGCAATTATAAATAATTAATTATAAATAATTAACTAATTAAAAGCTCAAATTACTAACATGAAGTAACTTACTTTTATTTAAATGTGGTTTAAAATCAGGTATGTATAAAATGGGTACTCTGCTAGTATTCAATAAAGCTGGGTATTGTCTTCGTGAAAAATGTTGCAAGTGGCCTAGAAAACATTTGAATTCGCAATCTTAATGACTAGAATAAAAAGTATGTTACTATCATCGTTTCCCATCTTATTCAGTCCTTTTCACGTCTTGAACTTGATTTATCATGGCGTAATTGCCTTTGCAACTTTTTTTGCCGTGAAATGTTGGTAACGCCTATAATTCCAAATCCTTTGATTTTACGGCTTGAAAAACTAATCTACACGGTAGTAATACTATGTTAGAAACCTTTGTTATACTTCATTTATCAAAAGAGTGTTTTAAAATGGTGTTTAAGCTACTTGCAACATTTTTCACGCATGAAGACAATACCAAGCTTAAAAGTAAAAATTTGTCACCAGGCTTACAAAGTGTAACACAATTAATATCAAAGACAAAACTTGAACTAATATCAAAGAAAAACAAAATGTTGCATAAATATTTTAATCGCATAAGTTGATAATATGCAATAGCTTTACCGCGGCAGTCCACGAGTGCCACACGTCCTTTTTTTTTTGTATATCTTTGCTAATTTTTAACAATTCGTAAGATAAATCATGCCCAAAAATGTCCTTAAATTCCTTAGATGTCATGGTGTTTGGTAATAGGAGATAATATTTTTTGCTTATCCAAATTACACTATCCGACAAAAAAAAAAACTCCAGGACATTTGATACATGAATCTTATGTAGAATTGTTTGCTGATTCCAAATATGTAATCAGAAAGTTCAAAAGTAGAACAGTTTTTGAGATATTTTGAAATTTCAGTTTTTGAGATAAAAAAAAAGTAGGACTACTAATTCGTCAATATCTCCGCTAATACTGCTTCGATTTTTATGCTGTTTCACTTTATCAGGAGAGGATAAAATACTGTTTTTACCTTGTAAAATTTATCTTAATCGGTTTTGAAGTGACGAAGTTATAGCGAATACAAAAAAAATTTTGTGCAAATTTTCACTTTTTTTTCTATATTCATCATTTTGTATGTAATTTTTCTAAGTGAAATATTCCATTAATTCCTGTTTTTACACCGTGAGTCAATAGCCTGTTTATTACGGAACATTTTGACACTTACCAGATTATAATCAGTAGAAAAATGATAATGTTATAAGAGATTTAGTGAAAAAACCCATATATGATTTTTCATTGAACCTCTAATGGCGATATGTTGCTTAATTACACTATTCGACACAAAAATTTACATTTCCACGACATTTGATACGTGATTCCTATGTAAAATTTCCTGCTCATTCCAAATATGTAAACATTTGATTTAAAAGTGGAACAGTTTTCGAGATATTTTGAAATTTCAGTTTTTGAGAATCATGTATCAAATGTCGTGGAGTTGTAAATTTTTGAAAATTTGTCGGATAGTGTTATTTGAGCAGTTTTTGATTTGATATTTCATGTTCTTCAAAATTTGTTCGTAGTAAGCTTTGATCTTCTGATAAAGTTGACAGTGAACCAACTCCAAGTGAATCCGAAATACTTTGCGAAATTTGCTGTGTTTTTTTTTTTTGCAGCATGCCTCCCTTTCTAAATATTTTCGCTTCATTGGCGATGGATGGCTTCCAAGATGAGGAATAACATGCTTATTTATATTGTCGACGAGTTCGTTGCGGTCGAGTGATTTAGTATATCTGCTGCATGTTGGAACTTCCTTATATTCTTGATAAAATTCACCGCTAGTCAAGATTTCTTGTGCTTCTTCACTTTCCGTTTCAGTAGAACGCTGATTACCAGCAATCTTGATAGCATCCTTCAGTTTAAAGTGACAACATTCGCAAATACGGCAACGATCAATGTTGGAGTTTGCTGGAAAATGCTTAGATATCAGCGCTGCTTCGTTTAAGGTAATGTTTCGAAGTTGAGAGGAACATTTTCTTGATAGCTTCACACATCTGCATTTATTAGTTGATTCCATATCAATGCCTAGTTTCGTTCTGGTCTGTGTCTATCCGTTGCGTTGTTTTTTAAAGTCCATGGGTGCTGTGACAGGTAATGTTAATCTATGTGTCCGTGGTATGTAACGTTAATATGCGTGTGTGTGTGCGCGGCATTGATACGTCCGAATTGTTACCTGAGATTGACATACCGCTTGTTAGCTAAGCGGTAGGTTAAGGTAGGTAGAAATCTGTGATTTTTGCCGTTTGGTCCATTTTTCGTTTTTGCTTGTTCATTGTTACGTGTTTGGTTGCTGTACCTGCTGGCTTGTGCTGTTTTTTGTAAATTAGTTTCAAGGGTTCAAATATTTCGTCGTTTATTATCCTGCCGTTAAATGTTTTTAACTTGTATATCTCCATGTTCTCAACTACATTCAGCCGCCGACCTTTTCCTTGTATGTGAAATATTCGAGCCGTTCTTTTGATTTTAGCCGGGGTGCGCCCCACTGGAATACAACATTTTTTAAAGTGTATTTTTTATAAAAGCTGATTTAAATACCTTTCTAACAGTATAAAATCTTTGAAAACGGTTTATTAGTTTGAGCGTGATATCAAAATATCAGAAAGTAACCAAGAGATGCATTTACTTAAATAAATTTAAAAAAAAAGAAACAACCGCATTTTAGTTTTCAGATATGTTATATATGGGTATTTCCTAGCGTTTCGGACGTTACGTTTGAACGATTTTTTTGAATTTTGAGTAAGAAGTATCGTGAAAACTGAAGCCATTATATTATATATGGACGTATTTTAGGACCTGCTGTCGGTTAAAGTATGTTGCAGACGATAGCATAGTACCTACCTATTATTGTCATTTTCCGAGTATTTTCGAATATTTCGAAAATGCAATTCTTGAGGGGGGTTCAATGCATATTGGGTTTGATATGAAATTCATCATATGTAAATCCCCTGGGGCGAAGGCTAAATCATGTTTGATATCACCTTTCCCGGGACTTGAGTAGAAAAGAGGGTCCTAAGAGCATCCAAGAGAAATATTTAGTCAGTTTCGTGTCTAAGGAAGTTCAGTGTTTAAGACCGTAGGTACCTTTGTCTTCAGTGTTTCCTAATAGACTGGATGCTCAGACCTGGTTAATGAGATACTATTTTTTGATACCTGGACATTTTGTCTATAGGTGCTATGGCGATAGCAGACAAAACATTTACAATAGCTAATTATCGTATGCTCAACAACAGCAACTCGAGGAGAGCAACAAGGCAAACAAACAACACTAACAAGCTACACGAACATGAAAATTAACATGAACAAAGCATAAAACCCACGGCAAACTGCAACAAGAATGTTTATTAAAAGAAACAACAACTATGTCAACATCATCCGCAAAAATCCAGAGTTGACAGCTACAGCAAACGCACTGACAACAAGCACATGCAACATTTGAATTGACAGATCTTCACACACAAATCCTATTAACATTTGACGTAGCAACATTCAACGAGCCGAGGAGGCGCTTTGGCTTTTGGATGCGAATTTTCACTGCAGCAACATTGAAAATAATGTTATTGTTTTCCTTTATCTCTTACTGCGCTGCACCGAAAGCAATGCACTTGTTATTTAGTAGATGTTTACGATTGCAACCCACGTACGCCTTTAGTGTAGCCCCAATCCTGGGACAAGTATGTATGTTCATTTTTGAACTGTAGTTTAAGCATAAAGCATTTTAATACTCAGTTGTGTTTGGCGCATAGAGTAGCAAACCATCACAGATGGCAATGAGAACAAGTAAGGAAGTCCAATTTTGGGTGAACCAAACTCTAAATACCCAGCGGTAATTTTCAGAACGGCATAACAATAAATTTAAATAAATTTTAATGACTTCTAGACCTTTGTATTTATTGTGAAATGGCATTTTTCACAATTATTAATCTTAGATTTATTTGAAAAGGCAAGAATTAGAAAACAACACCACAGCTATGCAGACAGAACTGTTTCGAGACCGACTAAAGTCCAACTTGTCAATGCTATTTTGGTGCCTGCAATGCTGATCACTCTGCCAACCGTGCAGTTATCAATTGCTTGCTAATTCTCCCTTTTCTGTTTTTTGGTTATTTTTACCTACATACCAATGAGTGCGCTAAACTTGTGCTATTAAATCATTTGGTGAGGGTTTTATACCAACAATGCTTGCTTGTGCTATTTTTAGCGCAGCTTCGCATATTGTCAGTGTTGCATGTAGTTTTTACTATCTTAGCTATTTACCTTACCGAATTCTGTCAAATTCGAAATTTTCCATATCGAATGTAGGCGTGGTCGGGAAGCGATTTCGTCCAATTACATCAGGTATGTTCCCTATTATGCTAGTATACCTTGTACCAATTTCATCGTTCTACCGTAATCAGTTTAAAAGTCATGACCCGTGAAATTTTCAAATAAGCCTCCTGAAAAGTGGGCGATGCCACGCCTACTTTAAAAAATTTATCAAAAAATCTTAATAGAATGACTAGGGGGTTCATCCTACTAAACTATATCATTTTAGCCATATCGAAAGTGGGCGTGTTTAGAGAGCGATTTTTTTCCAATTTCATCAGGTACAGTCCCAACGATACTAGTATGCTTTGTGCCAAATTTCAGCGTTCTACCCTAATCAATTTAAAAGTTACGACCAAGGACCGAAACCGAAACCGTAACCGAAACTACTTAAAACCGATTAATTTTTTAAAACCGAAACCGATACCGTAACCGTTATTTTGATCTGAAAAAGAACGAAACCGGAACCGTTTCAAAAGCCGGGTTCAAACGGTTTTGAATTTATTTAATGGCTAATTTCTTATAGTGGGCATATGGTATTTTTTTGACAACAAAGTACCCCGCAAAATTTCCATGCAAGATTGTCGATCAAGGTTACGAAAGGCACTTTTTGACCTTAGTATCAAAATACTGAAAGAGGAAGTTTGATTGAAAAAGTTATGTTTTTGACGATTTACATATCGACGTGCCATACGAAAACTAACAATAAAATTTTGTGTCTGAAGAAAACTAACACTTTCAAGTTGTGTCTGACGAAAACTAACTAAATAAAAGTGCTAGTCTTCTTACAGAATTTAAAAAGTGTTAGTTTTCGTAAGAAATTTGAAAAGTGTTAGTTTTCGTATGGCTATTTAATATATTTAATTTTCCATTCTAATATTTTCCTAATAAAAAAAGTAGATTTGATTTTTATTTTTTTATGTTTTGCAGAAATTTCATTCATACATAGCGTCCAAATTATTTATTATTATATAGGAGATATTCCATCATGACCGCAGGAAAAAAATGCAGACCTACATACCCAGCTAACCAGCAGTGGATAAAATCTTAGGAAATTACTGGGTCGCGCTTACCAAAAAAGTGCGCAATTTTGTTCAGCAAGGTTCAATGGTTCCGAGGTTCTACCAGTGGCGTGCCTTCCATATAAGCCGAAAAGCCCGGCTTGCCTAGCTAATCCCCTATGAGCTACAATAATATTTACATTTATTCATTTACATAAAATTATTTCAGTGCGTGATAGCCATCTCTCACTTACTTACTTAAAACAGCCTAGGCAAAGATTGCCATCTCGCTTTTACTTATTGGCTTTTACCGGGCTTTCAAAACCAGTACGAATCTGTGTGCTGAAGAAATTGGTTTTTTGTTTTTTAATTTGGAAGTAATTTTATATAAAACTTTGAAAACAGCTTCTGGCTGGTGTTACCATAAGGGATAAATGCCAAACTTACGATAAAACGAAAATGAAATTTGTTTATTTATGTATGTATCTACAATTTTAACGTGCAAAGCGCTCTACTCAAAAATTATTGGCGCATATTTTAAAGTAGAAAAAAGAATTCAATAGTGGTAGATGCTGTAATATTTTTATTTGCTAGACACTATAAAATATAAAAAAGATTTCTTAGCTTCTGCAATGTACATAAATGGGAAATAGTGCGAATAACACGTTTCGCTTAGCGGAACCTAAAAGTTTAAGTTTTTCCCCGTCTGCAAAGTCGATAAATATCCTGAACTCTTCTTTGTCTGAAACGTTCTCTGCGCTTTCGTTGGGGTTATAAAGACTGGGGCTTGCCTTGATTGATACACGTAGGCACGCTACTGGGTTCTACCCACGTTGAAGGTGCTAAGTAGTGTTGGAAGTTTTCGAATAATAGATTTATATCGATTTATGCTTTGGTATTTCGATGCATACCTTTGCCCACAGTCATTTTTTGTATTGCACAGCTCTAATTTCTGATTTTGTTTTCACCATGGCGTGGCCGTAACCGAAACCGAAATAAATGTTGAAGAACGAAACCGTGACCGAAACCGAAACACGTTACAAGACTGAAGACGAAACCGAAACCGGAACGTTATTTAAATCGGGTTTATACCTTGCTTACGACCAGTCGAATTTTCAAAAATGCCCCCCTTAAAAGTGGGCGGGGCCACACCCACTTTAGAAAATGTATCAAAAAATCATTATATAATGACTAGGGAGATTCACCTATGAAAATATATCATTTTACCCATTGCCGTTACCGAATTATGTGAACTTAGGTGACTGAGAAATTTTCGATATCGAAAGTGGGCATGGTTGGAGGGCGACTCGGATTACCACTTACCTGCGTTTCAATCAGCTCATGACTTCCGGACTTCTTTGGGTTAGGGAATTTTGAGACGAGGCAAGGGAAAAGGCATGTTGCCTAGACACCTTCAGATGTGAGCAGGCGATGTACCATATCACATATACATACATATGTATATATTTAGCAGAGAAAATTTATGGAAGTGTAAAAAATATTTTCCCTTTCCAATAAATGTTTATATTTTTTCTGAATTTTATGATATGAAAAAAATATGAGTATATGGCTAAAAATTAAGCTTTGAAAGTACCCAGGTAGCATTTTCTAAAAATTTTGAACAAAAAATATTCAAATATCATTCTACAGATGATTAAAAACGATCAAATTTAAGTACATTTTTTATTCGAATATGATCGTATTGTCGGGAGAAAAGTGTACCCTAAATGTGATTATTCATAAATACTCATTTATGATGTATAAAAATAATCAGTTTCGATTCATTTTCGGGAACATTTAATGATAGCTTTGTAATCATTTTATGATCGAATTAAGTTCGCTCACGTTACCTATTTTGAATATTATTTGAATTTCGTTTTTGAATACTTTTTGGAATCATACATTGATCATATTTTATATTGTGTTATGATCACAATTTGATACTTTTTTGGGGATGTTTTGAAGTCATGTGCAGAAGACCACACATGTGGGGAAAGTCTCTGGAGTCTTTCAGCTATTTCGATGGATCTTCAATAAAGTCAATCGACATCAAGAATTTCGCCAGTCTCGTCGGAACTGCTGATAGGGCCCTCTGACTACCACTTACCAGCGTTTTAATCAGCTCATGACTTCCAGGAATTTTGAGACGAGGCAAGGAAAAAGGCAACAGCATGCAGGTATCCTTCATTTGGAGGCAAATGTTGCCTATAATCGTATATATATGTGCAGAGCAGATCCCTGAACTTATACATAAACTAGCTGACCCGGCAGACGTTGTCCTGCCACAAATTTATTTCCCTGCATGTTTCTCTAACCCGATCCCTATATCTATTTTAATCCATGTCCCTATTTCCTTCGTATAGGAGGAACCACGCCCCCTTTTTCGTTATCCCCAGTTTTTTTGGAGGTGGCAGGGATTAATCTTGTTTAACTCCTCACGAAATTTCAGTGGTCTAACCTAAATACTTTCAGGGATATGGACTATGAAATGTTTCCATCGTTTGGGAGGTGCCACGCGACTTTTTTGTTTATCTCCAGTTTTTTTGGAGATGATAGGGATTAATCTTATTTAACTCCTCATGACATTTCAGTGGTCTAACCTAAATACTTCCCGAGATATGGACTATGAAGTATTTCATTCGTATGGGAGGTGCCACGCCCCCTTTTTCGTTACCCACAGTTTTTTTTTTGGATGCGGTACGGGTCGATCCCATATAACCCCTTGCCAAATTTCAGTGGTCTAACATGAATACTTCCAGAGATATGGACTATGAAGTATTTTATTCGTATGGGAGGTGCCACGTCCCATTTTGGTTAACCCCCAGTTTTATTGGTGAGAATGGTGTTGTGATCCTATAGCTCTGTACCAATTTTCAGGTCCCTTTTAGAGATATTCACCTTGGAGAAAAAAGTTTGTATGGGAGATGCCCCCCCCCCCCCAATATTATGTTCTGATTTTATAACATGACCTGCGCGTGGTAATAACAAAAAAACTCCCCAAATGAAGTATATGATTTGGTTCAGCCGTTTTCGAGTTTTAGCATGAACACCATTTCATTTTTATATATACAGAAGATATATCACAATAAACCAAGACGCATTAAATTTTACATGTTCGATTGCAACACGAAGAGTAACACCAAAGCAAAACTTCAAACTTAATGTGTGTTCGTCTCCAAAAATTTACAATGGAAAATTGCAAAAAATTTGCATTTTTTACCCTGAAATAAAAGCCGCATTCTTCTGGAAGATATCGCTCCGGCTTACGCTCATTTCTCACGGGAACAGTCCGGTTACTATAAAGATAAAGCTAAGGGTACACCTAGCGACGCGACGCGACACGACACGACTCGACCAAGTATTCTTTGCATGTGTTCTTATGGAGCAACACGACGCGACACAACAATGTTGATCAAATAGGCAACTATTTGGTCGTGTCGCGTAGTGTCGTTAGATGTACCCGTACCTTAAGACTTCACCAACAGAAGTCGGTGCGCTTTCACGTAGATCCGTGGTATACACATTATTAAAACAAAAATACCCTAAGAATTTTCGTTTAATACCAAATTTCATTAAATCAGTTTTAAATACAATGCTTTTTTTTGATTATTAAAAAATATATATGCATTCAAGATGGTAATACGTTAAAAAAAATTAAAAAAACGACGCAACTTCTTAACATTTTAATGTGTTTAGTATGAAACCCAAAAAAAAACGACCCAATTTGAACACTGCGTTGAACCATGCAGCGACATCTGTTTCTGAAAAATTTGGCTTGTACGCAGCTACGACAAAAACCAATTCAACACAGAATGAAAATATCGCGCTAGGGGGGAAATAAACAAAAAGGAGATACCTATAAATTATGGTGGAATTAATAAGATGAGATATAAAATATGGTGGAATTAATAAGATTGTAAGGGAGGTACCACGCCCCCCTAATATTTTGCTTTGATTTTAATACATGACCTGCGCGTGGTAATAACAAACAAACCCCCCAAAGGAAGTATATTATTTGGTTCAGCCGTTTTCGAGTTTTAGCGTGACGACTGAACACCATTTCATTTTTATATATGTATATAGATTAACAACCAAAATAATTAAAGATTATATGGGAGGTACCAGGCCCCCTTTTTCGATAACCCCAAGTTTTATGGGTGAGAATGGTGTTGTTATCCTATAGCTCTATACCAATTTTAATGTTCCTACCTTAAACACTTTTGAAGATATTCACCTCGAAAAATTCAGTTTGTATAGGAGGTGCCACGCCCCCTTTTCCGATTACCCCTTCTTTTATGTGTAAGAAGGCTTTTGATACCATATAGGTCTATACCAATTTTCAGTTCCCTACCTTGAACCCTTTCACAGATATTCTGCTTAAAAAATTTAGTTTGTATGGGAGTGGTGAGAGTGGTGCTGTTATCCTGTAGCTCTGTACCAATTTTCATGTTCCTACCTTAAACACTTTTGAAGATATTCAACTTGAAAAATTCAGTTTGTATGGGAGGTGCCACGCCCCCTTAATAGTTTGTTCTGATTTTAAGACATGACCTGCGCGTGGTAATAACAAACAAATCCCCCAAAGGAAGTATTTCATTTGGTTCAGCCGTTTTCGAGTTTTAGCGTTACAATTATACACCATTTCATTTTTATATATATAGATAATATTTCTTTTTTCCAAATAAATGTTTGTATTTTTTTCTGAATTTTATGATATGAAAAAATGTGGGTATTACGGAAAAAATGTGTACAGCAAAGTAAAAATAAAATAATCATTAGGAATTCCAAAATTTCTTGAAAAATTATTATCAGTTTTTGTTCACCTAAAGTAAACATATTTGATTCTTTTTCCTGTTTGACTTAAAAGTTGACTCAGAATTTAATCATTAGAATTATTGAAAAACTAGTATGTAACCCCCGATAATCGGGTGTGTTTGCTTATTACCCCTGCATTGCTTTTGTAGTCAAAGTAGCGCAAAATCATATGTACTTACATACATACATACATACATATTTACATTTTTTTCAATGTTTGTCTATTTCGACTGAAATCCATGCGAGCATTGTATGTATGTATGTATATACATATGTACATTTACAAAGCATGCTAATAGTGCCATATAAAGAGCTTGGGTACAAACTTTAAACGCTAACTTCTCATGAACAAATTAACCTATTGGAATTGTTATAATTTTTTGCAAACATGCTCATGATAAGCTTTCATCTGATATACATTTCGTTTATATACGTATTGTAGTTTAGTCTAGCTAAGCGCCGAGTTTTAGAATAATAATATAGATTATTCATAATGGTGACTGAAAAATGATAATAAGTTTTTTATCATCATATGGAATCATGTTTTATTATTCCGCCTGTTCATATTGATGATAACTCAGTATTTCGTCACTGAAAGTAATCAAAATGTATTCAACTTAAGATATTTTCAAAATTCATTCATTCAAATGCTGTGTGGGTAAAGTACAATTTAAAAGAAAGAAAATTGATTTTGAGCCACCAAAAAATAATCAAAAAGGGTTCAAAAATTGTTTGAAAAGTTATTATCAGTTTTCGTTCACCTAGAGTAAACATATTTGATTATTTTTTCTGTTTGATTTCAAAGTTGGCTCAGAATTTGATCATCAGAATTATTGAAAAATGATTCATAATGGTGACTGAAAAATTATTATAAGTTTTTGATTATTAAAAGGAATCATATTTGATCATTCCTCCTCTATATTTTGATGATAACTCAGTATTTCGTCACTGATAGTAATCAAAATGTACTCAAACTGAGATATTTTCAAAATTTATTCAATTAAATGCTGTGTGGGTACACTTAGTAGTCTATTGGAATTTTACGTTCAGCATGAACACTATATTTATACTGTTTTTATATGAGAGACCTAAAAATGCCCCTATTTTCCCTTTTGAAAAATGTTGTAGTAAAATATCCCCCAAAAAGGGTAATTTCTCACGAATTGCAAGAATTTTTAAAATAATCCAGAGGGTGTAACAGCTGAAGTTCTGTACAGATGTGTAATACAGAAATTGTGATGTATCTGGTCCTTTAGCTATCATTAGGCGCAAAAGTTGTATGTTTACGATGAAAATGTATTCCCTCTCAATTTAGCAGTGATGAGAAGTGCTCCCTCCATAATTTAAGTACACTCTGTACGTCGGTTACGAGGTCGCCATTACTGTCCTTAAAGGAACTTGCCCCGGTCTTAAAACCTTCCGTCATCCGCCGGATCTTTTCATACAATTTTCGGGCATCATTCCTGTCAGCCAGCATCGCAAGCTCCGCACAGTAACGCCTTTCGTCCTCACGTTTCTTTTTTCTGAATAGGCGTCTCTTTTCCTTCTTTGCCTCTCGATAGCGTTGCCATACACTGCGGGTTGCGCCCGTTAGCAACGTCTCCCTGTATGAAGCGCCCTTTTTGTTCGAGGCAGTGCTGCATTCCTCATCATACCAGTTGTTCTTGCGGGCTCGCTGAAACCCTATAGTGGCCTCAGCGACGGTACGTACTGAGTGAGAGATATGCTTCCTTTGCTCGGTTACATCGTTAGCTCGAGAATTCAGTGTATTATACTTCGAGTGGTTCAGTGTATTATACTTCGAGAATAGTGAATGCTTCCTGCTACTAATGAATAACAAAACTAAGAAGTTGTTTTAATTGGGTAGCTTTCAACATACATATCTAGTAGATAGACGGCGGGAAAAAATTCTAAATGGGTCCCCCCAGTGGTTGGCAAACTCTCCGAGTGTATTTCTTCCATGAGAAGCTTCTCAGTAAAAATGCATCTGCTTTGCAGCTGCGGTTCGAAGACTTAAAAAAACTGTAGGTTCCGCCAATTTTTAGGAAAAAACTTAAAAGTAATACACTACAAATTGGAAGAGAAGCTTGGCGAAAATCTTTTTAGAGGTTATGATAGCCGGTTGGTAAATCGCCGCCATTCGTTTTTTAATAAATATTCAAAAAATAAGCGTAAATTGCAATTTTTATGCTCCTTATGTGCGGGCCTCATATTTCTCACACACTTGTCACTCTTTTCAGTCACTGCTAGAATGATTCCATTGTTAAAAGGAATATTTTGGGCTTAATCCATAAAAGGTGAGCATTGTCTGAGCAAGTGATTTTTGAGTAATAGTTAGGTAACTTCTTTTTGTTATAAAAACAAAGAAGCCACATTTTACTGGCCTAAGCAAATGCTCGAAACATTTTTTGAATATAAGTATTACACAAATTAAACAATATATAACTTTTAAAACAAAATAAGTAGACATTTAATACCCTGTATCAAACTAATAGTTGACATATTTTTTTATTTCAGGTAAGTGCCAACTTGATAACAAGAGAACTGAATTGTAAGTTTTAGTACAAATACTTATTAGAAACTTTTTATTAATATAGCACGTTAGAACCACAAGTAAAAAGTCTAAGCTCAGGTGAAACAAAATTTATATATTTACCAGCTAAGCTCAATCACGCTTAAATCTATTTTTAGTTTGTATGAAATAAATCTAAGGTCGTGCAAGAGGGATATATCTAAGTATATGGGAGTTTCATAGACAGGGAAAGACAAAGCAACAGTAGAATAGTGCAGCTCTGGATATGTTCAAATATAACCAATTCATGAATATCTTGCATGAAGTGAAAATTCAGAAAAATTTTATTCAAATAAAAGTGCACCACTTCCGTGGCTAAATAAAGCAAATGTACATAAAAAAATAGTAGAAACTACATAAAAATATAGGAAAAATTATAATATAATTTATTTTAATTTTCATTTTTGGCTAATAGATTTCTAAATTGAAAACAGTAAAGTCTCCGCTCTAAGCGTTAACTCCGATTTTTTAAAGTTAAAAAACGGTTTGGTAAAAGTTCAAAATTGTTTGAAATATTTTGAATCAAAAAACCGAAAATGCAATTTTTTAGCCCGTTCAATTTTAGTCTAACAAAGTGTAAGTTTTAAGTATCTCAAAAAATCTCCTTAATTGCTAAACATTTTTCTGACGGCATCTAACATTTTTTTGCATAGAACTAAAAGTTCTGACTTTGGGATTTATGGCCAAAATCGCCAGAAACGAAACCACAAAAAAAAAAATTTTGGGCGCACATGGCAAAGAATCCTATCGCGGAGACAACGCGAAATCTTTTACTTTCTTCGAAAATATACGAAAGTTTCTGCGGTGTTTCTTAATGAACAAATTTTGAAAAATTTACATAATCTAACGAAAAAGTACATTGCATCTCAGTAATATTATTTCTATCGCTCTATTTACCTTTTTAAGACGGATTTAGGTGAATTGAAAGTAATTTGATAAAATATTTCGAGGATACAAATGTTGTGAGCATTTTGGATCACAATGAGTTCGACCGAATTTTTTCATGTACTTAACAGTCCAAAATTCAAAATAGTTTTTTTATGTAAAATCCAGAAAAAATAAATTTTCTTCGAGCATTCCAGTCTATTTTTCAAATAAACTGCAATATTAGTAGAGTTTGTAGTTATGTCTTTGTTCAGCGCCAAAAGTTGTTTGTAACATAACAGTCTTTTTAATTCGAACTTTTTCACACCGATTTTTCAAAGGTTAATCTTGTTTCACAAAAATTCGCTAGAGCAAACTTTAATATCCATTAACCATTCCGAAATCGTGATATGCACTGGGAAAAAATGATTATATCGGGAACACTAAAAAAAAAAACTGATTAGATACTTTTGATGGAGTATCACCTCTTTAGGAAACTATAGAAGAAAAATTTTCGACAGATGTTACCATTACCGAAATAATTAAAAGAAACCAAAAAAAATGCAATTTAAATGGCTGCAGAAAAGAATGCTCTGCATCAGGGGCGCAGCCAGGTGGTTTTATGGTTTTAAACCACCCCTGAGATATAAAACTTTATATGTGAAAACTAGTTTTCATGACCTGTTTGCAAAAATTTCGATTGCATGAATATCAAAAAACGTCAATTCCATAACAGGGGCTTAAGCTTTGGAGCCGTTTGCATAAGAGGGGTGTCACACGTTACATCCATATTGACGCGATCCATGGCTGTTACATCCATACACCTATGATACAGGGTCATAAGTATGTAAAGGTACGAATAACCGGTTTTGACCCCTAACTCAAGATTTTGAGGGTGTCCGGCAAATTTCTTGTAAGCAGTTCTTCTTATCTCATTGAGATCTACCAGAAAAATGCTATCTCGTCCCAGGTATTTTTTTCGTGTTGCGCAGTGTAATAGATTCAAAGACAAATAAAACAAGCAAGGAAAGCTGTCTTCGGCTGTGCCGAAGGCTATATACCTTTCATGAATAAGCGTCACGATTTTCACTGTTCGATCCCCAGTACAGCCTGTGTGAATTTAACTTTAGCTCATACCCTAATTATCGGAACTATCGATTATATGGGGGTGATGTGTTTTATTTGTCCAATCTCATTGATTTTTAACATCGACATTCCACTTTCTAACAAAGCAATAGTTACGAAATTTCACGACCCTACCTATATAATTATAGGAGTTATAGCCCAAAATCCGTTTATCGGAACATTCGATTGTATGGGGGCTATGTGAAATATTTATCTCATCTCAATGAGTTTCAACATCGATATTTCACATATAAAAATAGCAATACTTACAAAATTTCACGTTCCTAGCTTTATAATTACAGGAGTTATAGCCCGAAATCCGTTTATCGGAACAATCGATTGTATGGGAGCTATATGAAATATTTATCCCATCTCAATGATTTTCAACATCGATATTTCACATATAAAAACATCAATACCTACAAAATTTCACGTTACTAGCTCTTTAATTAATTGTATGGGAGCTATGAGTAGTTTTGGTCCGATCTTGCTGGTTCCGACGAATGATTATTCTCATATAAAATAACCAAATTTCATCGAGATATCTCTAAAATTGAGGGACTAGTTTGCGTACAAACAGACGGACAGACGGACGGACGGACAGACGGACATGGCTAAATCGAATCAACTCATCGTCCTGATCATAACGGTATACTTATTAGTGGGTCTATCTCTTCTTCTTCTCATACTTACAAACATCGGACCAAAGTTATAATACCATTTCATGTTCATGAAAGGTATAAAAAAAAATTTTATTTCAACTAATAAGCAAAAAACACAATTTTTATAATTTTAATGTAATTTATTTAAAAAATAATTTTTTTTACTTACAATTGACCATTTTAGAGTATTATTATCATTATGAACCAAAGAATTAATTGGTACCCGTACCCGCTGTACCCGGTACCAATTATCTATGCGATGACAACACCAGCGAAGTGACAGTGTTTGTCATTTCTCATTGTGCTTACATTTGTTTTTATCTATTGCAATTAACAATTCGAAATCGTATACCTATTGTGCCGCGAAATTTATATCTAATAACTTTAAACGAGCTAAACTTGTATATTTGTATATTTATATATTTGTATATTTGTAGGTCCGGTACTACCCTCGTGAAGGGTGGATACCTTGCCGCGGTACGAGGGCTTAAGTCGATAGCCACAGGGCTACGCTGCCCTTGTGATCATAGTTCCGTACGGCACTTCATCACGAGAGCAGCCTAGCCTCTCTGGCGCGACGACAAAGATCTTCCCCCTCCCAATCCAGGGTGTTATGCGAAACCGTGCCCATTGGACGTTTGCAGCCGGGAGGCAAATCGTGGCTGTATTTGAACGGAGCCTCTCTGATACCGGGTCGCCTCAGCATGGCCTTACCGCGGTACGGGGCTCTGCCGCGGCGGACGACACATTTTCCCCTACTCTTCCTTTGACCATAAGCTGGTCTTGTCCGGCGATGGGTCGTACGAACAAGATGAACTCAAATAACCCAAATAAAAACGAAAAACATAAAAAACAAACAACGCCAAATTTCACTCCTCAGCAAAGGAGAGCTATGGAGGAGCAGGCGAGAAAGCAACAACAACGCCGAAGGACAACCTCCGTTCCACAATCAAGGGTGGGATCGACAGCGATGGCAACTACGAGTCGGTCAACCAACCCTCTATCGAGTAAGATTGACTTGATGGGAGCTAGCACCAGTGCGGTTGCCAACGCAGCTAAGCGGACAACGGCGGATGCTAAACTCCCATCAACCGCTGATATGAAAACCAGTATCTTTACGTCTGTGGCAGCGGTCTCACGACCTGGCCTCGGAGTTTCGAAGGAGAAGGAAGCTGCAACTGCGATGTCGGCAAGGAGAGCGACCGCGATGGCAACTACGGGTCCACACTCCCGGGAGACATCTCCCCGCCGCTTCACATACCACGAGAAAAGATTGGCTGCAAAGATCCTGAAGAGGTATGAAGGGGTACCGCAGGATTCGCTGTCGCCGAGTTCCAGTAAATCGGTAGAGCTAGCGAAAGCTGTGATACCGGATTTCCAAAATTCTTACATGCCAAAGAGGTTAAAAGTTAACCCTTTCAAGCACCAGAGATCGGACCTGGAGTTAATTCCCCCTCCCAAGCGGCATCAGAATACCCCTGGAGCGGGCAAACTAAGCTTTGCTGAGGTAACCAAGGACAGGATCCTTATAGGCGTCCTTGACCGAGGCAATGACCGTCTGGCTATCCCCAAGGACCGGTGGCGTTACGTGCGAAATGAACTCGGCAACATTCTTCTCAACGTTGCTCCGGAGTTTCCGGGTAGTTCGGCGCGAGTAACGGATGCGGGTTGGCACCAGGGTCAGATTAAATTACTCGCATGCGAGGATGCAAAAACCGTAGCACTGTACAAGGCAGCAGCTGCTAAACTGGGTGAAGTCTACAAGGGCGCAAAGATAGAGGTCGTCGACTGGAAGGACATGCCAGCTCGTCCAAGGGCAAGGGCATGGATTCCGGCCATCCCTGACGAACCCGAGAGAATTCTCGGGTTGCTACGGCTAATGAATCCGTCCCTCCCAACGCATGACTGGAGTGTCAATCTGGTCGGGGATGCGGTAGGGCCCGACAGACAGGTGGTGTTCACCATGAATAAAGAGTCAATCGAGCCCCTCAAAAGGTGAAATGGCCTAGTACACTACAGCGTAGGCCAGATCGTTATCCACGTATATCGTGGTGATGCTCAGCGATGCGGAAAGCATGTTATCCGCCACGTCCCTTGGCGATAGTGCTGTGTACAACTCGGAGATGGAGGACAGCCTACAGGACGAGGAAGTCCTCGACGTCACGGTGGTAGCAGCCAACGCTGAGCGATTAACATCTAACGCTACAGACAGCAAGACTCCTGCAACGCCATATCGGGCAGTTAATCGGAACAACTCGTCGTTGATAGGCAACCTCCGGGATGGGGCAAACCTCGACGATATGGGGACGGCAGGGAAGTCTGTGCGCTCTCATGTTGGTGGTGCTTCAGATTAATAAATAGGTGGCAACCCTGTAAACCTCCCCAAGTGACAATCCCAAAGTGTATAGCCTTAGAATCGATCATACTATCTATATGCCAAATTTCATCCCAATCGGTCAAGCGGTTCTCGATATAGTACCGGACCTACAAATATACAAATAATGTAAAACCTACAGTACCTCCACATTTATAAGTACGCCTAAATCTATGCCCAAATTCCGTGTAGCATATGGAAAATATGACGCGGACTTATGTAAAAGATATGTAAATTTGCACACTTAAAGCAAAAAATATAATATCGAAATTGTACAGACCGTTTCGGGATCGTTTCGGGATCATTTCGGTGTCATATCATACGATGTCATATCATATGATGTCATATCATATGATGTCATATCATATGATGTCTTATCATATGATGTCATATCATATGATGTCATATCATATGATGTCATATAATATGATGCCATTTCGTATGATGTCTAATCATATGATGTCATATCATATGATGTCTAATCATATGATGATGTCAGATCATATGATGTCTAGCTCCATAAATGAAACAATTTAAATATCATATGATGTCATATCACATGATTTCATATCATATGATGTCATATCATATGATTTCATATCATATGATGCCATTTCGTATGATGTCTAATCATATGATGTCTTATCATATGAATGTCATATCATATGATGTCATATCATATGAATGTCATATCATATGATGTCATATCATATGAATGTCATATCATATGATGTCATATCATATGATGTCTAATCATATGATGATGTCATATCATATGATGTCTAGCTCCATAAATAAAAAAATTTAAATATCATATGATGTCATATCATATGATGTCATATCACATGATGGCATATCATATGATGTCATATCGTATGATGCCATTTCGTGTGATGTCTAATCATATGATATATATGATACTCATATTGGTATGTCAGCGAAAATACCTTTCATTTGATACTCATATTGGCATATCTAGCTCCATAAATAAATAAAAACAAGTAAGGAAAGCTGTCTTCGGCTGTGCCGAAGGCTATATACCTTTCATGAATAAGCGTCACGATTTTCACTGTTCGATCCCCAGTACAGCCTGTTTCAATTTAACTATATTTACTATACACATTACACATCTTTGTTATAATTTAAAAAAAACTTTCAAAATAATAGGATCCGAGTTATCGGAACAATCGATTGTATGGAGGCTATATATTATACGTGTTCAATTGTACTGACTTACACTATACACATTACATATTTAGAAAGTACTAAAGGTGAAATATTTCACGTTCCTAACTTTTTAAATGCGGAAGTATTGGCCAAAAAACCTTATATCGGAACAACCGGTTGTATGGGGCTAAATATATGTTATATTTACCCGATCTTCTTGATTTTCCTCTACACACTACATAAATTGAAAGTACTCAAGTTGCAAAATTGTATGTTCCTAACTTTTTAATTGCAGAAGTTTTGGCCAAAAAAAACCTTATATCTGAACAATCGGTTGTATGGGGGCTATATGTTACATTTGCCCGATCTTGTTGATTTTCACTATATACACTACATAAATAGAAAGTACTCGAGATGCAAAATTTTACGTTCCTAACTTTTTAATTGCAGAAGTTTTGGCCAAAAAACCTTATATCTGAACAATCGGTTGTATGGGGGGCTATATGTTACATTTGCCCGATCTTGTTGATTTTCACTATATACACTACATAAATAGAAAGTACTCGAGTTGCAAAATTTTACTTTCCTAACTTTTTAATTGCAGAAGTTTTGCCAAAAAACCTTATATCTGAACAATCGGTTGTATGGGGGCTATATGTTACATTTGCCCGATCTGGTTGATTTTCACTATATACACCACATAAATAGAAAGTACTCGAGTTGCAAAATTTTACGTTCCTAACTTTTTAATTGCAGAAGTTTTGGCCAAAAAACCTTATATCTGAACAATCGGTTGTATGGGGGCTATATGTTACATTTGCCCGATCTTGTTGATTTTCACTATATACACTACATAAATAGAAAGTACTCGAGTTGCAAAATTTTACGTTCCTAACTTTTTAATTGCAGAAGTTTTGGCCAAAAAACCTTATATCTGAACAATCGGTTGTATGGGGGCTATATGTTATACTGGTCCGATCTTGTCAGTTCCGACAAATGATTCCTATATTACAAAATGATATCTCAAAAATTGAGGGACTAGTTTGCGTTCAAACAGACAGACGGACAGACGGACATGGCTAAATCAACTCATCTCGTCATCCTGATCATTTCGGTATACTTATTGATGGGTCTATCTCTTCTTCTTCTCATATTTACAAACATCGGACCAAAGTTATAATACCATTTCATGTTCATGAAAGGTATAAAAATACGGCTGGCCCTTGTTAGATAAGTCAATATAAAGTAACATTAACCCATATAATCCCAACTTTTTTCTAGAAAATTTTTAAAGGAAAGAAAGCAATTGCGATTAGCTATGAGACACCAGTAACCAGGCGCTATAGGCCTTTAATTCATATCTCTCGTAGTTTTCGAGAAAATAGCCGCCCCAAAAATGGGGCGCTGGCCACATCAGGGAGCACTAAAAATGTACTATGTAGTTCAGTTAATATGAGCTGTGATTTCAGTTTTATTAAGGAAAATTATAAATTTAGTTCAGATTCCACTTTTTAATTGATTGAATTAAAATAAATATATATAAAATTATGAATGGAAAGCTTCAAAACAGTTTGTGTGACATCCAACATCACATTTTCGACACTCTTTAGTGGTATTTTTATGGCACATTGCACATTTTATTTGAGTTGCATTTGAAATTATTATGTCGCCTTGACCATCAAGCCGAACTCCGTCTGGAACTCTACGTCTTTCGCAACGAGGCTTCAAGGGACGCCCCATGGTACGTGGAAGGGAGTATTTTCCTAAGCAAAGAAGTAATTATGGCAAATAGAAACATGAATAATGAATATATTTACCAAGATATGTAGTAGTTATTACTATGATAAATGCAAGATAGTCTAAAGAACGATTCTCTTGACCATCTAGAGACAGTTTATAAAGCTGAAAAGCATTGTTTATGAATACGTTCAAAGGCCACATCAACAGCTGCCAGTACCACTTTTTACGATTGATGCTAATTCGATAACATCCCACATTCTGATCTAGTCGGTCAGTACCGCCCATATATCTATTGTACTGCTGGATACATAATGGTTGTGGAATAGCTATCTTTTTCTTTTGACTGCTTGACCATCGTTGAGCCGATCCCATGTGATTTTCAGGAGGGCAAATGTAAACAGAGGCATTTATAATATCTTCTTCATTCTCCAATATATCGACTATATCAGCAACTGTTAATCAGCTGTTATATCAGCCTGTTTGAGATATGGAATTTCCGTAAAATATAAAAAAGCAGAAAAAAAGAAATCGGACAGAAAAAATGTGTCATACATTTACTAAAAATTAACAATTGTGAACAAAAAGTTTACGAAAAACCATGGGGGCATATGTGCTTAGCGCCCCAAAAATGGGGCGTCGCAAAATATCTCTCGAAAAACGTCACATAAGCAATAAAAACCACTTTTGACTTTACTTTTCCACTCAACAAAGATAAATTCATAAACTTTAACAAAAAAATATCACAACTTGAAGATATGACAACACAAACTTACTTATTATTTCGCGACATCGTAAATTGTACAAAACACCAAATTTCTTTCACACGTTTGCCAAATAAAGTGAGGTTATGATGAAAACAAAACACATGGTAGTGTTGCCTCACAATCTAAAAATATGTAGCTAAAGGATTTTGTGATAACAGAAAATTACGTTTTTTAATAACTCAAATAAACTAAGCGTTTTAAAAATGGGGCGCTGGGATTATATGGGTTAATGGCAGGTATCTATGTATGTATGTATATAATATATGTAAAATTCCAAATATGGTTTTTTTTTCAAAACTTATATTGATTTTCTGTTTAAGAAAGGTGAAAAAAATTACTGTAATTTTTAAGATTTGTATATTAAAGTCTAGAGGTATGTCATCGCTAGTTTAGATTTTAAAGACTTAAACCAATTTGGTATAAAAACGACAAATCATTGTTGAAAAACACCATTTACCTGAACATATTTTTGTAGGAAATTGAATTCCCTACAAAAGCTACCAAGACTGAAATTTTCTCAGAATTCCCGATTTTGGTTTGAAAACTTGCGTAACATGAAAAAATCAACATCGAATAAAGCTAAATACATATTCTTAAGGGAAATTGGATGCTAAATCCGAATTCGATATCAGAATTTAACAACGGGTCCGAAGTTTGGCTCTAACCGTGCAAAAAAGTCCAATATAATTTTGTGAAGGTTAGTGAAGAACTGCGACCTGTTAGGCTACTTCTGATCACAGATTTGGATTTAGCTTGCGAAAATACATGAAAATTAATGTATTGAGGTCACAGATCCGTCAACTTTGACTCCCCCGCAGAGAAAGCCTATATTAAGACGGCCGCCGTGGTGTAGCGGTTAAGTGTTCGGCCTTCTACACCAAGTTGTGGCGGTTCGATGCCCGGCAAAAGTAACATCAAAAATTATTTAGAAAAAGAATTTTTCTAAACGGGGTCGCCCCTCGGCAGTAGTTTGGCAAACTCTCCGGGTGTATTTCTGCCATGAGAAGCTTCTCAGCAAAAAATTCATTTGCTTTGCAAGTGCCGTTCGGAGTCGGCAAAAAACTGTAGGTCCCGCCAACTTGTAGGAAAACTCAAAAGCAACACACCACAAGTTGGAAAGAGAAGCTCGGCTAAAAACCTCGTTAGAGGTTATGATAACCTGTTGGTATATCGCCGCCATTCGTTTATGAGAAATGTACACTGATAAAAATGATTTCCTAAAAGTAAGGAAACCTCCATACAAATTCAAGTAAATGAAGGGAACAATATTGCACCAAGGCCGCACTGCCTTAAAAGAAAGAAGTTGTTATACTTAAATTTACTTTTAAGTAGGGCTTGTACTTAAATGGTAGTTAAGTAATTTTAAACTTAAAAAAAAAAACAATTATTTTACACAGTTCTTAAATTGCCTTCAACGAGAATCGAACTCACAACTTTTCGAATGGTAAACTCAGATGTCTAACATGAAGCTATTGAATACTTACGCCTGACAGCGTCTAATTACACCTTTGTTCTGTTTATGGAATTTCACCACTCTTACTCACGTTGCCTCCCAACATAAGGAAATATTGACTTATTTTTAATTTTTAGGATAGTTCTATACTTAATATGTAATAAAATTCCTTAAAAATTGTCTGAGCAAGTGATTTTTGAGTAATAGTTAGGTAACTTCTTTTTGTTATAAAAACAAAGAAGCCACATTTTACTGGCCTAAGCAAATGCTCGAAACATTTTTTGAATATAAGTATTACACAAATTAAACAATATATAACTTTTAAAACAAAATAAGTAGACATTTAATACCCTGTATCAAACTAATAGTTGACATATTTTTTTATTTCAGGTAAGTGCCAACTTGATAACAAGAGAACTGAGTTGTAAGTTTTAGTACAAATATTAGAAACTTTTTATTAATATAGCACGTTAGAACCACAAGTAAAAAGTCTAAGCTCAGGTGAAACAAAATTTATATATTTACCAGCTAAGCTCAATCACGCTTAAATCTATTTTTAGTTTGTATGAAATAAATCTAAGGTCGTGCAAGAGGGATATATCTAAGTATATGGGAGTTTCATAGACAGGGAAAGACAAAGCAACAGTAGAATAGTGCAGCTCTGGATATGTTCAAATATAACCAATTCATGAATATCTTGCATGAAGTGAAAATTCAGAAAAATTTTATTCAAATAAAAGTGCACCACTTCCGTGGCTAAATAAAGCAAATGTACATAAAAAAATAGTAGAAACTACATAAAAATATAGGAAAAATTATTATATAATTTATTTTAATTTTCATTTTTGGCTAATAGATTTCTAAATTGAAAACAGTAAAGTCTCCGCTCTAAGCGTTAACTCCGATTTTTTAAAGTTAAAAAACGGTTTGGTAAAAGTTCAAAATTGTTTGAAATATTTTGAATCAAAAAACCGAAAATACAATTTTTTAGCCCGTTCAATTTTAGTCTAACAAAGTGTAAGTTTTAAGTATCTCAAAAAATCTCCTTAATTGCTAAACATTTTTCTGACGGCATCTGACATTTTTTTGCATAGAACTAAAAGTTCTGACTATGGGATTTATGGCCAAAATCGCCAGAAAAGAAACAACAAAAAAAAAAATTTTGGACGCACATGGCAAAGAATCCTATCGCGGAGACAACGCGAAATCTTTTACTTTCTTCGAAAATATACGAAAGTTTCTGCGGTGTTTCTTAATGAACAAATTTTTTAAAATTTACATAATCTAACGAAAAAGTACATTGCATCTCAGTAATATTATTTCTATCGCTCTATTTACCTTTTTAAGACGGATTTAGGTGAATTGAAAGTAATTTGATAAAATATTTCGAGGATACAAATGTTGTGAGCATTTTGGATCACAATGAGTTCGACCGAATTTTTTCATGTACGTAACAGTCCAAAATTCCAAATAGTTTTTTTATGCAAAATCCAGAAAAAATAAATTTTCTTCGAGCATTCCAGTCTATTTTTCAAATAAACTGCAATATTAGTAGAGTTTGTAGTTATGTCTTTGTTCAGCGCCAAAAGTTGTTTGTAACATAACAGTCTTTTTAATTCGAACTTTTTCACGCCGATTTTTCAAGGGTTAATCTTGTTTCACAAAAATTCGCTAGAGCAAACTTTAATATCCATTAACCATTCCGAAATCGTGATATGCACTGGGAAAAAATGATTATATCGGGAACACTAAAAAAAAAAAACTGATTAGATACTTTTGATGGAGTATCACCTCTTTAGGAAACTATAGAAGAAAAATTTTCGACAGATGTTACCATTACCGAAATAATTAAAAGAAACCAAAAAAAATGCAATTTAAATGGCTGCAGAAAAGAATGCTCTGCATCAGGGGCGCAGCCAGGTGGTTTTATGGTTTTAAACCACCCCTGAGATATAAAACTTTATATGTGAAAACTAGTTTTCATGACCTGTTTGCAAAAATTTCGATTGCATGAATATCAAAAAACGTCAATTCCATAACAGGGGCTTAAGCTTTGGAGCCGTTTGCATAAGAGGGGTGTCACACGTTACATCCATATTGACGCGATCCATGGCTGTTACATCCATACACCTATGATACAGGGTCATAAGTATGTAAAGGTACGAATAACCGGTTTTGACCCCTAACTCAAGATTTTGAGGGTGTCCGGCAAATTTCTTGTACGCAGTTCTTCTTATCTCATTGAGATCTACCAGAAAAATCGTACTTGTCGAATAGAACTATGTATGTGGAAATTGAGGGCTCTATTTCCCACACGTTTATTGCCACCTCGGGTGTCCCTCAGGGTAGCATTTTAGGCCCTCTTTTGTTTATTCTATTCATAAATGATATTGGCTCCTGCTTTAAATTTTCTAAATTTCTACTTTACGCTGACGATCTAAAAATTTATCGTAGAATAAATGGTCCGTCCGATTGTGCTCTTTTGCAACATGACCTTAATAAACTCGTTGATTGGTGTCTCGCAAACAATCTCCACCTTAACGTTAATAAATGTTTCCACATGTCTTTCACTAAGTCTTCCACCACCCTACCATCATCTTATGAAATTGCCGGTGGTCAATTGGCCTCAGTCATTGAGATTGTTGATTTAGGGGTTGTTTTTGACACAAAGTTTTCTTTTGTTAATCATATATGTTACATACTTCCAAAGGCATACTCGAATCTCGCTTTTCTTCGAAGATATGACAAAGACTTTAAGGACCCGTATACAAGGAAAGCTCTCTACATATCTTTGGTTCGTTCGAGACTAGAATATGCCTCCATTATTTGGAACCCCATTTATAACTGTCACTCGGCTAGGATTGAAAGAGTCCAAAGGAAATTTATGCGGTTTGGCTTAATTTCCCTCAACTTTGAGGTACCACTTCCTTCTTACTATTCTCGCTGTTTGCTTATTAACCTCCAACCCCTGTTTACCCGAAGAACTCTGCATTTACTAATGTTTGCCTATGATATTATAGTTGGCTCTTTAGACTGTCCAGACCTCCTTGAAAAAGTTTATTTCAATGTACCTAGTAGATCCCTACGATCGTTCTTACTTTTTTATTTGTCTGCCCCTAGGGCGAATTATTGTTATTTTAATCCATTATTTCGTGCCCTTATTGAATTTAATAAGCTCGGGAGGAGTCTAACTATTGATTTTTCCCTGCCAAAAGCCTCTTTCAAGTCTCTTATTGAATTAAGTTTTAATGTAGTAAGTACTTAAGTATTTACTTTTAGTTTTAATTTCATGTATATAGTCTGTAAGATGAAAATCATAGACTGAATAAAGAATAATAATAATAATAATAATAAAATGCTATCTCGTCCCAGGTATTTTTTTCGTGTTGCGCAGTGTAATAGATTCAAAGACAAATAAAAAAAGACGGCTGGTCCTTGTTAGATAAGTCAATATAAAGTAACATTAATGGCAGGTATCTATGTATGTATGTATATAATATATGTAAAATTCCAAATATGGTTTTTTTTTTCAAAACTTATATTGATTTTCTGTTTAAGAAAGGTGAAAAAAATTACTGTAATTTTTAAGATTTGTATATTAAAGTCTAGAGGTATGTCATCGCTAGTTTAGATTTTAAAGACTTAAACCAATTTGGTATAAAAACGACAAATCATTGTTGAAAAACACCATTTACCTGAACATATTTTTGTAGGAAATTGAATTCCCTACAAAAGCTACCAAGACTGAAATTTTCTCAGAATTCCCGATTTTGGTTTGAAAACTTGCGTATCATGAAAAAATCAACATCGAATAAAGCTAAATACATATTCTTAAGGGAAATTGGATGCTAAATCCGAATTCGATATCAGAATTTAACAACGGGCCCGAGGTTCGGCTCTAACCGTGCAAAAAAGTCCAATATAATTTTGTGAAGTTTAGTGAAGAACTGCGACCTGTTAGGCTACTTCTGATCACAGATTTGGATTTAGCTTGCGAAAATACATGAAAATTAATGTATTGAGGTCACAGATCCGTCAACTTTGACTCCCCCGCAGAGAAAGCCTATATTAAGCAAAAATATGTTTGAACGTTTAAGACGGCCGCCGTGGTGTAGCGGTTAAGTGTTCGGCCTTCTACATCAAGTTGTGGCGGTTCGATGCCCGGCAAAAGTAACATCAAAAATTATTTAGAAAAAGAATTTTTCTAAACGGGGTCGCCCCTCGGCAGTAGTTTGGCAAACTCTCCGGGTGTATTTCTGCCATGAGAAGCTTCTCAGCAAAAAATTCATTTGCTTTGCAAGTGCCGTTCGGAGTCGGCAAAAAACTGTAGGTCCCGCCAACTTGTAGGAAAACTCAAAAGCAACACACCACAAGTTGGAAAGAGAAGCTCGGCTAAAAACCTCGTTAGAGGTTATGATAACCTGTTGGTATATCGCCGCCATTCGTTTATGAGAAATGTACACTGATAAAAATGATTTCCTAAAAGTAAGGAAACCTCCATACAAATTCAAGTAAATGAAGGGAACAATATTGCACCAAGGCCGCACTGCCTTAAAAGAAAGAAGTTGTTATACTTAAATTTACTTTTAAGTAGGGCTTGTACTTAAATGGTAGTTAAGTAATTTTAAACTTAAAAAAAAAAACAATTATTTTACACAGTTCTTATATTGCCTTCAACGAGAATCGAACTCACAACTTTTCGAATGGTAAACTCAGATGTCTAACATGAAGCTATTGAATACTTACGCCTGACAGCGTCTAATTACACCTTTGTTCTGTTTATGGAATTTCACCACTCTTACTCACGTTGCCTCCCAACATAAGGAAATATTGACTTATTTTTAATTTTTAGGATAGTTGTATACTTAATATGTAATAAAATTCCTTAAAAATTACGCGGGCAGAACGTTTTTTGCGGCGACAGCGAAAATAAGTAAATATGGTCCTAAATTAAGTTAAACACTGCCTTGATATCACTGGAAAAATGTCTTCAGCATAAAGAAATATTTACTTATTTTGAACTTAAGGACAGTTTTATACTTAATAAACTTGTAAATTGATTGAAACTAGTAAAAATGTCTTTAATACTGAAATGAGTACATTGATTTACTTATGGCAAGTAGAAATGTTCTTTTAAACTAAGTAGATTTGTACCTAAAACAGAGTTTTTTCCTTAAAAATAGGAAAAATATTTTTTTTTTAAGCCAAGTAGTACGTTTCCTCAATTTTAGGACAATTATTTTTATCAGTGTATATTTTTTTGTTATAGTATTGATCATATAATGATAATTTATTCATGTAGAATATCAATAAACAAAATTTAGAAAAAAAATTGGATCAAAAACACCAAAAAAAGACGGAAATATGATTTTTTTAATTTAATACTAAATAAGTTTTGAAAAAGTAACTTTACAAAAAAAAGTTGTTTAACCTTTTTTGTAACCCACTCAATTTCCTTTAAGAATCTGTATCTATCCCTGTTGTGCATGGATATTTGCAATTACAATTTTTTAAAGAAAAAAAAACGGGAAATCGCGAAACCATGCTAATTTTTGAAGCTAGAATACTAGAAAACGGCTAGTCTGAGAAAATTTTGGTCAATGCAAATTTTGTATGGAATTCGATTTCGAAAAATATGTTCAGATAAATGATGTTTTAAAACAATGGTTTATACCAAATATGAGGTAAAGTCGGTAAAATCTAAACTAGCGATGATAGACCTCTAGACCTTTATTTAAAAATGTGAAAAAATTACAGTAATTTTTTTCACCTTTCTTAAAAAGAAAATCAATATAATTTTCGAAAAAAACGAAGTTTTGAATTTTTGGCCCAGTCTAATGTATATGTGTATAATTATCTTTTTTAAATGCTTTCATTACGCTACTCCTGACTGGCGCTATATAATAAATTTGTAAATAGTTGTGCTAGGAAAATATTAAAAAAAAAAAAAAATAAAAACCACCCCAAACATTTCTTCTGGCTGCGCCCCTGCTCTGCATACTTTTAAATTTTTTTTTTACCCTTTTATGTCCACTAGTAGGAGAGTAAGATAAACCAAAAATCATGGCCCGAATCACTTCCGCACTAAGCGGATTTTCTGTCTTCCTTGCCTGGACCATGTTCTTTCTTTAGAAATTTTTATGTTATATACAACGAAATTCACAGCCAAGTTATAATTAATGCTTAAATGCGCTTTTTAGCTAAACGCACACCACATGTGTAACGTAACAGGCTTTTTTGTAACATAACAGTCCGAGCAGTTTTGTGTATAAAAAACAGAAAAGAAATGTTTTTAGGGTAATTTATTTTTCATTTATTACATTATAGTTAAACCTTTAAAACTGTATTCTACATGTTGAAAATAATCTGACAGGAGAGCAGACTCTTTCTATAATGTGAAGCAACTTCCAAACCTGCTTCCAAAAACTATAACGTAACAGACCATAGAAAGTGGTCCATAACTCTTAAATAAGAAGACCTACAAAAATTTTCATATCTGTAAAAAATGTTACTTCAGAAGTGCACTTTAAGATGCATATGCCATAAATATTGAAAGTGTCCAAATCCATCTATTTTTGTAGTAGTTTGTATTGAGTCTGATTGTAACGTAACAGTGCGCGATTTTAGCCATAAGAAGAAAAGTGTGCAGCATAGCCAAACAAAAAAATTCTACCAATTAAAGAAGATTTTTAAGACAAATGCCATTTTATAGCCCGTTCAATTCTAGCCTAATTAAGTGTAAGTTTTAACTTTGTTAGTCTAGAATTGAACGGGCTATAAAATGGCATTTTCGGTTTTTGATTCAAAATATTTGAAAAAATTTTGTACTTTTACCAAACAGTTTTTTAACTATAAACAATCAGAGTAAACGCTTAGGGTGGAGACTTTTACTGTTTTCAATTTAGAATTCTACCAGCAGACCCGGCAGACGTTGTCCTGCCCAAACATTAACTTGTTTTCATTTATAAAATGTGACTGGCCCTCCTCATTTCAGCTCCACAACCTGCTTCCCGTCCACCTCACTTTCATCATTTTCATATGCTTTTCCCTTTCTCAATCCCACTCCCAAAATGACTTAAAATAACTCCCCTTTAAAACTCTCATCAACACCTTTAATTTAGATCAATTTTTTACAAAAACCTTCTAGTTCCACTCCCGGCCCACCAGTTGATTAATATTTAGAAACCTTGGTCTAAAATCTAATCTGGGCTTGCGTCATTTATTGACGCTTAACCGCCTATGCGATTTTGGACGTTTCGCATCAAAGAACGCTCGTCGTATACTAGCTGTTGGCATCACGGGAAGGACCATAAATCTTCCGGAGAACTTTTCTCTCAAAAACCTTGGTCTTATATGGGAAAAATACTAAAACATCTTAAATCACTTGTCAGCAACTTTCATTTAATATTCATATCGCACTAATACCATCGAGGACCCCACCTGGGTTACCTTTCACTAAGCGAGATCTGCCGATATCACCGACTAAATCCACGGCTACACTTTTCACGACATGAACACTCCAGGTGAGAAACGAATTAGAATTTACGTTGATGGCACTAAGCTACCAACTGTCAGCCACCCAAACTTACAGGGCGTGACACTGGATAATACTTTCTCATTTGCTGGTCATGTGTCTGCAATGGTCTCAAAGGTACGAGGTCGCAACAAGATCCTCAAGTCACTTGCCGGCAGTATTTGGGGAAAAGACAAAGAGACGTTTCTGATTACATATAAGGCCATTGGCCGACCAGTCTTTGACTATGCCGCACCCATATGGTCACCTAACGTGCATAACACCAGCTGGGCGAAGTTACAAGTCTGCCAAAATATCGCTATCAGAACTGCTACGGGATGTCTCCTCATGTCTCCCGAGTCTCACCTCCATCAAGAGGCAAAACTGCCCAATGTAAGAGAGCACGCGGAAATACTTAGCAGGCAATTCCTTCTGAAGTGCCACAAGCCAGCACATCCAAACCGCCATCCTTTGGACACAGATCCGCCCCGAGAGACATAAGGAGTCACCTCCGTAAGCATTATGACGAGATCCGTCATAATATTACTTAGCCGTTTGATCTGCGGAATCATAAGCGGGCTCTAACCGACTTCCACACCGAGTTGGTTGACACTTTTGTCAGATCTCCTCCTGTGAATCCCGTTTTGAACAGTCTTCCACCCGATATTGCTGAAGAAGAACGCACCTTACCAAAGGAGACAAGAGTCACCATGGCACAGCTTAGGTCTGGATACAGTGTGAATGATACAATTTCAAACACATGCCCTGCATGTGGTAGGACCCCCATGATACCCTACATCTCTTCAATTGTCCAATTGAACCTACTCTTCTAACCCCTCTGTCCCTCTGGTCCAACCCTGTTGAAACTGATCGTTTCCTTGGGCTCCCTCACGTTAGAAGAGATTGGTGAAGATCTTCGGAATGATCATACACTCTAGGCAGGGAAATGCCTTGTTAACAACAACAACAGGGCCCATCCTGGTTGACATTTAATTCAATATCTCGAAAACGGGGTCTCATTGGACTGAAACTACACCATTTTAAAATACTTATCAATTCCTTCACTTGATGCCCATATTGAACGAACACTTAATACGGTTGCCCTGGTCCCAATTGGAGCGATAGTTACAAAACCTTTTCAAATGCTTTTATTTTTTTATCGTATAACCATCTCGAGCTGATACAAAATCTCGCTTCCAAAATTAATTTTATTATGTCCAGCCGTTATCAAAATAAATGATAGCATAGATGAAGCAAGGTCAAATGAAACCTGTATCCTTACCTTTAGATTGATACCAATTTTGTGCGAATATTCCAAAGTTTACCCGATATCGATAAATATATCGCCCAAAATCCAAATTAAAGCTGTGGTCTTCTCCTGTCGTTAGATCCAAATTTGTGCGAGTTTGCAAAGTTTACCCGAACCAAATCTTGGCCGATAACTCTGTTATCGATAAATATATCGAAATGAAACAAAGTCCAAATGAAAGCTGTGGTCTTCCCCTGTCGTTAGCTCCCAACTTTGTGCGAGTTTTCCAAAGTTTACCCGAAACCAAATCTTGGCCGATAACTCTGTTATCGATAAATATATCGCAATGAAACAGAGACCAAATGGAAGCTGTGGTCTTCCCCTGTCGTTAGATACCAATTATTTGCGAGTATTCCAAAGTTTACCCGAAACCACATTTTGACCGATAACTGCGTTATCGATAAATATATCTGAACCAAAGTCCAAATGAAAGCTGTGGTCTTCCGCTTTCGTTAGATTCCAATTATTTGCGAGTATTCCAAAGTTTACCCGAAACCACATTTTGACTGATAACTGCGTTATCAATAAATATATCTGAACCAAAGTCCAAATGACAGCTATGGTCTTCCCTTGTCGTTAGATACCAATTTTGTGCGAGTGTTCTAAAGTTTACCCGAAACCACATTTTGACCGATAACTCTGTTATCGATAAATATATCGAAATGAAACAAAGTCCAAATGAAAGCTGTGGTCTTCCCCTGTCGTTAGCTCCCAACTTTGTGCGAGTGTGCCAAAGTTTCCCCGAAACCACATATTGACCGATAACTCTGTTATCAATAAAAATATCGCAATGACCCAAAATCCAAATGAAAGCCGTGGCCTTCCCCTGTCGTTAGATCCCAATTTGGTGCGAGTTTTCCAAAGTTTACCCGAAACCAAATCTTGGCCGATAACTCTGTTATCGATAAATATATCGCAATGAAACAGAGACCAAATGGAAGCTGTGGTCTTCCCCTGTCGTTAGATACCAATTATTTGCGAGTATTCCAAAGTTTACCCGAAACCACATTTTGACCGATAACTGTGTTATCGATAAATATATCTGAAACAAAGTCCAAATAAAAGCTGTGGTCTTCCGCTTTCGTTAGATTCCAATTTTGTGCGAGTGTTCCAAAGTTTACCCGAAACCACATCTTGAATGATAACTCTGTTATCGATAAATATATCGCCCAAAATCCAAATGAAAGCTGTGGCCTTCCCCTGTCGTTAGATTCCAATTTTGTGCGAGTATTCCAAAGTTTGCCGAAACCACATTTTGACCGATAACTCTGTTATCAATAAATATATCGAAATGAAACAGAGACCAAATCGAAGCTGTGGTGTTAGATACTAATTTTGTGCGAGTATTCCAAAGTTTACCCGAAACCACATTTTGACCGATAACTCTGTGATTGATAAATATATCGCTATGACTCAAAATCCAAAATAAAGTTGTGGTCTTCCCCTGTCGTTAGATCCCAATTTTGTGCGAGTGTTCCAAAGTTTACCCGAAACCACATCTTGAATGATAACTCTGTTATCGATAAATATATCGCCCAAAATCAAAATGAAAGCCGTGGCCTTCCCCTGTCGTTAGATTCCAATTTTGTGCGAGTATTCGAAAGTTTGCCGAAACCACATTTTGACCGATAACTCTGTTATCAATAAATATATCGAAATGAAACAGAGACCAAATCGAAGCTGTGGTGTTAGATACTAATTTTGTGCGAGTGTTCCAAAGTTTACCCGAAACCACATCTTGAATGATAACTCTGTTATCGATAAATATATCGCCCAAAATCCAAATGAAAGCTGTGGCCTTCCCCTGTCGTTAGATTCCAATTTTGTGCGAGTATTCGAAAGTTTTCCGAAACCACATTTTGACCGATAACTCTGTTATCAATAAATATATCGAAATGAAACAGAGACCAAATCGAAGCTGTGGTGTTAGATACTAATTTTGTGCGAGTATTCCAAAGTTTACCCGAAACCACATTTTAACCGATAACTCTGTTATCAATAAATATATCGAAATGAAACAGAGACTAAATGGAAGCTGTGGTCTTCCCCTGTCGTTAGATACCAATTTTGTGCGAGTGTTCCAAAGTTTACCCGAAACCGCATATTGACCGATAACTCTGTTATCGATAAATATATCTGAACCAAAGTCCAAATGAAAGCTGTGGCCTTCCCCATTCGGTTGATACCAATTTTGTGCGAATATTCCAAAGTTTACCCGAAACCACATTTTGACTGATAACTCTGTAATCGATAAATATATTGAAATGAACCAAAGTTCAAATGAAAGCTGTGGTCTTCCTCTTTCCTTTGATACCAATTTTGTGCGAATATTTCAAAGTTTACGTAAAACTACATTTTGACCGATAACTATGTTATCGATAAATATATCGAAATCTCATGATGCATGTTGCAGACTTAATACTGCTAAGAATTTGTCTGAAAAATTTCCTAAAGATCGGGGCATTTTTTCCGACGTTAAAGAACCGCAAACATCCGCAGTCACTCACAAACTTACGTTTTTATATATTAGTAAAAAGTAAGATAAGAAAAAAATGAGAATGAAAATAGAGCGAATGGATATATATTTTTTGAACCCTCTATAGTGAGAAGAGCAGGGAGAGGATGACCTAAGGGAGAGGGAAGGACGTCAGAATGAGCAGTGGAAGAATATAAATATTGTATTTCCAAATTTAAGCTTCATTAATCTTATTTCTCATAAATTCCGGTTGACTTTCAAATCATGTTATTTTCATAAGTCTTAATTAAAAACTTTACTTTTAAAATCTCGTACAAAGAACAATGGTTAGTTATATCAAAACTAAGTTTTGGTTAAACACTTTTGTTTTGGGAAAATTAATTTTATAATGTCAACTTAGTGACTGCCTTTCACTTTACTTAGGCCCGGGTTTTCAGTGCAAGTTTAAACCACAGACAAAGTTGACTAGAGTTTATCTCATACAAATTGACCGTTTACACTAATTTTAAACTCGCAGTGAAGTTTAAACTTGCACTGAAAAACCGGGCTTTAAAGCAACAAAATACATTCAACAATATTTCCGAAAGTGTGCAACACATCATTTCTTCTGAATTGACAACTGCTGATTGCTTACTTATATTGAGTTTTGTAGTACATATACGTTATCGTAAAGATACTGAACGTGAATTGAGTGTTTTTTGTGCGCACATGCATATACATTAGAGCGCATCACCAAAAAAAAAAGTCGGCCGTACGTCCGCTCATATGAAGTGTTTTTGAAAAACATTAAAATTTTTTTTTTTTTTTGGCAACCCTAGATGTCGCGTAATTGCATTTTTCTTCATATCTTCGGCATTTATTGTCGGATTTTAAAGTGTGATACAACAATTTTTTTTTCCTCAGGGAGTGGGTTTTTCCTAAAAAAATCTCATTGAGCTCATGCCTTTCGTTGTGGTACCTACCCACCATATCTCAGTTTCTGCCACCCTAAAGTAACGACCTAATGATAGTTAATTGAATACCGTAAAAGATTTACGATTTTTATGGTCTTTAATTTGCTGTTATTAGATCGGTACATTAGGGTGGTAGCAACTGAGATATGGTGGGTAGGTACTACAACGGAGCGCCTGAGATCAATGAGCTTTTTTAGGAAAAACCCACTCCCTGAGACAAAAAAATTGGTGTATCACACTTTAAAATCCAACAATAAACGCCGAAGATATGAAGAAAAATTGCAATTGGGCGACATCTAGGGTTGCCAGAAATAAAAAAAATGTGAATGTTTTTCAAAAACACTTCTTATGAGGGGACGTACGGCCGACTTTTTTTTTGCCTGTAAGGCAAGACGCTCTAATATGCATATATGTGTCTATTAGAGTGGTTCAAAAACGCTACCCCGAAATATGGTTCCTTGTGACAAAAAAAGAAGCTGCTATTTTTTTTTTTAAAGGTGCTTTAGAGGACGCGCTACTCGTTTTTATAAAAAAAATGAGATACCTGCAATTTTAATTTCATTTTAAAGCGGGCTACTCACCTGCCAAGAAATGTCAAACTCCATATAAAAAACGCTCAAGAAATGGTCAAGAAACGTTTTCATACGTCAAATTTTCTTGAGCCAATACTCAGTTCATAAGAAAAAATACAGCACTTTTCGATAGTTGGCAACGCCGGTTTACCTCAAGAAATAAATAAGCTCGTATAAATTTCTTGAGGTAAACGTGCAGATTCACGCAAAGGTGAGTACATGTCTCGCTAAACATATTTTGTACATTTTTATAAGAGTAATTTGCAAAAAATGGAAAATTTGGTAAACGTCAAAATTTCTTGACCAGGCACAAGAAATATATGCTCGATTTTTTCTTGAGGCATTTCTTGGCAGGTGGGTAGCCCGCTTAACATGTTTAAGTGCAGTATAAATTTGGGTTTTTGTGTGCGGTTATTCTCTTTTCATTGGCGAATATTCCTGCAATTCAATAGCCTTCTTGGATTAGTAGAAAGGGTTTAACTCCTGAAAATATGTTTCGAAATAGAAAAACGGTGCAACTAAAACGCCTACACTGATCCCATTGCGCATTGGTTTTTCTGATATATTTCGCATCTAGAAGGTTTATGATATCGCTGATTATGAATCCGATGTCAGTTTTTTTAAATTCAAAATGGCGGGTCCAATAAGGCGGTGATTTTTTTGAAAACTAATTGGATTTTATTCAAACTTGGTACTCGGGGGTTTATGCGTTGTCTGATTACGAATCCGATATCGGGTTTTTTAAATTCAAAATGGTGGATCCAATATGGCGGTGCATTTTTTAAAACTAATTCGACTGTGTGAAACCCGTCACTGATGGATTTATGACATCGATTTATATGAACTAGTATCGCTTGTGATCGGAAATTCGACCAATAAAAACTTTAAAGGGTTGTGGGGTCGCTAGCCTCGTACCCCCATCCTTAAATTTCGGGGACGCCCCTGAAAATATCAGCGATGTGATAAACCTTCTAGATACGAAATATATCCAAAAATCCAATGGGCAATGGGATCAGTGTAGGCGTTTTAGTTGCACCGGTTTCTATTTCGAAACATATTTTCAGGAGTTAAACCCTTTCTACTCATCCAAGAAGTCTTTTGAATTGCAGGAATATTCGCCAATGAAAACAGAATAACAACACACACAAACCCAATTTTTTACTGCTCTTAAACATGTTAAAATGAAATTAACATTGCAAGTATCTCATTTTTTTATAAAAACGAGTAGCGCGACCTCTAAACCACCTTAAAAAAAAAAAAAATAGCAGCCTCTTTTTTTGTCATAAGAAGCAATAATTGGGCGTAGCGTTTTAGAATTTCCAAAAAGTCCATATTTGTTAACCACTCTAGTGTCTATCTTAATAGACAAATGCGCAGAAATATTTTCTGTGACATTGAAAATCACATATGTCTAAATCTATGTAATTTTATGTCTAGGATTACTTCAATAATCCAGTGTCGCTGGTATCTAATTTCCGCTTTGGGTTTATATAAAACACAGTCAAACATGCAACCACTTCCGCTAACTGCCTTCGACGTCAAGTGAATGCACATATGTATGTAAGCTAAGAAGAAATGAAATAAGTGAAAGGATATTAACCCGGAAAAAGAGATAAATTAGATTTATGTGAGAAAAATAGCAGCATCAAAGTTGGATATACATTATGGTGATTTAAATAAAAAAAATTTGGTTTTTTTTTCGGTCTTACCCCCTGAAACTTTGGTATTGATGAGAAAATAAGCCTTGCAAAAAATTAGCGCTCTAACTTAACCCTTAGGGTTGGCTATTTTTTTCGCCCTTTCCCATACATTTTGTATGGGGAAAAATAGCATTTTTTTCAAAGAGAATTTTCTTTCAATTTTTGAAACTTTTTTTACATACTATTTTTACATACTCTTAAAGTTGAAGCTTTGAAGCTTCCAAAATGGTAAACTATGTGCGATTATCTCAACTATTAAAATAATTACAGCCATTTAAAAATGACTGAGATTTGTACTATTGCACACACATACACAGTAACCCGTATAAAATCTAGTAAATTTTGAATGGCTGTAATGATTTTAATAGTTAAGATAATCGCATATGGCATACCATTTTGGAAGCTTTAAAGCTTCAACTTTAAGAGTATGCAAAAATATTTTGAAAAAAGTGTCAAAAATTTAAAGAAAATTCGTTTTGAAAAAAAAAAATGCCATTTTTCCCCATACAAAATGTATGGGAAAGGGCAAAAAAATAGCTACCCCTAAGGGTTAAGTTAGAGCGCTAATTTTTTGCAAGGCTTATTTTCTCATCAATACCTTACTTTTTAGGGGGTAAGACCAAATCGACATTTTTTTTTGAATCACCCTATTATACATACAAATATACATGTGTATGTGTGAAGAAATCGAAAAATTGAACACAGCACAGAGTGTTGTTGTCTACAAAAGTTCTGTGCACACTTTCCAAACATCCTTGTCACACACCTGGTACTATGGATACTATTGTTCTCCTGAAAGTCAAGCACAATATGAATCCTGCATATGGCCGATGTTTGTAGATTTAAAAGCATACCCTTTGGAGTATTCGATATGCAAATTTTTAAAGAGCTTTTAGAGAGATATCAAAAACATTTTGTAAAGAGAGTTATACTGAAATAAATCGAGTTAGTCCGGTATGAGGAATCGCCTTAGGAAGATCGCTGTCTCGGGTTCATCATTTTCCTTGGAATATTTCAATTTCATAAAATATCTCTTTGCTATTAACAGTTACCCTCTTGATGCTAATCAAAGCTAGAGATCCAGAGCACGGTAATCTGATTGCAGGTCTCATTTGTAAAAATTACAGAGAAAACTAAAAAATCACTGTAATTTATTTAACGTCGAGTAATTATGAACGAAGCACGAGGGAAAGAAATAACAACAAGAAAGGCACCAACAACGTACAACATTACAGGTACAAAGAACACATAAACAAAACCTTAGACTATTAGCTGTAATCTGCGCAATTTACTCTGTTGCGCTTTTAGCACATTCGTACTTACATATGTACCTACAGCCACATCCATCAACAACATATGCAGGTAGATGTGGTATTATAAGCCAACAGATTCATCATTCTTAGCGACATCAACCGTGTCATTTCCAGATACAAATACAAATAAGTAGATATATGTATATGTGAGTGCTAAATCTAAACATTAATAAAATGTTGCATCGAGTTTAGTAAAATCGTTTAAAAAGGAAGTTAACGTTGAAATTTTAGTTTACTAGAGTTTGCCCAGTGGTTGAAATTTAACCACAAAACCTTGATTTATTTCCTTATTGAAGTTCAGTTTCCTTAACTATCACTTTTTTTTTGCTATTTCTTAAATTTTCCTTACTTTTCCTTATTTTTTATATTTTCCGTTTCTAAACATTCCACTTCTTTTTGCCTTTTTCTCCCTCTTTACGCCATTCAGTATTAAAGCTTCAATGTTTATAACTATTTATTTTAGGTCGTTTTTATTCACTTTCTTTTCTTTCCATTTCTCTCCATTCCTTTCCTTTGGTTTTATTTGCTTTCCTATGCTTTTCTTTCCTTTCCTTTTTTCTCTTCTTTCCTCTCCTTTGGTTTTATTTGCCATCATTTGCTTTTCTTTCCTTTCCTTTCTTTTCCTTTCCTTTCCTTTTCTATCTTTTCATTTCATTTTCTTATTTTATTCTTTCCTTTATTTTCTTTTTTGTCTTGTCTTTTCCTTTCGTTTTCATCCTTTTTATTTTTTTCTTGCCTTTCCTTTCGTTTCATATCCTTTGCTTTAGTTTTGTTTTCTTTGCCTTCATTTTATTTATTTTCTTTTTATTTCTTTTCTTTCTTTTCTTTAGCTTTCTTTTCCTTTCGTTTCCTGTCATTTCCTTGCCTTACCTTTCCTTGCGTTTCCTTACTTTCTTTCTTCTCATTTTCGTTACTCCTTTAGTTTTGTTTCTTTTCCATTCATTTCCTTCAATTATTTTTTTCCCTTTCCTTTCCCTACCCTTCCTTTATTTTTCTTTCTTTTTGTCTTTATTTCTTTTCCATATCTTCCTCTTCCCTATCTTTTATTTCCTTTCTTTTTCTTTTTTTCCCTTTTTTAATCTTTCTCTATTTTCCTTAATTTTTCATTCGTCTACTTTTATTACCTTTCCTTTCTTTCCCTTCCTTTTTCATTCCATTTCTTTCCCTACCTTTACTTGCCTTTGAGCATTGCGCATTTATATATAGACCCTTAGACTTTGTATGTTTATGTGAGTTCGCGTGAACTGATGTGCGGTGAACATAACTGTGTCGCGACACAGAAGAGTGATTTGCAATGCACTGTGGGGGCAGGTACGTATAAAAATGGGATGCAAAAGTAATGGGTACAATTTCTGAAAAGTTTAAAAACTTAAGTTATATATTTTGCATATCTAATCTAATCTTGGCTTGCGTCATAATGACGCTTAACCGCCTAGGCGATTTTGGCCATTTCGTATCAAAGTACGCCAGTCATTCCTTTTTAGCGATAACTGACGCCAATTGGAAACCCCAAGGGAGTTCAGGTCATACTCCACCTGTTGTTTCCATCTCAGTTGAGGTCTCCCCCTTCCTCTGCTGCCGAATGCGGGTGTTGATAGGAAAACTCTCTGTGCTGGTGCTTCTTTGTCCATTCGCATATCATGACCCAGCCAGCGGAGCCTTTGGGGTTTAATCCGCTGAACTATAGTCAGGTCTGCGTAAAGCTCGTACAGCTCATCGTTAAATTTCCTTCGATACTCGCCGTTGGCATCACGGGAAGGACCATATAAATCTTCCGGAGAACTTTTCTCTCAAATACTCCAAGGGCCATCTCATATTCTCTTGACACTGTCCATGATTCCGAGCTGTACATCAGGACTGGTATTATGAGAGACTTATAGAGCGTGATCTTTGTTTGTCGAGAGAGGACTTTACTTCTCAATTGCCTACTTAGTCCAAAGTAACACTTGTTGGCAAGGGTGATTCTCCGTTGGATTTCTAGACTGATATTATTTTCGGTGTTAATGCTGGTACCCAAATAGACGAAGTCTCTCACCGTTTCAAACTTGTAGCTATCAGCGGTGACCTGGCTGCCAAGGCGCAGGTGCGCCGATTCTTTCTTTGATGACAGCAGATACTTCGTCTTGCCCTCGTTCACCGCAAGACCCACTTTTTTCTCTTCCTTATCCAACCCAGAGAAAGAAGCGCTTACGGCGCAGCTGTTAAGGCCAATGATATCTATATCATCGGCATACGCCAGCAATTGCACGCTCTTGTAAAAGATTGTGCCATTGCGGTTTAGCTCTGCTGCTCGAATTATCTTCTCCAGCATCAGGTTAAAGAAATCACATGAAAGGGAGTGCCCTGTCTGAAGCCTCGTTTCGTTTCAAATGGCTCAGAGAGGTCCTTTCCGATTCTGACGGAGCTGATGGTTTTGCTCAACGTCATTTGGCAAAGCCGTATAAGCTTTGCAGGGAAGTTAAATTCAGACATGGCGGCATACAGGCAACTCCTTTTGGCGCTGTCAAAAGCGGCTTTAAAATCGACAAAGAGATGGTGAGTGTCGATTCTTTTATCATGGGTCTTCTCCAGGATTTGGCGTATCGCGTCTCCCTCGCAATTTAGCAGTGAGGAGAAGTGCTCCCTCCATAATTTAAGTACACTTTGTACGTCGGTTACCAGGTCGCCGTTATTGTCCTTACAGGAACTTGCCCCGGTCTTTAAACCTTCCGTCATCCAGCGGATCTTTTCATAGAATTTTCGGACATCATTCCTGGCAGCCAGCATCTCTAGCTCCTCACACTCACGCTTTTCGGCTTCACGTTTCTTTTTTCTGAAAAGGCGCCTCTCTTCCTTCCTCGCCTCACTATAGCGTTGCCATACACTGCGGTTTGCGCCCGTTCGCAACGTTTCCCTGTATGCAGCGTCCTTTTTGTCCGAGGCAGTGCTTCATTACTCATCGTACCAGTTGTTCTTGCGGGCTCGCTGAAACCCTATAGTGGCCTCAGCGGCGGTACGCAATGAGTGAGAGATATGCTTCCATTGCTCGCTTACATCGTTAGGTCGAGGATTGCCCTCTGATAGCAGGTGTGAGTGTCGAGTGGAGAAATTATCAGCTGTCTGTGTCATGCGCAGCTTCTCGACGTTATGTTGTGGCCGCTCAAATCTTCTTCATTTTTGGGAGTTTATAATGAAGATTATGCTCAAGTTAACTCCCAAAAACGGAGTTAATTCGGAATTTGAGCTAATGTATTAGCCCTATAACGAAAAAGTACATTGCATCTCAGTAATATTATTTCTAACGCTCTATTTACCTATTTCAGACGGATTTAGGTTAATTGAAAGCAATTTGATAAAATATTTCGAGGAGACAAATATTGAAAGCATTTAGGATCACAATAAATTCGACCAAATTTTTTCATGTACCGTGACAGTCCAAAATTCAAAATAGTTTTTTCTTCGAGCATCCATTTTCAAATACGCTGGAATATTAGTAGAGTTTTTACTTATGCCTTTGTTCAGCGCCAAAAGTTGTTTGTAACGTAACAGTCTTTTTAATTCGAACTTTTGGTTAATCGCTAGAACAAACTTCAATATCCATTAACCATTTTTCCGAAATCGGCAAAAAGAAATTTAATTTGTAAAAAAAAACATTTACCTCATTCAAAATGCATCGTCTGTTTTTTAATATGCCCTGGGAAAAAGTGATTATAGCGGGAAAACTATAGCATTTACAAGAAAAACTGTTAGTATACTTAAACATACTGGAGCATCACCTCACCAGCAAACTGTAGATGAAAATTGCACTTTAAATTGCTGCAGAAAAGAATGATCTGCATATTTAAATTTTTGTTTTACCCTTTTATGTCTACTAGTAGGAGAGTTAGATAAAGCAAAAAAAAAAATGGAAAGGAAAAAATTGAATCACTTCCGTATTAAGTGGATTTTCTGTTTCTTCCCCTGTACCATGTTCTTGCTTTAGAAATTTTGGGATGTCTGATCCTAATAAAACTAAATTTATGTTATTTACAACGAAATTCACAGCCAAGCTGTAATTAGTGCTTAAATGCGCTTTTTTATATCGTCGCTCGCATGCCAGAGGCATGATTGTGCCAATTTTCCAAATTTGAGTTAATAGGTTCACGTGATCAGATCAACCTCTCGTTTCTTTACGATTCACGAAAATCCTGGGTTTCCAAAGTACAAGGAACCCTAGGAAATTTTAATGAAATTTCCATGAACTTGTAGTTCAATCTCTCAAAATTGTGCCAGAAAAACGAATGTGCTACACATTCATGTTTTTGCCGCAAAAAAAAAATAAAAATTGAGTTTCCAATTTTTTTAAATTTAAATTTTGCCAGAAGCATGAATGTTATTCCATCAACAATAGATGCCACGGCGTAAAACGTAACAATTTTGATTCACATTCGTTTATATGGCACAAAGAAAATTTTAAAAAATTCAGAAATCCAATTTTTAGACCTTTTTATTGCGCCAAAAACACGAATGTGCTTCTGTGTGAAAATGCTTCTGGCGCAAAGAAAAAATTTAGTTTTGAAATTTGTAAAAGATGAATGTGCATTATCTCGACGAATTGAAGGAATATTAGAGTAAAAACTATATCAGGGGAAAGAACAACGCAAATCAAAAACAAAATTTTCAAATTTTGTGAGAGCAATAAACTTTCAAATACGACTTCCCAAAATTTTAATTTTGGAACATTAATGCTTCTGGCAAGCGAGCGACGATATAAACTCAAATCGCACGTGTAACGTAACAGTCTTTTTTTGTAACGTAACAGTCCGAGCAGTTATGTGCCTGAAAAGCACATACAACTTTTTTTTTATGTGTAATTTTTTTTCCATTTATTACATACGAGTTTAACCTTTTAACTGAACATGATGAAAATAATCTGACTGAAGAGCAGACTTTTTCAATAATGTGAAGCAACTTCCAAACCTACTTTCAAAATCTGCAAGGTAACAGTCCATACAAAGTGGTGCATAACTCTTAAATAAGAAGACCTACAAAAATTTTCATATCTGTAAAAAATGTTACTTCAGAAGTGCACTTTAAGATGCATATGCCAAAAATATTGAAAGTGCCCAAATCCATCTGTTTTTGTAGTAGTTTTTATTGGAAAGTGAGTCTGATTGTTACGTAACTGTACACGGTTTGGCCATATTCTGACTTTATTTGTGTTAAAATAGTGGCCGAGGTTATTTTTGCCAGCGATGCCCATTTTTTTAATAACTTATGCGCCAATTTACATGAAGATATCTTAGTCTTTTGAACTGAAAATATAATTAATATTTAAACTATTGTATAAGTGCAAGGGAGTTACCCCTAGGGGTTCAGATATTTCTTATTTAGCTCACATTATTCATTAGCTCATCTTATTCATTTTGTGCATTTTACCCACTGTCTGAGTTTCTGTTTATACAAATACGTACAGACAAGGTTATATCATTGTAAGTCAATCTTGATATTGCAGCGCAAATCCAAGTAGTGGCAATGTTGTCACCATCAATGACAATGTGATTCAATTGCATTATTGCTGTTGTTGTGTGAGCTCAAGAAGCGCAACATATTGCAACATTACATTTGACTAGTATGTTTTAGATCCGCGAACGAAGAGTGGTGAAAGTGAGGTAAATTTTACAATCAACCACAAATGGTAACTAGTCATGCTTGATACTTGTGGAGTATTATATGGCAGAGTTTCTCAAACTTGGTTTTTAAAATTACTTTATTTTGAGATGCAACACTTATGTACGAGACCTTAGACTGTATAACATAACCTAGTTATATACAAAATGTTAAGGCATTTGTGATATAATACCGTTTTGCATAAATATATATAGTGCCAAACCTTAGCTAGTAGCCCTACCAGGAAATATTTTTATTCAAAAACTTCATGAAATATCTTTCGCTTGATATCCAAATCAAGTTTGGGATTGTGGTTGAGTGATTACCGATATCTGGTATGATATCATGTAATAGAAGATATTCTTATTAATACTATCAAAGAGATATAACATATTATTGGGAAGATATTACACGGCTAAAAAAATGAACCTAAATGTTAAGGCATTTGTGAGATAATACCGTTTTGCATAAATATATATAGTGCCAAACCTTAGCTAGTAGCCCTACCAGGAAATATTTTTATTCAAAAACTTCATGAAATATCTTTCGCTTGATATCCAAATCAAGTTTGGGATTGTGGTTGAGTGATTACCGATATCTGGTATGATATCATGTAATAGAAGATATTCTTATTAATACTATCAAAGAGATATAACATATTATTGGGAAGATATTACACGGCTAAAAAAATGAACCTAAATTTTAAACCCGTATAAAGTTTAATCAATTTTTCAAACCTTTTTGTACAATTTTTCAAACCGTCCAAATACCTACAAAGATTTTCAATTTCTTTTGGTTTCGATTTAAAATCTAAATGAAAGAGCAGTATAAATTTTTTATTTTTGGTTTGTTTGAATGTAATTGAATTTTGCCCACAAGAACTTCATGTGCGTCATAGCTCAGCGGTAGAGCAGTCGGCTGTGACTCCTGTGCGTTTTCGTTCGAATCCTGCCAGCTGCCACATTTTTTTAGTTTTATTTTATTCTTAAAACTTTTCGGTTAAAAATTTGAACCTAAATTTTAAACTTTTTTGGACTTCATATATGACCAAATCAAATTTGGATTCAAATTGAATCTAGACCAGTTTTCAAGAAAATTGGCCAAATGAATCGGGGTTCAATTATAAACCGGAAATGTTTTAACAATTTTTTAAAGATAAAATAAATTTTTTGCCGTTGGCGGGAATTCGAACCAAGACCCCCCGCATCATGCCCGTCTACTCTACCACTGAGCTATATCGCACGACATTTCGCTAGACTTCCTGGCATCCATAGGGGTAATCTGTATTTTATTTTCAACATCAAAATAAATATATATAAAACATCAATCAGTTTAAAAGTTATGAACCATGAAATTTTCAACTTCGCCTCCCTGAAAAGTGGGCGGTGCTACGCCTACTTTTAAAAATTTATCAAAAAATCACAATAGAATGATTGCGGGGTTCATCCTAGAAACGGTATAGTGAAAGTATCACTTTATCGGTTTTCAATTTTTCGTTCACAACGTCTTTAATTTGCTTTAAATTCACCTTTGTGTTAGTCTTCGCCATACAGGACACTGGATATTGTAAACAACTAAACTAGTATCAACCCGGAAAAAGTGGAACTTGTCCTTTTTACAAACCGGTACAAAATATCAGCGCTAAGCCTACCAGAATTAATGGCGTGCGACTGAACTTGGCTGATAAAACCAAACTCCTACTACTGTTCTGGACAGGAAACTAAACTGGAAGGAGAACGTTGTTCTGCGCTAGAGGAAGGCGCGTATTGCAGTTTACACATGCAAAAGAGCCATTGGCACACGGTGCTTATCCGTCCAATTATGCTATATGGAATAGTTGTATGGTGGCCTGCGCTGAGCAAGGCAAATAACCTGAATCTGTTGGGTAAAGTCCACAGATCCACCATGAACTGTATAAGCGGTGGGCTAAGGACAACACCCAACGAAGCTCTCTGAAATGATAACGTGAAAAACAATTTGTATGATTTTGAAGTTTCTTTCACAAATTTTGTATGAAAATTCTTTTCAGTTTATCATTTCATAGAACACAAATTTGCCCCAGGCCATTCGTATCTTTTTGCCATTCGATCTGGAAGTGTACCGCGCAGCAGCAGCATCGGCTCTAAGTCTGAGGGAAACAAAATGGAGACGATCGAGAACTGACGCCTCGTGGCTCATGTTTAAAGCTGCTCACAATAAAGGAACTTTCGTAATTAGGCAGGCTAAAAGCAGGTTTTTCTTTAATAAGCTGAATCCTATTCTTTCATCTAAAGAGATATGGCGAAACCTAAAACTTTCAGAGTCCATGGAAAAAATAAAGTGCAATATCTAAATCAAAAAGTGTTTCTGATGTCAAAGCCATACGAATATTGCTGTGGATTTTATGTATAAATTTTTCGATTGATTTGCTGTACACAATCGATATGATAAATCTAGCTGTAACATATTTTTAAATTGGATATAGCTTTGCTACTATTTTGCCGATAAGAAAATGGTTAAGATAAATTTTGTTTGAAATTGATCAAGCTTTGAAACGAAATAAAAATCAAGGCAAAATAATCCTGCAGCGAAAGCAACTAGTTGAAAACTACTTTACAACTAGTTGGGGGACCGGGCCCAACTAGTCAGTGATCTGTCTTTTTTCCATATAAGCAACTGGTATTTTTTACGAGTTGATGTCCTACGAAATGTCAATTGTCAGATTTCGACCAGAACATACCAGTCACCTACTAGTCATGATATACTAGAATTATACTAGTTGTAAGATACCAGTTCCTTAATTAACTAGTCTACATACTAGTCCGAAAAGGACTAGTATGAAATATACTAGTCTCTTACTAGTCCAAAAAGCATTGAACCTGGACTAGTGTCATTTCAACCAGAATTTTCATGACTTACCCTTATTTTATCATTTGATTTTATTTTAATGTTTATTCTTAAGAAAGTGGCTACTATTTGTATTTACTCTATCACGAAAAAGCAGCTATGAATTATAAGAGATAAAATAAACAAACGAAACGAATGAATTTTGAATTTTTTAACTGGTATGATTTCATCCAGAAAAGTCTAGTTGTATACTAGTATTGAATGGATATTTCCTGACTAGTATGAATTCATCCAGAAAATTGTAGTTGTATTGTAACGACAGCCTACTGGGTATAATGCAACATCATACTCATTCCAACCCCTGTTCGTAGATCGGTATGAATCCTAAAGTTAAGCTGGAATTATTGGTGATGTTTGTCGTAACGCTGTAGTCGTATCCAATCAGCTGGTTCGACCAACCTTATGGGATTTAATGCAATCGATTATTGGTGCCATATCGTAACGCTAAGGTCGTAACCGGATCGTAGCCAACCAATTGGTTTTTGGTTTTCCGCGGTAACGATAAACAGCTGATTACCTTTTTGCTTATTGCTCACAAGTTTTTGCAGTCAATCAGCTGCTTACGGTTACCGCACCAATAATCGATAAAAATGTATCGCATAGGGTTGAGGTAGGGATACGACTACAGCGTTACGACAAACATCACCAATAATTCCAGCTTTAGACACGAATGCATATACAACACGCAGTCCGAATAAGAGATGGATCTTTTATGTAGGTGTAGGTGCACGAATAGTGCGCTTGCGTATGTAGGATGTTAAAAGTCGTTTTTTTGTATGTGTGCATTCTGACTTATGAAAGTTTTCGTGCGCGGTCCGATTGTGTGAAAGCGGAAAACTTTCGAAGTCACAGAAAGCATAAAAAGGGCGATCGCCAAAAATCCTAGATTCAGTACGGGATTTTCGTGTACCACCGCTTCACAAACGTGTTACAAGTTTTTAAACGGAGTTATGCAAAGTAGTGCATATACGTAGATCGCGCTGTGGAAAATAAATTGAAAATTTAAATCGACTTTTCCCGGTCAAACAACCACCAAGTGATCCAGCGCTCGTAGCACTTAGATCTCGCCCCTTCGTCACTCCAATAATTTTGCAAATTTTAATTTTACAGTAGAGTTATCAAATTTCCTTCTAGTTAAGAAATAAACCTTGCCGCGGTACGAGGGTTTAAGCCGATAGCCACAGGGCTACGCTACCCTTGTGATCATAGATCCGCATGGCACTAAATCACGAGAGTAGCCTAGCCTCTCTGGCGCGACCACAAAGATCTTCCCCCTCCCAATCCAGGGTGTTATGCGATACCGTGCCCATTGGACGTTTGCAGCCGGGAGGCAAATCGTGACTGTGGTCACACGGAGCCTCTCTGATATCGGGCCGCCTCAGAGAGTATCTATGGTCTTACTCGGTATGGGGCTCTGCCACGGCGGACGACACACCTTCCCCTCACTCTTTCCTTGACCCTAAGCTGGCCTTGTCCGTCGATGGGTCGTAGGAACAAGATAAAAAACACAAAACAAAACATTAAACAATCAACAACTTCGTTCACTCCTCAGCAGAGGAGAGCTGTGCGGGATCAAGCGAAAGCACAACTTATAAATCTCTATCAAGTAAGAGTGACTTGATGGGAGCCAGCACCAGTGCGCAGTACGCAGCTAAGCGGACAACAGCGCATGCTTAACTTCCATCAACCTCTGGTATGAAAATCAGTCTCTCAACGCCTGTGGCAATGGTCTCACGACCTGGCCTCAGAGATCCAAAAGAAGAGAAGCAGTAAATGGACTGTCAGCAAAAGATCGACCGCGATGGAAACTACGGGTCCGGAATCCCAAGAGGCATCTCCCCGCCGCTCTGCGTACCTGGAAAAACGATTAGCTGCTAGGATGCTGAAGAAATATGAGGGCGTTCCGCAGGAAACGATGTCGCCGAGTTCTAGGAAGTGTGTGGAGTTAGCACAATCTCTTTTACCAGATTTCCAAAGCAGTTAAGTGCTAAAGAGGGTAAACAGAACAGAGTTAAAACCCCATCCCAAGCGGCATCAAAACACCCCCGGAGTGGGAAAACCAAGCTTTGCTGAGGTAACTAAGGACAGGTTCCTTATAGGCATTCTGGACCGAGGCAACGGCCGTTTGGCCATCCCCAAGGACCAGTGGCGGCACGTCCGTAATGCACTCGAAAACGCTGTCATCGACGTTTATTTGGCGTCCTGTTGCACTGTACAAGGCAGCAGCTGCAAGACTGGGTGAAGTCTACGAAGGTGCTAAAATCGAGGTCGTCGACTGGAAGGACATTCCGGCTCGGCAAAGGGCAAGGGCATGGATTCCTGCCATCCCTGCAGAGCCTGAGAGAATTCTCGCCATGCTGCGGATTATGAATCCGTCCCTCCCGACGCAGGACTGGAGTGTCATTCTGGTCGGGCATGCGGTAGGGCCTGACAGACAAGTGGTCTTCACCATGAATAAGGAGGCACTCGAGCCCCTTTAAAGATGTAATGGGCTAGTGCACTATAGTGTAGGCCAGATAGTCATCCACGTATACCGTGGCGATGCACAGCGCGGTGCCATCGCGGCTGCTCCGGGAGACTCGGAAATCGAAGTACCGCAAGAGGAAACCGAGGAGTCGCCGAAAGCGTGTTATCCGCCAACTCGGAGATGGAAAACAGCCTGCTGGACGGGGAAGGCCTCGACGTCACGGTGGTAGCAGCTCATCCTGAGCGCAATATTTCTGAAACCTCAGACAGCAAGGCTCCAGCTACGCCAAATCACACAGTTGCTCTGAACTCTTCGTTGAGAGACAGTTTTCGGGACAAGGCAGACCTCGACGATATGGGGAGGGGAGGGAAGTCTGATCGCTCTCATGTTGCTGGTGCTGCAGATAAACTTGCACAAATCTAAAGTAGCCTTGGCTGCTTTAAGTAGTCGTCTTTCTAAAGGCGACGTGGATGTAGTCCCCATCCAAGAACCCTGGGTCAACAGCTCGAGGATCTGCGGATTGGGGACTAAGGGTTTCAAGCTCATCCGAGCCAGCGAGGAGGGCAAAGTCAGAACCTGTATTTTGGTTAAGTCTGACCTCAACACCTTTCTTCTACCTAACTATACCAATGGTGACATTACCGCTGCCAGTTTAACAGTCGGCAGCACCAGTCTGACGATGGCGTCGGTCTATATACCCTACGACGCCGAAGAACCACCACTACAAAGGGAGGTGAGAGATCTAGTGTCAAATTTTTGTAGGGGCCATCTTATTATAGGAGCGGACGCTAATGCTCATCACGTCCAATGGGGAAGCTCCGATATCAATGCCAGGCGCGAGTGGGTCAGAAAATGGCGTGTTCTTGAAGAACACTCATTCTCCGACCACCGATATATAGAAATAGTGTTGTACTTTCTTGTAGAGCAACCTATTATGAAACGCAATACCAACTGGCAGTTACACAATGAAATTTAGCCAGAGACCTACCAGTACTATCCCCACAAGCCCCCTCATCGGTTGATGAGCTGGAGGACCTGGTAACGACATACACCCAATGCCCTAGAACAAGCTTGTCCAGTGCCAAACCCACGCGGTAAACATAGGCCACTTTGGTGTACCTACGACCTGGACTCGGTCCGCAAAACTTGCAGGAAATAATTTAATAAGGCTAAACACCTCGACACGGAGCCTCAATGGCTCGAATACAAAGTTAAACTAAGGGCCTACAAAAAGGCCTGAGACAGGCAAAGAGAACTTCGTGGAGGAATTTCTGCGACGATACAGCGAGACTTAGACGAGTGCTCTCAAAAACTCAAACTAGCTATTTGCAGAAGCCTGACGGAACCTGGACCAGCACGGAAGGGGAAACCCTTGAGCTACTCTTGAACACACATTTTCCGGCTAACTTGCATAATGCACCGTCAGCACCTGCAACAAGCCTGGCAGTAAATATACCCATCACGGAGGAAAGGGTAAGACGGGAAGTTAATAGCTTTGAACCGTTTAAGGCTCAGGGCCGGACGGGATTATCCCCGCGCAACTCATTAACACGCTGGAGACATCAGCCAAATGGCTAGTATTTCTCTATACAGCCTGCCTGGCTCTCAACTACATTCCGTGCTCCTGGAGACACGCCACGGTAGTGTTTATTCTTAAGGCTGGGAATGCCTCCCACTACGAGCCAAAGGACTACAGATCCATTAGCCTCGCGTTCTTTGCACTCAAAACTTTCGAGAGGATAATCAGCGACTACCTCTCCACTACAATTGATAGCAACCTTATCTCCAGCTCCGGGAAGATAGTGGCATATGCAGACGATCTAGCCGTTGCGTACAGGGGCAAATTCCCACAAACTCTGTTTGACTTGATGCAAGTAGCACTGCGTGAAGTCTCGGCATGGTCCTCTCGTTGCGGACTTAGTATCAACCCGAGACAAGTGGAACTCGTTCTCTACACCATCCGGTACAAAATACCTCCGCTGGACCTACCAGAACTTGTTGTTGTTGTTGTTAACAGCAAAACACTCCCCCAAGGTTTTGGGGAGTGATGCCGAAGTTGACAGTCCTTGGCCGGATATGACCTCGGTACGCTGCGGTACTCCCTTGCGGTACTGCCCGACTGTCGTGGTAGCGATTTGGTATGACCAGTGGAACCTTCTAGGTCATGTCATCCCTCCATCCGTGAGGAAGGAGAAGATGGGTAATGAGAGGTGAGAGGCATCATATCCGTAGATCAACCATCGAGTAGCACGTCAATTACCTATGTGCATATTAGTCGCCTCTTACGACCGGTATGCCTACCTCGGGCATATTCTAACCAGAACTTAATGGCGTGAGCCTGAACTTGGCTTATAAAGCCAAATTCTTGGGCATAGTTCTGGACAGGAAGTTAAACTGGAAGGAGAATATCCTTTAGCGCCAGAGGAAAACGTGTGTTCCACTTTACACATGCAAAAGAGCCATAGGCAAAAAGTGGGGTCTCAGCCCCAAAATATGCAGATGGATTTACACTGCAATTATCCGACCTATCATGCTATATGGAGTCGTGGTGTGGAGGCCTGCGCTGAGCAAGGCCACAAATCGGAATCTGTTAGGTAAAGTCCATAGATGTGACATGATCTTAATAAGCGGCGCGCTAAGAACAACGCCCAACGAAGCTCTTCAGGCCATTCTAGGTATTCTGCCACTCGATCTGGAAGCGTACCAGGCAGCAGCAGCAGCGGCTCTGCACCTAAGGGAAACGTCTGGCTAAGGCGCAAGCACAACTCCAGTATTCTAGGATCTTACAGTTTTCTCCCTCTAAGCACAGATCGATGTGCGGCCACAACAGTCGGAGACAGCTGTTTCAAAACAAATATTCTCAGCAGGGAAGAATGGGAGAGGATAGATCGCTGCCCCGCTAATTATGGCGACATTTCTGTTTACACTGATGGCTGGAAGCTAGACGGCAGAGTTGGAGGAGGCGTTTATTCATCTGATATCTCATATTAGACTGAAAAGTTCACATTTTTAAAACACTTATCAATACCTTTCATTTGATGCCCATATTGAACGTACACTTAATAAGGTTACCCTGGTCCACATTTTGAGCAATATCTCCAAAACCTTTTCAAATGCCTTTATTTTTCTTATCGTATAACCATCTCGAGCTGATACCAAATCTCGCTTCCAAATTTAATTTTATTATGTCCAGCCGTTATCAAAATAAATGCTAGCACAAATGCAGCAAAGTCCAAAAGACGCCTGTGGTCTTACCCTTTCGTTTGATACCAATTTTGTGCGAATATTCGAAAGTTTACGCGCAACCCCATTTCGACAGATAATTCTGTTGTCGATAAATATATCGAAATGAACCGAAGTCCAAATGAAAGCTGTGGTCTTCCCCTTGCCGTTAGTTACCAATTTTTTGCGAGTATTCCAAAGTTACCCGAAACCACATTTTGAACGCTTATTCTGTTATCGATAAATATGTCGAAATGAAACAGATACCAAACGAAAGCTGTGGTCTTCCCCTATCGTTAGATACCAATTTTGTGCAAATATTCCAAAGTTTACCCGAAAGTTCATTTTGATCGATAACTCTGTTATCGATAAATATTTCGAAATGAGCCAAAGTCCAAATGAAAGCTGTGGTCTTTCCCATTCGTTTGATATCAATTTTGTGCAAATATTCCAAAATTTACCCGAAAGCACATTTTGACCGATAACGCTGTTATCGATAAATATGTCGAAATGAACCAAAGTCCAAATGTAAGCTGTGGTATTTCCCATTCGTTTGATATCAATTTTGTGTAAATATTCCAAAGTTTACCCGAAACCACATTTTGACCGATAACTCTATTATCGATAAATATATCGAAATGAACCAAAGTCCAAATGAAAGCTGTGGTCATTCCCATTCGTTTTATATCAATTTTGTGAAAATATTCCAAAGTTTACCCGAAACCACATTTTGACCGATAACTCTATTATCGATAAATATGTATATCGAAATGAACCAAAGTCCAAATGAAAGCTGTGTTCTTTCCCATTCGTTTGATATCAATTTTGTGCAAATATTCCAAAGTTTACCCGAAACCACATTTTGACCAATAACTCTGTTATCGATAAATATTTCGAAATGAATCAAAGTCCAAATGAAAGCTGTAGTCATTCCCATTCGTTTTATATCAATTTTGTGAAAATATTCCAAAGTTTACCCGAAACCACATTTTGACCGATAACTCTATTATCGATAAATATGTATATCGAAATGAACCAAAGTCCAAATGAAAGCTGTGGTCTTTCCCATTCGTTTGATATCAATTTTGTGCAAATATTCCAACGTTTACCCGAAAGTTCATTTCGACCGATAACTCTATTATCGATAAATATTTCGAAATGAACCAAAGTCCAAATGAAAGCTGTAGTCATTCCCATTCGTTTTATATCAATTTTGTGAAAATATTCCAAAGTTTACCCGAAACCACATTTTGACCGATAACTCTATTATCGATAAATATGTATATCGAAATGAACCAAAGTCCAAATTAAAGCTGTGGTCTTTCCCATTCGTTTGATATCAACTTTGTGCAAATATTCCAAAGTTTACCCGAAAGTTCATTTCGACCGATAACTCTGTTATCGATAAATATATCGAAATGAACCAAAGTCCACATGAAAGCTGTGGTATTTCCCATTCGTTTGATATCAATTTTGTGTAAATATTCCAAAGTTTACCCGAAAGTTCATTTCGACCGATAACTCTGTTATCGATAAATATATCGAAATGAACCAAAGTCCAAATGAAAGCTGTGTTCTTTCCCATTCGTTTGATATCAATTTAGTGCAAATATTCCAAAGTTTACCCGAAACCACATTTTGACCAATAACTCTGTTATCGATAAATATTTCGAAATGAACCAAAGTCCAAATGAAAGCTGTAGTCATTCCCATTCGTTTTATATCAATTTTGTGAAAATATTCCAAAGTTTACCCGAAACCACATTTTGACCGATAACTCTATTATCGATAAATATGTATATCGAAATGAACCAAAGTCCAAATGAAAGCTGTGTTCTTTCCCATTCGTTTGATATCAATTTTGTGCAAATATTCCAGCGTTTACCCGAAAGTTCATTTCGACCGATAACTCTATTATCGATAAATATTTCGAAATGAACCAAAGTCCAAATGAAAGCTGTAGTCATTCCCATTCGTTTTATATCAATTTTGTGAAAATATTCCAAAGTTTACCCGAAACCACATTTTGACCGATAACTCTATTATCGATAAATATGTATATCGAAGTGAACCAAAGTCCAAATTAAAGCTGTGGTCTTTCCCATTCGTTTGATATCAACTTTGTGCAAATATTCCAAAGTTTACCCGAAAGTTCATTTCGACCGATAACTCTGTTATCGATAAATATATCGAAATGAACCAAAGTCCAAATGAAAGCTGTGTTCTTTCCCATTCGTTTGATATCAATTTTGTGCAAATATTCTAAAGTTTACCCGAAACCACATTTTGACCAATAACTCTGTTATCGATAAATATTTCGAAATGAACCAAAGTCCAAATGAAAGCTGTAGTCATTCCCATTCGTTTTATATCAATTTTGTGAAAATATTCCAAAGGTTACCCGAAACCACATTTTGACCGATAACTCTATTATCGATAAATATGTATATCGAAATGGACCAAAGTCCAAATTAAAGCTGTGGTCTTTCCCATTCGTTTGATATCAACTTTGTGCAAATATTCCAAAGTTTACCCGAAAGTTCATTTCGACCGATAACTCTGTTATCGATAAATATATCGAAATGAACCAAAGTCCACATGAAAGCTGTGGTATTTCCCATTCGTTTGATATCAATTTTGTGTAAATATTCCAAAGTTTACCCGAAACCACATTTTGACCGATAACTCTATTATCGATAAATATATCGAAATGAACCAAAGTCCAAATGAAAGCTGTGGTCATTCCCATTCGTTTTATATCAATTTTGTGCAAATATTCCAAAGTTTACCCGAAACCACATTTTGACCGATAACTCTATTATCGATAAATATGTATAACGAAATGAACCGAAGTCCAAATGAAGCTGTGGTCTTTCCCATTCGTTTGATATCAATTTTGTGCAGATATTCCAAAGTTTACTCGAAACCACATTTTGACCGATAACTCTGTTATCGATAAATATTTCGAAATGAGCCAAAGTCCAAATGAAAGCTGTGGTCTTTCCCATTCGTTTGATATCAATTTTGTGCAAATATTCCAAAGTTTACCCGAAAGTTCATTTTGACCGATAACTCTGTTATCGATAAATATATCGAAATGAACCAAAGTCCAAATGGAAGCTGTGGTCTTTCCCATTCGTTTGATATCAATTTTGTGCAAATATTTCAAAGTTTACCCGATACCACATTTTGACCGATAACTCTGTTATCGATAAATATTTCGAAATGAACCAAAGTCCAAATGTAAGCTGTGGTATTTCCCATTCGTTTGATATCAATTTTGTGCAAATATTCCAAAGTTTACCCGAAAGTTCATTTTGACCGATAACTCTGTTATCGAGAAATATTTCGAAATGAGCCAAAGTCCAAATGAAAGCTGTGGCCTTTTCCATTCGTTTGATATCAATTTTGTGCAAATATTCCAAAATTTACCCGAAAGCACATTTTGACCGATAACGGTGTTATCGATAAATATGTCGAAATGAATCAAAGTCCAAATGTAAGCTGTGGTATTTCCCATTCGTTTGATATCAATTTTGTGCAAATATTCCAAAGTTTACCCGAAACCACATTTTGACCGATAACTCTATTATCGATAAATATTTCGAAATGAACCAAAGTCCAAATGAAAGCTGTGGTCATTCCCATTCGTTTTATATCAATTTTGTGAAAATATTCCAAAGTTTACCCGAAACCACATTTTGACCGATAACTCTATTATCGATAAATATTTCGAAATGAGCCAAAGTCCAAATGAAAGCTGTGGTCTTTCCCATTCGTTTGATATCAATTTTGTGCAAATATTCCAAAATTTACCCGAAAGCACATTTTGACCGATAACGTTGTTATCGATAAATATATCGAAATGAATCAAAGTTCAAATGAAAGCTGTGGTCTTTCCCATTCGTTTGATGTCAAGTTTGTGCAAATATTCCAAAGTTTTCCCGAAAGCACATTTTGACCGATAACTCTGTTATCGTAAATATATCGAAATGAACCAAAGCCCAAATGAAAGCTGTGGTCTTTCCCATTCGTTTGATATCAATTTTGTGAAAATATTCCAAAGATTACCCGAAACCACATTTTGAACGACAACTCTATTATCGATAAATATATCGAAATGAACCAAAGCCCAAATGAAAGCTGTGGTCTTTCCCATTCGTTTGATGTCAAGTTTGTGCAAATATTCCAAAGTTTTCCCGAAAGCACATTTTGACCGATAACTCTGTTATCGTAAATATATCGAAATGAACCAAAGCCCAAATGAAAGCTGTGGTCTTTCCCATTCGTTTGATATCAATTTTGTGAAAATATTCCAAATATCACCCGAAACCACATTTTGACCGATAACTCTGTTATCGATAAATATTTCGAAATGAACCAAAGTCCAAATGTAAGCTGTGGTATTTCCCATTCGTTTGATATCAATTTTGTGCAAATATTCCAAAGTTTACCCGAAAGTTCATTTTGACCGATAACTCTGTTATCGAGAAATATTTCGAAATGAGCCAAAGTCCAAATGAAAGCTGTGGCCTTTTCCATTCGTTTGATATCAATTTTGTGCAAATATTCCAAAATTTACCCGAAAGCACATTTTGACCGATAACTCTGTTATCGTAAATATATCGAAATGAACCAAAGCCCAAATGAAAGCTGTGGTCTTTCCCATTCGTTTGATATCAATTTTGTGAAAATATTCCAAAGATTACCCGAAAGCACATTTTGACCGATAACTCTGTTATCGTAAATATATCGAAATGAACCAAAGCCCAAATGAAAGCTGTGGTCTTTCCCATTCGTTTGATATCAATTTTGTGAAAATATTCCAAAGATTACCCGAAACCACATTTTGACCGACAACTCTATTATCGATAAATATATCGAAATGAACCAAAGCCCAAATGAAAGCTGTGGTCTTTCCCATTCGTTTGATATCAATTTTGTGAAAATATTCCAAATATCACCCGAAACCACATTTTGACCGACAACTCTATTATCGATAAATATATCGAAAAGAACCAAAGTCCAAATGGACGCTGTGGTCTTCCCCTTTCGTTAAATACCAATTTTGTGCGAATATTCCAAGGTTTACGTAAAACTACATTTTAACCCATAACTATGTTATATGATAAATATACCTCGTATTTCATGGTGCCTGTTGCAGACTCTATACTCCTAAGAATTTGTGTGCAAAATTTGGTAAAGATCGGGGCATTGGTTCAGACGTTAAAGAGCCACAAACATTAACTGTCAGTCACAAACTTACGTTGTTATATATTAGTAAGATAAGATATATTTATATCACAATAAACCAAGACGCATTAAATTTTGCATGTTCGATTGCAACACGAAGAGTAACACCAAAGCACAAATTCAAACTTAATTTGTGTGCGTCTCCAAAAATTGACAGTGGAAAATTGTAAAAAAATCACATTTTTTACCCTGAAAAGCTTTGAAATAAAAGCCGCAATCTTCTGGAAGATATAGCAGAGTACACCTAGCGACAGCAGCACCACGCGACACAAATATGTTGATCAAATAGCAAAGAACGTAATAATCTCTGCAAATAGGCAACTATTTGGTCGCGTCGCGTCGTGTCGCTAGGTGTACCCGTACCTTAAGACTTCACCAACAGATATCGGTGCGCTTTCACGTAGATCCGTGGTATACACATTAGTAAAACAAAAATACCCAAAGTATTTTCGTTTAATACCAAATTTCATTAAATCAATTTTAAGGCTACAATGCTTTTTTGATTATTAAAACAGGTATATGCATTCAAGATAGCAATAAGTAAAAAAAAAACATTAAAAAACGACGCAACTTCTTAACATTTTAATGCGTTAAGTATGAAACCCAAAAAAAAACGACCCAATTTGAACACTGCGTTGAACCATGCAACGACATCTGTTACTGAAAATTTGTCTCATTAAACGCAGCTACGACAAAAACCAATTCAACACAGAATGAAAATATGGAAAATAAAAAAAAGAGCTATAAATGATGGTGGAATTAATAAGATTGTAATATTTTGTTTTGATTCTAATACATGACCTGCGCGTGGTAATAACAAACAAACCCCCCAAAGGAAGTATATAATTTTGTTCAGCCGTTTTCGAGTTTTAGCGTGACGACTGAACACCATTTCATTTTTATATTTATTTATTTATTTATTTATTTATTTATTTATTTATTTATTTAAAGTCGACACAACACAAAGCGGTCGACTGTTAATATCTCAAGTATTGTTACAAAACAAAAACATATATATGTACAATAAGAGTATATAGAATATAATAAAAATATAATTAATAGAAATTAAGCAAAGCGTAAATTCATTTATTTATAGTATTATGTGCAGCAAGCAGGAAAGTTGTAGAGGCCGTGCTTTAAAGTTGTGGGTAGAAATCGTTAGGAACCAAACTTGATAGTCGTATATATTGTCGGAATGGACGCGATTCCGAGCAACATACTTCCGCAGTCCTGGGAGCGATGTGAGATTTGCTGGCGGAATGGACGCGATTCCGCGCAGCATCTGATAGTATATTCCAGTTGACTGTTTATTAGGTAATTGAAATATTCCAAATTGGTTTCGGAAATATTTTAGGATATTAATTATGGAGCCGGTGGAATGGACGTGATTCCACGCAGCGTAAGTTTAAAGTTAGAGGTGTCTGCCGGCTTTTTGTAGTTGTGTACATCAATCTAACTGGTTGGGTGCAAGACTGTCGTGTAATTAGTCAGCAGTTAGCAAATGTGAAAGTATTGCATTTTGTAGTGCGGCAGACGAGCATTCAAAGCTGATGCAGCTATATAAGACGTTGTAGTATGAACACCAAATATTCAGAGGATTGTTTTTTGCAAAGTTTAGACGACAAATGGGTAATTGAAAAGGCACATAGTGCCTGGATGTCCTAGCAGGAACAGCAAAACACAGTCGACTTACAAGGTCAGTTGAGTCGACCTCACCAATAATTAGCTTATGGAGGAACATTACACCTAGTAAAATCCTACGATTTTCCAGAGAAGGCAAATTTAAGAGAAGAAGCCTATTTCTATAAGGGGGCAGATGGATATTTGGATTCCAATTAAGACCACGCAGAGCAAAAATCAAGAATTGCTTTTGTACTGACTCAATCCGCTGTATATGAACTTGATATAAGGGGCACCAGACACACGAGCAATACTCAAGTATTGGGCGAACTAGCGATGTGTAAAGGATTTTCGTGAGGTACGGATCATCAATATAATATATATAGAATAATATACATATATCGCACATGCTTACCATTTTGGAAGCTTCAAGGCTTCAACTTTAAGAGTATGTAAAAACATTTTGAAAAAAGTTTCAAAAACTCAATGAAAATTCACTTTGAAAAATAAGCCATTTTTCCCCATACAAAATGTATGGGAAAGGGCGAAAAAAATAGCCACCCCTAAGGGTTAAGTTAGAGCGCTAATTTTTTGCAAGGCTTAGAGCGCTAATTTTTTGCACGGCGGGCGCCGTGGTGTAGCGGTTAAGTGTTCGGCCTTCTACACCAAGTCGTGGCGGTTCGATGCCCGACAAAAGTAACATCAAAATTATTTAGAAAAATAATTTTTCTAAACGGGGTCGCCCCTCGGCAGTAGTTTGGCAAACTCTTCGGGTGTATTTCTGCCATGAGAAGCTTCTCAGGAAAAAATTCATTTGCTTTGCAAGTGCCGTTCGGAGTCGGCAAAAAACTGTAGGTCCCGCCAACTTGTAGGAAAACTAAAAAGCAACACACTACAAGTTGGAAAGAGAAGCTCGGCTAAAAATCTCGTTAGAGGTTATGATAACCTGTTGGTATTTCGCCGCCATTAGTTTTTTTTTTTGTTTTTTTTTTATTTTCTCATCAATACTTAACTTTTTAGGGGGTAAGACCAAGACGACATTTTTTTTGAATCACTCTAATATCTTTGTTGCTTTTGACTTTGTAGTCTATTGCTGTAAATACCGACGGTATTTACAAGCAATTTTTCGGGATTGTATGAAAATGTGTTTTTTGAGAAAAATTTACCTACGCGCTGCAGGAACCAGACAAGCCGACATATATTTCGATGATACTGGAATTACATCTCTTCATGGACTTTTCTTCCCGGCATTGTGAGAGTCTAACTCACAACACTGTAGTGACTTGTATGCTAGAAGGTCTAACACCTTAGGCCACTACCCAGCTTGAAGGTAAACCCTTCTCAGTGTCCATTTATGTATATATTTAAACTTCCATATAGAACATTTCTTTAATTTCAATGCTAACTTATATGAAAGATTTGCGAATTTTTGGACTTGGTGTGAAACCTATGAAAGAATTTTCAATGCTTAATTAAGCACAAATATTTTTCCATTTATAACATTTAAACTCTTTGTTGCTTTTGACTTTGTAGTCTATTGCTGTAAATACCGACGGTATTTACAAGCAATTTTTCGGGATTGTATGAAAATGTGTTTGTGAGAAAAATTTACCTACTCGCTGCAGGAACCAGACAAGCCGACATATGTTTCGATAATACTGGAATTACATCTCTTCATGGACTTTTCTTCCCGGCATTTTGAGAGTCGAACTCACAACACTGTAGTGACTTGTATGCTAGAAGGTCTCTATATACACAAACTAGGGGGTCGAAAATGGAGAACGAACAAATATGAGCTCTTCATATTAATGCCATCGTCGTTTGTTACAACCTGCTTGTTACAAACTTTTATGAAAATGATCGCTTAGTGATTGCTAACTTCTTACCCAGAATTTACAGGAAAACGAGCGAATATTTGAAAAAATCGATTTTTCGTACACCCGTAAAAAATAATAGTTTTTAAAACCTTTATATTAAGTCGCTTTCTTGTTTGCACCACTTTTTCATACGAAATTTCGGAATCTTGCAAAGTCTTTTTAGGTTGCTTCCCGTTGTGCTAGACCCTTGAAAGAAAAAAGTATCCGCTAGGTAGCGCACGGATCAATAAATACGGTAAATTCATTTAAAAATTGAAATTTTGGGACGCATATTTTAGGAACTTCCCGGTAAGGTAGATTACTGAAAATTTGCATACATATGAACAATTGAAGACAATACAAACTGTTGTACAAGAAATTCCGCTAGATGTCACACTGGTGGAGATAATTACAAAAAATATTAAAAGACTCCTGGACTTTTGCGATCGATTTTTAGTAACTTCCAGGTTAATTAGGGACTTGAAACTTTGCACATTTGTCACAACCAAGGACTGAAACCGAAACCGAAACCGTAACCGTAACCGATTAAAACCGATTCATTTTTCAAAACCGAAACCGAAACCGTAACCGTTATTTTGATCTGGAAAAGACCGAAACCGAAACCGTTTCAAATGCCGGAACCGGTTCCAAACGGTTTTGAATTTTTTCAATACCTTACTTCTGTGAGTGGGCACATAGGTACTTCCTTTTACAAGCAGGTACCCTGAAAGTTTTCATGGAAGATTGTCGAGCCACGTTTTGACATCAGTATCAAAATTCTGAAAGAGGAAGTTTGACTATAGTTGAATGAAGCGATCGAAACAAATTTACGAGATCCGAAAAAGAAATGTTCAGGCTTGTCTCGGGAAGCGCCACTAATTTTAATGTTTTTAACGATTTATACATTTCATTTGGCTTCCATTTTAATAAAAAAGTAGAGTTAACTTTAGGAATTTGTTTTGCAGAAATTTCATCCATGCATAGCGTTAATAAATGTATTATTATATTGGAGAAATCCCATCATGACCGCAGGAAAAAAGTTATGAAAATTCAGACCTATTTCGTAGCTACATAGGTACATGAGTATTTTAGTAGTAAAATTTTTGTTTTCCTGTTTTTATTTGGAACCGAAACCGGAACGAAACCGTAACCGAAACCGAAATAAATTTTGAAGAACGAAACCGGAACCGAAACCGAAACACGTTGCTAAAACCGAAACCGGAACGTTATTTTAATCGGTTTCAGACCTTGGTCACAACCCGATGACAATGCAATCCCTCATCAAAACAATTCCGGTAGTTGGCGCACATATCCAGATATTTCCAAAACTATTTTGAAGTTGGGAACTTTGCGATCGACTTTTGACTAACTTTCTGATAATCTAGGAACTTGAAACTTAGCATTTAGTTAAAGGAACCGTGACAATATTTAAAAATCAAATTTCCGATAGGAATCACCAAAACTAAAAATAAAATAATCATAAAAAGATGATAAAAAAATTTTAAAGACAACCCTTATATGAATGCTGTCGAAAAGCCTCAGCAAATTTGTCGCTAAACAAAGACATGGTTTCGGTGTTTTTGGTTTTGAAATTTTAGTCATACCAATTGTAATAAATTTTTGAGATTTGAAAATATAAAGGTGGAGTGCAATTAATAGGCTATAAGTGTTTTGTCGATAACCGAACTTCTATTTAGGCTGTCAGAAATTGTTTGCCTTAGTTTGGAAACGTGCACTCCACCTTTATATTTTCAAATCTCAAAAATTTATTACAATTGGTATGACTAAAATTTCAAAACCAAAAACACCGAAACCATGTCTTTGTTTAGCGACAAATTTGCTGAGGCTTTTTGACAGCATTCATATAAAGTTGTCTTTAAAATTTTTTTATCATCTTTTTATTATTTTTCCTATTTACATATTTTATAGAGACCCAGTCCTACTATACATTTGACTCGGTCAGTGAAAGTCAGTAAGATGGGAGGAATATTACATATCTAATAACTTTAAACGAGCTAAACTTGTATATTTGTATATTCGTATATTTGTATATTTGCATATTTGTATATTTGTAGGTCCGGTACTACCTTGAGAACCGCTTGACCGAATTGGATGAAATTTGGTTCAGAGATAGTATGATTGATTCTAAGACTATACACTTTGGGGTTGCCACTTGGGGTGGTTTACAGGGTTGTCACCTCTTTAATTTTATTTTTATTTATGGAGCTAGATATGCCAATATGGGTATCAAATGAAAGGTATTTTCGCTGACATACCAACTAAAATATTTTCAAGTAAGGTTGTCAACTAGGGTTGCCACCTTACCGGAGTATATTTGTATATTTGTAGGTCCGGTACTATCTCGAGAACCGCTTGACCGATTGGAATGAAATTTGGCACATTGATAGTATGATTGATTCTAAGACTATACACTTTGGGGTTGTCACTTGGGGTGGTTTACAGGGTTGTCACCTATTTAAATTTTTTTTATTTATGGAGCTAGGTATGCCAATATGGGTATCAAATGAAAGGTATTTTCGCTGACATACCAACTAAAATATTTTCAAGTAGGGTTGTCATCTAGGGTTGCCACCTTACCGAAGTATATTTGTATATTTATAGGTCCGATACTATATCGAGAACTCGTTGACCGATTGGGATGAAATTTGGCATATAGATAGTATGATTTATTCTAAGACTATACACTTTAGGTTTGTCACTTGGGGCGGTTTACAGGGTTGCCACCTATTTAATTTTTTTTTTATTTAAGGAGCTAGATATGCCAATATGGGTATCAAATGAAAGGTATTTTCGCTGACATACCAACTAAAATATTTTCAAATAGTGTAGTCACCTAGGGTTGCCACCTTACCGGAGTATATTTGTATATTTGTAGGTCCGGTACTATCTCGAGAACCGCTTGCCCGAATGGGATGAAATTTTGCACATAGATAGTATGATTGATTCGAAGACTATACACTTTGGAGTTGGCATTTGGGGTGGTTTACAGGATTGCCACCAATTTAATTTTTATTTATTTATGGAGTTAGATATGCCAATATGGGTATCAAATGAAAGGTATTTTCGCTGACATACCATCTAAAATATTTTCAAGTAGGGTTGTCCGCACAAAGTCCATTACGGCTACGAAAATTACAAAATTTTAATAATTTGACCACATATAAAGGACAGTGTAACACATCCTCACAAGTTTCCCACCTATTTGATATTTTTTTGGAAATCTATTTTGGAAAGCTTATAGTGTTGGTAAGTAAAGTTAGCACTAAATTGATAGCACCGAGCAAGCTCGGTCACCCAGGTACTAGCCCCATATATGCGATTGTTCTGATATATGGGGTTTGGGAAGAGGTTGTACTAAAGATCGAGCAGTGCATCGTGTTGCGTATTCACGAAAGGTAAAAAGGCGTCGGCACAGCCGAAGAACGTTTTACTTACTTGTTTGTTTTGCTTTCAACAGTTTTTTGTATCGAGTAAGGGTAAGGTAGAAAAAACCTCAAAAAGAAAAATATGTCGAGCCAAATTTATACATGTAGAGGCTACACTGAACCAAAAAAGTTCATGTATCCAATGAAAAAGTACATAGATTTTAAGAATTGTTCGTTAAAACCTCTCCAAAGAACTTTTTGTAGAAATTTACGAATTTTTCCTAGAATATAAGCAATTTTTCGCAAATCCACAGAAAGCATGTATTCATTCATAAATTGTAAGAAAATTTTCTTAGATTCTATGAATTTTTTCTTATATTTTAAGAAAAACCAGCGCGAACTTCTATGAAACTTTGTTCGTAAAAAAACATGTACGTTTTTGGTTCAGTGTACGGGGCCACGATTATGCCATGAAAATTTTGGACTGGGAGCAAGTGGGATACTACTACTTTTACTCTAAAAAATATAAAAATTGGCGAAAAAAAATTTTAAATTAAAAATTTCGGCGTATTTTATGAGTCACAACACAATTAAAAAGTATTTCAACCATTCATCAAAAAGCTCTTTTTTGTATGGGCTGAAAGCAAGCTAGAAAAAAAATAAAAGAAATATTTGGACCGTTTTGTGCCGAAAAAAATCATATATTTAGAGGCTACGGAGACACGGCTATGCTTTATGTAAATTTCGTACTGGAAGCAGGTGGAACTGTACTACTTTTTCTCTAAGAAATGTGAAAATTTGCGAAAAAAATTAAAAATTTACCATTTCGGCATTTTTTTTTATGGGTCAACAAAAAGTTGTCAATGAAAATCTTTACATCAAAGAAATAGTACTTAATGTTCACCATCACATCGATTTTAAATTATAAGAAAAAACAACATAATAAAAAAGTTATACAAAAAATCTGGACCTCATAATTAAATGAAATAATTAAAAATTATTAAAAAAAAAATTTAATAAAATGAAAAAAAAAAAAAAAAAATAAAAAAAATAAAAAAAAAAAAAATAAAAAAAAAAAAATAAAAATAAAATAAAATAATATTTAATTTAATAAAATGAAGCGAATTGAAATGAAATTAAATAAAACAAGATATACTTTCATACTGATCTAACATTAGTCACTAGGGTATTTCGTAGAAATACTTTAATGAAGTAGACAAGGTAGAAAGTCTTCCTTATTTTAATTTAAATTGCGCCAACTAAAAACATATGTTTATTCTGTTCAATAACTAGCGTCTAAGCATCTCTTTGTTTAAAGTTAAAGAAGGGTTAGTTTTAGCGAAACTCTAGAAAGAATTTTAATAAAGTAAGTAAATAACGAAAATACCAAGAAGCAACAAAATCTGCACCCCTTCACTTTCAATCATATTTCAAGTTGCAGTAATTCCTTTCCCAAGTTCCCACACTTTCTGTAATACTTTTCAAATATTAAAATACTGACTGAGTGGTTTATTGCCAACTAGCAGGATTTGCATAATATAAAAGATTATTCTTACAGGATTTGTAAAATTGCATTTTAAGACTATATTTACTTTAGTTTCTACAGCTTGGTTGAGCGCTAAATATATCATCCATTGCACGTATAAATCAAAGTATGTAAGTTTGTTACTATGTTGTTTTACTATTTACGTGTTAAGCGGGCTACTCACCTGGCAAGAAATGCCTCAAGAAAAAAACCGAACATATATGAAGACATGCATGGATGAAGGGGGTATGTCGCATTCTCACTCAATTTCTGTTTTTGGCATTGGTGAATAGTGTTTATGCAGATCTATATTTCTGTCTTATCAGAATCTGCCTATCGTGAAAATTGTTGAAGCTAATTCATAGATGAAGGGGGTATGTACACAACTTTTCGATATGAATTGTGGAAGAAGGGGGTATGTTCCGATTTTTTCATATAAAACACTAAATATAAACTTATGCTTTTTATTGCATATTATGCAACGTCTTTTATGGCTTTGCATAATTTTTTTTGTCAGTTTTCCATAAAGATTCGAAAAAACCTCAAATGTTTAAGCAAAACTTTAAAGCCGATTTTCTCGTTTCACTCAAAATGCGACATACCCCCTTCATACATGCATGTCTTCATATTTCTTGTGCCTGGTCAAGAAATTTTGACGTTTACCAAATTTTCCATTTTTTTGCAAATTATTCTTATAAAAATGTACAAAATATGTTTAGCGAAATATGTACTCACCTTTGCCGTGGATCTGCACGTTTACCTCAAGAAATATATACGAGCATATTTATTTCTTGAGGTAAACCGGCGTTGCCAGCCATCGAAAATTGTAGTATTTTTTCTTATGAGCTGAGTATTGGCTCAAGAAAATCTGACGTGTGAAAACAGTTCTTGACCATTTCTCGAGCGTTTTTACTCCATATAAGTTTGACATTTCTTGGCAGGTGAGTAGCCCGCTTTAAAGCAAAGACTGTGACCGACAGGCGCAATGTCTATGCATTACGATCGAGGTCACGTGCTGGCGTCACATAAACTGAACGTCACTTCAAGTGTGCAGGGATATTGATGCGAAAAACAAGTGAAAAAAAACTAGAAACATTCAAGAAAAAATTAAACGTGCTGAAAGCTAAAGTAAAAGTTTTCATACTGAGAGCCAATAATATTTTGTTTTCTACACTCGGCTGCACTCTATATTTACCCTTTTGCTCACCACTTTTTCGTAACCCTTTTATCCGTAAGCGCGGCTGCTGCCTTGTGCAGCTGTTGTTGCACTACTAAGTTTTGGCACAAAAACTTCACTTTTTCTATTTTTATTTTTATTTCGCCAAAGAAAAAAACCAACAGCCTTTTTTTGGAACAACGTATTCTCCATTTTTTATATGTTATTTTTTAAAGAATTTATTGTAGTTTAAAGCTGTAAATATTAACTGTGATATATTTTCGTAGTCTGTAATGCCAGTAGTCTTTAAATGTTTCGATCCTGCTGCAGGCTCACTTGTCGTTCCTTGTAAACAGTTTAAAATGATAAAAAATAAAAAATAAAATAAAAAAAACAGAAACAGCGCTAAATTAAGAAAAAAATTAAAAAGGGAAAAAATGAATAAAAAATAAACAAAATAAAATAAAATAAAATAGAATAAAATAAAAAAATAAAAAATATAAAATTAAAATTATGCATATATTTATACTTCCATATAGAACATTGGGTAGTGGCCTAAGGTGCTAGACCTTCTAGCATACAAGTCACTACAGTGTTGTGAGTTCGACTCTCACAATGCCGGGAAGAAAAGTCCTTGAAGAGATGTAACTCCAGTATCATCGAAACATATGTCGGCTTGTCTGGTTCCTGCAGCGCGTAGGTAAATTTTTCTCAAAAGACACATTTTCATACAATCCCGAAAATTGCTTGTAAATACCGTCGGCATTTACAGCAATAGACTACAAGTCAAAAAAGCAACAAAGAGTTTAAATGTTATAAATGGAAAAATATTCGTGCTTAATTAAGTATGAAAATTCTTTCATAGGTTTCACACCAAGTCCTAAAAATTCGCAAATCTTTCATATAAGTTAGCATTGAAATTAAAGAAATGTTCTAAATGGAAGTATAAATATATGCATAAATGGACACTGAGAAGGGTTTACCTTCAAGCTGGGTAGTGGCCTAAGGTGCTAGACCTTCTAGCATACAAGTCACTACAGTGTTGTGAGTTCGACTCTCACAATGCCGGGAAGAAAAGTCCTTGAAGAGATGTAACTCCAGTATCATCGAAACATATGTCGGCTTGTCTGGTTCCTGCAGCGCGTAGGTAAATTTTTCTCAAAAAACAAATTTTCATACAATCCCGAAAATTGCTTGTAAATACCGTCGGCATTTACAGCAATAGACTACAAGTCAAAAAAGCAACAAAGAGTTTAAATGTTATAAATGGAAAAATATTCGTGCTTAATTAAGTATGAAAATTCTTTCATAGGTTTCACACCAAGTCCTAAAAATTCGCAAATCTTTCATATAAGTTAGCATTGAAATTAAAGAAATGTTCTATATGGAAGTATAAATATATGCATAAATGGACACTGAGAAGGGTTTACCTTCAAGCTGGGTAGTGGCCTAAGGTGCTAGACCTTCTAGCATACAAGTCACTACAGTGTTGTGAGTTCGACTCTCACAATGCCGGGAAGAAAAGTCCTTGAAGAGATGTAACTCCAGTATCATCGAAACATATGTCGGCTTGTCTGGTTCCTGCAGCGCGTAGGTAAATTTTTCTCAAAAAACACATTTTCATAAAATGGAATAAAATAAAAAAAAAAAAAAAATAAAATAAACTAAAATAAAATAAAAAAAAAATTAATTAAAATAAAATAAAATAAACTAAACTAAAATAAAAAAAATAATAAAATAAATTTTGCATTCAATTCTTTTTAATACCTATAATTACAAAATTAACGTATAAATACATATATACATTGGATTCAATCCACAAATAAAACTTCATATACATACAAACATTTCCGCTCCCCATGTACAAGAACCAAAAAACCGGAAATATACACCCTGTGGTTCACATGGAAGGAAGGAAATAGCTTCAAAAAGCTCGCCATATACAAATTTACTTGCTTCCTGTTATCACCTTGGATCATAGGGTATACAAGAAGTCTATAAAGTAAGGAAAACACATGGCAAATATTAGTAAGAATATAAATGCAAGATTGCATGCAGGGCACATGGCTCAAAGCGTTAAGAGAACGCAATGCCAATGCAGTCTGGTAGGTTCGATGCCAGCCAGACCGGATAAAACACTACGTCTAAATGCTTGGTCGCATGGAAACTAGTCAGTGAATTACCATTCCGCTGTATAAAATTTTGCATTCAATTCTTTCTAATACCTATAATTACAAAATGAACGTATAAATATATACATTGGATTCAATCCATAAATAAAACTTCATATACATACAAACATTTCCGCTCCCCATGTACAAGAACCAAAAAACCGGAAATATACACCCTGTGGTTCACATGGAAGGAAGGAAATAGCTTCAAAAAGCTCGCCATATACAAATTTACTTGCTTCCTGTTATCACCTTGGATCATAGGGTGTACAAGAAGTCTATAAAGTAAGGAAAACACATGCCAAATATTAGTAAGAATATAAATGCAAGATTGCATGCAGGGCACATGGCTCAAAGCGTTAAGAGAACGCAATGCCAATGCAGTCTGGTAGGTTCTATGTCAGCCAGACCGGATAAAACACTATGTCTAAATGCTTGGTCGCATGGAAACTAGTCAGTGAATTACCATTCCGCTGTATAAAATTTTGAATTCAATTCTTTCTAATACCTATAATTACAAAATGAACGTATAAATATATACATTGGATTCAATCCACAAATAAAACTTCATATACATACAAACATTTCCGCTCCCCATGTACAAGAACCAAAAAACCGGAAATATACACCCTGTGGTTCACATGGAAGGAAGGAAATAGCTTCAAAAAGCTCGCCATATACAAATTTACTTGCTTCCTGTTATCACCTTGGATCATAGGGTGTACAAGAAGTTTATAAAGTAAGGAAAACACATGGCAAATATTAGTAAGAATATAAATGCAAGATTGCATGCAGGGCACATGGCTCAAAGCGTTAAGAGAACGCAATGCCAATGCAGTCTGTTAGGTTCGATGCCAGCCAGACCGGATAAAACACTACGTCTAAATGCTTGGTCGCATGGAAACTAGTCAGTGAATTACCATTCCGCTGTATAAAATTTTGCATTCAATTCTTTCTAATACCTATAATTACAAAATTAACGTATAAATATATACATTGGATTCAATCCACAAATAAAACTTCAAAAAATAAAGCATACTAAAATAAAATAAAAGAAAATAAAATAAAATAAACTCAATAAAATAAAATAAAATAAAGTAAAATAAAATAATATAAAATAATATAAAATAAAATAAAATAAAATAAAATAAAATAAAATAAAATAAAATAAAATAAAATAAAATAAAATAAAATAAAATAAAATAAAATAAAATAAAGTAAAATAAAATAAAACAATTTAGTTATTGTTATTATTGGTCATTATATTTCCGAATTTTGAAAATTTTGTGGACTTTTGATCAGTTGAATAATTTTTATCAAATTATTCTTTTGAGTTTTTGGCGAAAACGAGTTGAAAAATTCTACATACAATACCAACTACGATGATTGTAATTTCTATCTTGTTGAAGGATGATGTCAAACCGCTTTGTATTGTTGCTTAGAAACTTTTCATCACCTTTACTGGTTCGCCTAACAACCCAGCAAACACACTACCGGTAATAATGCCGTATTTATCAGAGAATTTTCCAGATAAGTTTTCAGTTAAAAAGCATTGGACTCGGGATAGAATTACCCTATATACTTCATATACATGTGAATTATTCAAGTACAATAGAATATACGAACACTGGAATTTACCAGTAGTTTCTTTGGTATTTTCCAGGTTTTATAATAAAACACTACCTGTAAATTATTAGGGAGTTCTTCAGTAATTTTCATGAAAAATACTGGCATTTTCCTTAAAAGTTAATTGTAATTTAGGCCAAAATATGGCAACAAATACCGATAGTTTACTAGTGTTTTACATATAGTTATCGTTAACTTTCATGATTAATTTCAGGTATTTTCCTTGATAGCTGTTTGTATATAACGGGTTAATATGCCTTTAAATACCTACATACATACTTACTTTTTGTGAGCTCCATATTTTAAATTAATGACGAATCTATTAATTTTTTATAAAAGAATTAGTATACGTCTTTATTAATTATGTATATAAAAAAGAGGATTTAAACAAAGAACTATTTAAAATATCTTAAGAGCTAAAAATCAATTAATATATAACACAGGGATTCTACAATAATTATCTACACTGAATGATATTTGTGCGGGACCACATCCATCACGCCACACCTTTCCGGAAGGACCGTCAACGGTCTTTTGCGTAGCAGTTGAAGCATGTACGGTGGTCATCAAACCTTCAGCAATTTCGAACATGGGCGCATCAGCGGTTGATGCTGAGATAATAGTCTTATTGACACCGCCCTTCGAATGTTGGGATGCCTTATCGATGGTGGTGAAAACGCCAGTAGATTCCGCAACATATTCGGCACCAGCGCTAGTTAGCCCAATATATATTGGCGGGGTCACGCACGAAAAATAAAATAATTTTTCGTCCTTTGACGACGAGTGCTCCATTTTCAGCTGAAACTGACTAAATGAAAATTTTTGAAAGATCAATTGATCGTTCTGTGTATAGCCTACTTCTACGTAGTCTACATTTTCAAAAAAAAATCTTGGCAAATATTAAGTATTTTACTTGTAAAATACTTCAAAAATACCGGAAGTTTGATATAGTTTTAAATTTCGTATTTATTGTGGGAATATACCGAAACTTTACTGAAACTTTGACGTCGTATTATTAAAGTAAAAACCAAGTAGATTACATGGAAAGTACCGAAAAACTACTAAAAAAATACCTGGAACATACCTTATATCTAGGTTGGTAGTTTTTAAGGAGCGCTACCAAAATGTTACCAAAAACTTATTTACTTTCGGTTCATTGGTATTAGTGAGTTGGAATTTTTATGATTGTGTTAGTGAGTTTCGGTAGTCGATGTTTGCAGGGAACATAAATAAATAAATAAATTGCACACTGAACCAAAAAAGTTCATGTATCCAATAAAAAAGTACATAGATTTTAAGAATTGTTCGTTAAAACCTCTCCAAAGAACTTTTTCGTAGAAATTTAAGAACATTTCCTAGAATATAAGTACTTTTTCGTAAAATATGTAAACAAATCCACAGAAAGCATGAATTCATTCATAAATTGTAAGAAAATTTTCTTATATTCCATGATTTTTTTCTTATATTTTAAGAAAAACCAGCGTGAACTTCTATGAAACTTTGTTCGTAAAAACATGTACGTTTTTGGTTCAGTGCATAAAATAAAGTAAATTTAAATTAAAATTAGTAAGAGAAAACAGTATAAAAGAACATGTAAAAAATAAATAAATGCATGTCCCACTTGTATCCACCTCCTTCAAAAGTAGTTTACGTGGAACTTTAACATAAAGACAGATCCTCGTCATAATAATAACCTTTTTGCTAACTGAGTATTAGCAAGCGCGCCACACTTTTCTTAGCACATGCACATTAGGGTGGCCCATATTATATAGGCGAAAAATCAAATAAGGTTTCAGATCTAGGCACCCCTACATTTCAAGCTATCCCAAAACAAATATTCTGGGAGAGAGACAAGAGCATACAACATTATGAAAAAAATTTGAAAACTCGTAATTTTGGTCATTTTTTGCTAGAAGTACAACTGCGTAGGAAGAAATAAATGTATTTATTTCATAGGAAAACAAATTTAGACTGCCTTGTTGTAGGAAATTGGGACGGCATGGTTTTCCATAAGTGATATTTATGAAATATTTCAAACAGCTATAACTTTGGGTACTGCTATGAGATGTTTTTCTGTATAATATTAAGTTTTGTTAATCTAGATCTTATTGATGATATTCTTTTGTATCTGTTCTACATATTTAAAACACCTGCAACAAATAAACACAATTAAGAAATTAATATAATTTTTTATTTTTTTGAAAGAGTCATACAAATCACGAAACTTAGGGTCTAAATAAACCCTTTTACAATCTCAAAAATCAGAAAAAATTACAGAGGTATATTGAGCCCCATTCTAAAAAAATGGTGGGATGCCCGGAGTGAATTTTTGAAGTTAGATCTTTTAGGCCACCCTAACGCACATACGGTTACGTACTAATCCTTGTTTCTTGCTAAACTTCAGATATACTACGATTTTGCAGGGCTAATGAACCCCTTTCAACATTTGTGCAGCATTTTATGTAAAACTTTTAAGTAGCTTACTGTTAACTAAACTTAAGCAAAAGTCACTTCAAAATTTTAAGCATGTCACGTTTTACCAAGAGCTTAACAACTCTTCCAATATGGCTTTCAATAAAGAGTTAATGGTGTTTGATGACATAATTTAGTTGCACATTTTCTACAAAACTGTATTTATTTGCATGAACGAAGAACTTGTTGGTTTTTATTTAAGGGAATACATTTTTTTTCTTAATTTGATAATATATTCTCTGCAGTAAAAGTGATAAGCGGTCTAAACCTACCATGTACAATCGATACGCGTGACAGAATCTAACTGGAAATACCAATGCCCGTATATTTGTCAGTACTCTGCAGCGAAAGCAACTAGTTGATAACTAGTTTAAACTAGTTGGTGCACCAGGCCCAACTAGTCAGTCTTTTTTCCATAAAGCAACTGGTATTTTGTCCCCATACTAAACCAAAAATGACTAGTATGAATATACTTTGCCTTAACAACCGCGCCGTAAGCGCTCCTTCTCTGGACTGCATAAGGAAGCGAAAAAGTGGGTATTGCGGTCGACGAGGACAAGACGAAGTATCTGCTGTCACCAAGTCACCGTTGATAGCTACAAATTTGAAACGGTGAGGGACTTCGTCTATTTGGGAACCAGCATTAACACAGAAAACAATATCAGTCTAGAAATCCAAGGGAGAATAACTCTTGCCAAAAAGTGTTACTATGGACCATAGCCTGGGAACTTCGATTAGAATTAGAAATCATTACGATTAGAAAAATGAACTAATCTAATCATTAGATTTTTTTGATTTTTTATATTTTGATTACTAATTGATTGGATTAGAGATAATCAAAACCAACTTTTCAAAAGAAAAGTCAGACAATGAATTCCGTCTTGGGTTATTGACTATGCCAGCATATGAAAACAACCTTTCGACGGGCGATGATGACGTAATCGGGGTATTGAACGCTAGACACGCTTCCTTCAGTGCACCATATTTATTCCAAATTTCAGGACCTGGCATCGGGCCATTCAAATATGCGTATAGCTGATTTCTAACCACTTCTTTAAAACCATTAGGCTCGCTTGGTAAAATTGGTGTTCTGGGAATTAACGCCTCCTCATCATATTCTGGAACCAAAATAATAGTTATGTAGTTTGAAAAATTATAAAATATTGATAAAATTACCTTCATTGAAATCATAAAAAAATGCCTCATTTTGAAAGAAAGTGCTTATTACTTCAATCACCCCTTTACCTACGGATCTGCTCCTGAGGACAGTTAGGCGAATTTTTTTGGATAACAAGCAACCATCTCATTTTCACATTTGGTGTCAATACAGCTGCCGCTAATGCCATATTTACCTCAGGAGCCAATGTAAAATATGATTTAAACCTTTCTCTCAATTGATGTTCTAATTGTACTGCTGTTGAGCCATCATTGCTAAAAACTTCAGGTTTTTTGGATAATTTTAGCAGTTAATTACTCAAAGAAATACAACCATATCTCCATTAGCAGCTTGTACTCTCTAAATATTGAAAATCACTTTATGTAAAAGGAGACAGATTCAGCTCATCGGAAAGCTTATTCAATTTCTCTTTGTACTGTAGTAACTTCACGATTGCAGCATATAGTGAGTTCCACCTAGTACTACTGGTACACCAAGAGCTGAACCAAAAATTATCTGAATGATTTCGGAGAATTTTGGCCATTTGCATTTTTTCCAAGGGTGAATAAATATATATATTTTTTTCAAATCTAATCAAAATAAGTCGAGAAATCTAATCGATTTTTTTTATTAGTTTTGATTAGATATGCCAATCGTCACTAATCGTGGTTAAATTTTTGATTAGTTCTAATCTAATAAAAATGTAATAGATTAGAATAGCCATCTTATCCTAATAAGCAAATAGGATTAAAAAAAATGTCTAATCCGATTAATAATCATTATTTCCCAGCTATGCTTTGAACTAAGTAGGCAATTGAGAAGTAAAGTCCTCTCTCGACAAACAAAGATCACGCTCTATAGGTCTCTCATCATACCAGTCCTGATGTACGGCTCGAAATCATCAAGGGAAGATGAGCCCTTGAGTATTTGAGAGAAAAGTTCTCCGGAAGATTTATGGTCCTTCCCGTGATGCCAACGGCGAGTATCGAAGGAAATTTAACGATGAGCTGTACGAGCTTTACGCAGACCTGACCAGCGAATTCAAGCCCAAAGGCTCCGCTGGTTGGGTTGTTGTTCTTGTTGTAACGAGGTGTAGCCCTGCCTAAATGTCACACAAGGTCACCCCGAGTGTATTGCTCTTGGCCGGGTCGATATAAGAGAATAGCCCGGGACGTTTCGGCACGATGGGTACAGCACAAGTACTGGTACCGTTCTCGTAGAACCGGCAATACAATAAACTAGACGTGTAGGCCATGTAGGTCATTTAGCGTTACCCAGGGTGCACCAAGGGGGACAAAGAAGTTCCAGCACAGAAGGTTTTCCTATCGACACCCGAATTCGGCAGCAGAGGAAGGGAGAGGCCTCGACTAAGATGGAAACAACAACTGGAGGATGACTGAACTCCCGTGGGGTTTCCAATTGGCGTCAGTTATCGCTAAAAAGGAATGACTGGGGTGCTTTTATACGAAACGGCCAAAATCGCCTAGGCGGTTAAGCGTCAATAAATTACGCAAGCCAAGACTAGACACTTTATTTTATCATTTGCCTTTGTTTTCATGTTTATTCTTAAGAAAGCAGCTTCTATTTATATTTACCCTATCACGAAAAAGCATCTGTGAATTATAAGAGAAAAAAGAAGCAAACGAAACGACTGAATTTGGATTTTTGTAACTGGTATGATTTCAACCAGAAAATTCTAGTTGTAGTTTGACGTTTCGCTGCAGGGTAGTTAACAGAGTTTACAGAGAAGACACTAACTCTTCCCTAAAATAAAACAACATAACCCATTACGATCTTATCTACTAGTAATTTAGATAACATGCATATTATGTTTAATGAAAATGTTGGCGGTAAGAAAAATTAAGTGCCAATATGCTATTGCACATTTCCTTGTATTTATTTATGCCAAATAGCTGACAACTCAGTTACTATATTTGTACTGTCTTTAAATTATAGGTTTCTATAAAATGGCGGGAAATCACGCACTTTACAACGTTGTGTTGCACATAAGTACTAGAATAGCGAACATATAATACTGTTAACCCATGGTACGATAAAATGTGTAATGTGCTTACAATGTGAATGTGTTAGTGATGTAAAGAACCGAGTCCAAAGGTCTTGCAAGAAAATTTATGAAAAATATACTTTGCTAATAATATTCTAACTCTGGCAATCCTATGCATTTTAACAGATTCCACACTCATTTAAAAAGGACTAGAGTTCGCCCAGTGGTTGAAATTCAACCACAAAACCTTATTTTATCTTCCTACCTTTTTGCTATTTCTTAAATTTTCCTTTCTTTTCCATATTTTGTATATTTTTTGTTTCTATACATTCCTATTCATTTTGCCTTTTCCTCCCTCTTTACACCATTCAGTAATATAGTTTCAATGTTGATAATTATTTATTCTTCTTAGGTCGTCTTCATACGTATTTCTTTCCTTTCCTTTCCTTAGCATTCATTTGCTTTTATTTCCTTTCCTTTCCTCTCCTTTTCTTTCCTTTTCTCTTCTTTCATTTCATTTTATTTCCCTTCTTTCTTTTCTGTTTTTTTCTTTTTTCTTTCTTTTCGTTTCTTTTATATTCTTACCTGATCCTTCTTTCCATTTCCATTACATTCCTTTTTCCTTTTATTTTCTTTTTCTTTCCTTTCCTTTCGTTTCCGGTGCTTTAGTTTCCTTTCATTTTATTCATTTTTTTTTTTTCATTTCATTTCTTTTCTTTTATTTTTTTCTTACCTATATTTTCTTTCACTTTTTTTCTTAAATTTCCCTTCCTGTCATTTCGTTTCCTTACCTTTCCTACCCTTTTCCTTATTTTCTTTTGTTCCTTTCCGCAACTCCTTTGCTTTTCTTTTTCTTTCATTCATTTCCTTAATTTATTTTTTTTAGCTTTTCATTACCTTTCTTTCCTTTATTTTTCTTTCTTTTTATTTTCATTTATTTTCCATACCTTCTTCCTCGCTACCTTTTCTTTCCCTTCTTTTTTTCTTCTTTCCTTTCTTTGTCTTTCTCCTTTTGCTTTTTTTTCCACTGCTTTACCTACATTACATTTCCTTTCTTCTCTTCCTTTTTTCTTTTCCATTCCTTTCCTTTCCCTTTGGTTTTTCTGTCATATTTTGCGTTCCTTACCTTAACTTACCTTAATTTTCCTTTTATCCATCCCTTTCCTTTCCTATTATTTTCTTAATTTAATATTTTATTTATTTCATTTTGTTTCATTTTTATTTATTTTATATTATTCCCTTTCCTTTCATTTCCAACAAATTTTATTTTTTTACTTTCAATCACTTTTCTATTTCTGATTTTACTTTTTTTTAATTTTATCAATTTTCCATTTTATTTTATTTCACTAAGTCTAGCCACGAAGGGCCTTGTGCATGATCTAGCTTATTTATGCTTTTTTCAAAAGCATTTGCTTCTATGAATCTCCACGCACAGATTTTGTTTTTGTAATCACTGTTTGTACCTAAGCTCAATAAAGTTGACGCGCTGGCTCATGTTATCTTATTGCTGCCAACAAAACAACTCACCCTACTGCAATGAATGCAAACACAACAATGCAAGTGGTCATACCTACATACCCCCATAACAGCGGCTCTATAAAGCGAATGCGTGTATAGCACTTGTAGTGGTGTGATTTTCAAATCATATTATAATTAATTTTTTTTTAATTTTTGGTTTGTTGTCGGCCACCCTGCTCGGCGAGACATATCGATACATACCAAATTTTATATACCTTAGAATTGTGGTTATTGCAAAAAAGGGAGGAACCAGTTATGTTTGCGCATTTATATATAATAGATTCCCTTGAATCGACGAACCAATTTCCTTATTTTCTTTTAACTTAATATTGCGAAAAATAATCAATGTTGTTACTACACCGAAAGAAAAGTCGCTTGTAAAACTAACATTTCTGTTTTATCAATTTTACATTTCAGCCAAATTAATATTGAAAATTATCAAACAAACAGGGTTCACGTTAAATTGATACAAAAGTGGCTGAATCAAAATTAGCATTTGCGACATTGTCATATATTACTTCGAAAAGTTTTATTTAACATTAAAAATTATGTAAACAACCGGTGTCTCGTCAAATTTATAAAAAACTTGTTGAGCCAACATTAGTACGTCATATCACTGTCATATTAATTTCTCATCTTTTTATGCATTTCGACATCGTATTGATATAAAAGGTGTTAATCTCACATTTCTATAACATTCTCATGTTAAAATGGCATAAGGTGCGCTGCAGTTGACATTTATCATGTTCATAACACATTTCGAAAACCTGCTTCACGTAAAAATGATATGAAAATATACTAGCATTTGTATATGTAATTGTTTCAATCTAAAATTAAATGAACCGTGTTACAGTTGACTTGGTTCCCTATGTACAGTCACTTCTCAGAGCAGAAAACCCAGGACATCGCCATGGATCTCTGCGCAGTGGAACCACCCGGGGTTTTACCTCGGCCAAGGACTGTCACTTTCAATGTAACCCTGTTTAGTATGTTTTGTCCCATTCCGAAACTATCATCCTCCCCCATTGCAGCAGGGCTGCAAGATATTCTTTTGTTACGGGCGGGCGTTGAGCCGAACCCCGGACCAAAAGAATGGATATGCAGTGTCTGTTGCAAAAAAATATATATTAAACGGTCGCATTCTGTGCAATGCTTCTCGTGTAAGAGATGGCTCCATAAATCTGGATGTTCAGGGCTTAACCTTAACATCCACAGACCCCGTACTTTCTTTAGTACTTTCGTGGCCCCTTGTTGTTTGCGCCGTCGGGCGTCCCGCGGTAAGCGCCGTTCAAGCGCACCCCTACCGCCACCTTCTAGTAGCAATACTAATAATAATAATAATAATGTCTCAACGACTAGCAGCATTTCTGCTATACCCGCCACACAAATTCCAGACTGTTGCTCGTGCCTTATGGCGTCAACATCACGCGCAGCAGCTCAACACTCTTGCTCCCACCGGAGCAGTTTAGACATGAGCAACTCCGAGCATCAGTCTCTGTCTGTTTCTTTTTTACACCCCCCCTCCCGTTTACACGTGAGTCAGGATCAACATCTTCTTGCACCTGTCTCGACGTGTACTGTTTGTCGGCAAAGATTATACACGCTCGCGTCATCGGTCAAATGCAATAACTGCTTAGGCCAATGCCACGTGCATCTATGCTCTGGGCTCGCGAACAGGAATCTTTGGACGGATGCGTTCATAGCACCATGCTGTAACACGCCTCAGCCTACGACGCCAGCCAACCCGGTTACACCAGGTCCACAGCTAACTAGGCTGAGGCACAGCCTTGGTCTTCGCCTACCAACACCTGGGCGAACACATCCGTCTCTCACGCCTTTGGTTAACTCGACATCGACCCCACCGGCGCACTTCCAAATCTTACAGCACAACTGTAACGGATTAACTGGTGAGATCGCAGAGATAACCAATTTGATGACGCAATATGACATAAAACTTGCCGCAATCCAAGAAACCAAGCTCAGTCCAAGGTCGGACCTCATTACCTATGGCGGATATAATATTCACCGGAAAGACCGTCATAGAGTAACAGGAGGTCTGGGAGGTGGTCTAGCGTTCATAACGCACAACTCTGTACAGTATCATCTATTTGATACCGACATCGAAGGAACGGATGATATCTTAGAAAGCCAAGGTATTACCATCCGTACAGGAGATGTCGATCTGCAAATCATAAACATCTACATACCCCCTGTCTCAAGTTGCCCCACCGGTTATCACCCCGACATTAGCTTGCTATTACGAGGAGATAACCGCGTGATCCTGGGCGACTTCAATGCGCACCACGATATGTGGCACTCAAACTTGCCAGCAGACAGTAGGGGGCATGTACTCGCAGAACAAATAGATGATACGGCTTTCTGTACATTGAACGGAGACGCCCCAACGAGAGTATCGGGTAACTGCTATAGTTCGCCAGATATTTCTATCGTAAGTGCAGGACTATTGAACAACACCAATTGGCGACCCATACTCACGTTGGCGTCTGACCATCTCCCAATAGTCATTACCATCGAACGACCGACGGACTTTATAACACCTGAGCATGGTACATACATCAACTTTACCAAGGCGGACTGGGACAGTTTTCAGACATATACGGACGAATCCTTGGCTGCTATATCCATTCCTACGGACGTACGCAAAGGCGAACGAGACTTCCGCAACATCATTGACTTGGCCTCTAGACGCTTCATTCCTGCGGGTCGAATATCCCGAATAAGACCAAATTTCCCCGCGGAGGCAGCGGCCATGGCTAGAGAAAGAGATTAAGTGCGAAGTCTCAATCCCGCAGACCCCCGTATAAGGGATCTCAACGCGGAAATTCGTAGGTTGGTCGATAAACACAAACTGGCCAAATGGAAACAACACCTAGAGCAATGCAACCTCTCTGACGGTGTTGGCAAATTATGGACTACGGTCAAAGCTCTATATAATCCAACACAACACAAGGATAAAGTTGATATTACTTTCGGTGACAGGGTGAAGAAGGACCCTAGGGGATGTGCGAACTCCTTCTGTAGACAATTTGTACTACATTCCCCACCCGATAGAGCTAAACGTAGAACCATGCGACAGGCGCGTAAATACAAAAACCAAAACACGCCCATTGTCATCACTGCCTCAGAGGTCAAGGAAGCCATCAGACAGGCTAAGCCCTCAAAATCCATCGGCCCCGACGGCATTGCCATGAAGATGCTGAAACATCTAGGCCAGGAGGGACACAAATACTTAGCGGCTCTATTCAATCTTTCACTGAACACTTTCGTCATTCCTGAAATATGGAAAAAGGCGAGAGTGGTTCCATTATTAAAACCTAGAAAGCCGGCAAACATAGGCGATTCATATCGCCCTATATCACTTTTGTCGCCGGTAGTGAAGACGCTAGAGTCCATTTTGCTCCCGTATTACACCGCAAATCTGCACCTGGCTAATCATCAACATGGCTTCCGTAAGCTGCACAGCACCACCACCGCACTCAATGCCATTACAACGCAAATAAATAGCGGTCTAAATCAAAACCAACCAAATCACAGGACTGTGTTAGTGGCACTTGACTTGTCGAAAGCTTTTGACACAGTCAACCATGCCACTCTCATACAAGATCTATTAGAAACACAAATACCTGATGGGTTAAAGAGATGGACCGCTAATTACTTGAATGGGCGGCAGGCGTCGGTCAACTTTAGAAACGCAACATCAAAACCAAGACGAATTAGACAGGGGGTGCCACAGGGTGGTGTCCTATCCCCGACACTGTTTAATTTCTATCTATCGAAGATGCCCCCACCACCAGAGGGTGTCTCCGTCGTTTCTTATGCTGACGACTGTACAATAATGGCGACGGGGAAGGGCCCCTATACTGATGAACTCTGTAATAAAATCAACGGTTACCTCTGCGACCTTTCCAGGTTTTTCACAGAGCGAGATCTGACGATATCTCCGACTAAATCAACGGCGACGCTTTTTACGACGTGGACGCACCAGGTGAGAAATGAATTAGACATTTACGTTGACGGCACTAAGCTACCAACTGTCAGCCACCCAAAGTTATTAGGGATGACATTGGATAATACTTTCTCATTTGCTGGTCATGTGTCTGCAATGGTCTCAAAGGTACGTGGTCGCAACAAGATCCTCAAGTCACTTGCCGGCAGTACTTGGGGAAAAGACAAAGAAACGTTGTTGACTACATATAAGGCCATTGGCCGACCAGTCTTTGACTATGCTGCACCCATATGGTCGCCTAATGTACATAACACCAACTGGACGAAGTTACAAGTCTGCCAAAATACTGCCATCAGAACTGCTACGGGATGTCTCCTCATGTCTTCCGAGTCTCACCTCCATCAGGAGGCAAAACTGCTCAATGTAAAAGAGCATGCGGAAATGCTGAGCAAGCAATTCCTTCTAAACTGCCACAAGCCAGCACATCCAAACCGTCATCTTTTGGACATAGATCCGCCCCCGAGAGACATAAGGAAACATCTCCGTAAACATTATGATGAGATCCGGCATCATATTACCTTGCCGTTTGATCTGCAGAATCATAAGCGGGCTCTAACCGACATCCACACCGAGTCGGTAGATACTTTTGTCGGATCTCTACCTGTGAACCCCGTTCTGAACAGTCCTCCACCGGATATTGCTGAAGAAGAACGCACCTTACCAAGGGAGACAAGAGTTACCCTGGCACAGCTTAGGTCTGGATATAGTGTAAGGTTAAACTCCTACTTGTCCAGACTTAATGACACAATCTCAAACACATGCCCTGCATGTGGTAGGACCCCCCATGATACTCTACATCTCTTCAATTGTTCATTTGAACCTACTCTTCTAACCCCTCTGTCCCTCTGGACAAACCCTGTTGAAACTGCACGTTTCCTTGGACTCCCCTTAGAAGAGCTTGATGAAGATCTTCGGAATGATCATACACTCTAGACAGGGCAATGCATTGTTAACAACAACAACAACAACAACAGTTGACACTCAAGTTTGGGTGCGCTGTGAATTCACATATATAAACAAAAATACTTAACATAAAAACAATTGAAGACATGCATGGATGAAGGGAATATGTCGCATTTTGAGTGAAAATAGACTTTAAAGTTTTGCCTAAACATTGAGGTTTTTTCAAATCTTTATGGAAAACTGACATAAAAATTATGCAAAGCCATAAAATACGTTGCATAATATGCAATAAAAAGCATAAGTTTATGTTTAGTACTTTAAAGAAAGAAAAAAAACGGAACATACCCCCTTCTTCCACAATTCATATTGAAAAGTTGTGTACATATCCCTTCATTCATGAATTATCTTCTACAATTTTCACGATAGCCAAGTTCTGATAAGACAGAAAAACTATTCACCAATGCCAAAAACCGGAATTTAGTGAGAATGCGACATACCCCCTTCATCCATGCATGTCTTCAATTGTAAAAGTGAAGTGAAAACAACAGCGCAAGAGGAATTGGTGCTTCTTCTGTATTACATTTACGAAGGAGCAACTGTAATCTATAGTAGGATCGCCCGTGGTCGAAATTCGACCATCTGAAATTTTCTTCAACTCTCTCTTAATATACATATCTCCCGCATAAACATAATCTAAAGTAAATATGTGTTTTTCGTAAAAAAAGGTAGAAGCTTTGACAGGGTAGCTGGTTGAAAATCAGCTGACGAAAATTTTAATTGACAGATGAATTTGGTGAAATAAATTGGATTTTGCAATAAGAATTAAATATGGGTGATGAGCGAAACCTAATTATTCATGCACATAGCGTAGAAAACGGGGCAGTGTTTTTTTTTTTCGTTTTATCGATAGCAGGTTCATGTAGAACGGGTATACTTCTATCACACTTTTACAGTGTTCTGTGCAAGGGTGTAAACATGTTCAACGAAATCTGCATTAGTGTCATGTAAAATTGTTCTTTAGTTAAAGTCCGTACGTTATTAAAATTTCGATCTTAACATTGTGAAATTTTCTTACAAAATTAAATCGTTAAAAAAAAAATAAACTTTACCAATAGGCAAAAAGTTAAATATGTAAAGCCAGAAGTGAAGCTGGATTTCTTAGCTTACAAATGGTGTTAAGATGCCGAAGAAGATATGATTTGGTAGGTACATTTTGCTGTTTTTTTTTGGCACAAAAATAAAAGCAAGTGGCAGCTGCTGGATTATTGCATAGATATGTACGTGTGTGTGTAAGGAAATGAGCGGATGGGTTTGGCTTTGGGAGTTTTATAATAGTGCTGAATAGTGATGTATAGTGAGGGTATAACAGAATGTGAAGATAACAAAATAGCTGGAGAGCTTGGAGTCCTCTTTTTTTGTTTAATAATAAATAAACTAAAATAATTTTCAATTTTTTTTTTGGCGAGACAGCATAATATTCCATTCTAAGTTTCCAATCTAACTTTTATAGGGATCTATCTATTATTACTATACGAAATTGGGTTGCGAAAGTTTGTATGCGGAGAGTGTTAGCGTATTAATATATAGATATATAAAAATTTAGGGGTTTTTTTGTGACGAATTGGCTCAAAAACTACTCAACAGATTTTTACCAAATTTTGACAGGAGTCGTTATATCTACAAAATCCGTATTTATGGTCAGATTTAGTTCATATTTGTAAAGAAATTTAGTGAATAAATAATTTAAAGGAGCGCGATAATAGATATTAGAGATTTTTCAATTTGTAATCCACAACATATAACCACTGAAATGAGATAAGTTCCGCACACGAAGTCGCGGGCATCTGCTAGTAATATATAAGAACTTTTAATTCCTGTGAAATGCATAATAAAAGTTTGTCTAGAAAATAATTTTATTCACTTCTAAAAATGTTAAGTTTGTCACCTTATCAAATGTATATGGCTGGTTCCTTGGCAACTGATATATTTCACATCGACTTTTTGTAAAATATCAGAGTTACGATAAATGACTTTTGAAAGTGTATACAGTGTAAATGGGGTATAAGAAATAGTCCCTGATTCGCATTGCGCTACAAAAAAAATACCACTACAACTTGTTGTGCACGCACGTATAATTTTTCGCTCTGCTTTTTAAGTAATTTTCACTATGTCTTCGCATAAAACAATAACTTGCTTGGACTGTTCTAATCCTATTAAAGTCGGTACCTGTGTTACCTGTAAACTATGTGACTCAAAGTTTCATAATTATTGTGCTAAAGTTGAATTTGATGATTCTTCTGAAATATTTATTAATTGCAAAAACATTTTTTCATCTGCAATAACTGTTTAAACATTTCAGTGAATCTCTTTGCTATGATTTCAAACTTATCTAACGAAATTAACTCTCTAAAGAGTAAGTTCGAAGAGTTTTCGCACAATAACAAAAAAAGTGTAACTAATTCGTCTCAGTGCAATCCACCTGAAAAACCTACCAACAATCCATACAATCTTCGCTCTCAAAGAAGTGTTGTAATAAAATTAAATGATAATGAGTTGCCCACTGAGACGGCTCTTAACACAAAAAATTAAATCGCATTACCTATGAGTTCTAATGCGCAAACCATCAATGCGCGCTCATCTACTGTGGAGAACAATGTTGGCGCTGATACTCTTTCGAGTGTTGCTTTGTTGAGCTCTTCTGCGGCTGCTAAAGCTGTTGTTTCTCCTGCTGCTTCTGATGCAGCTGATTTCCGTGATTGCTAGTTCGTGCTGGACCAAATTTGTCCAGCAAGAATTATCAGCTTCTCTCGAAATTAAATGTCATTTTGCTCTCTCAATTCCTCTCTCCTTGCTGGATAATTTTTCATCGCGAACGCGATTTTACCACAAAAGAAGATAATTTGTACAAATTATTTGCATGGCGAACGCAACTAATGTTACTCGCCGTGATGCTGAATACTCGAAACAAACAACATCACATAACAAGAAACATGTCAAAGCTAAACATATTTTAACTGGGAGTAATTCCACGTCGACTGAACTCCCTGTTGTCATCAAAAGAAAAAAGGAGTGGCTGCATTTATCAGCCTTCAAGCCTTCAGTTACTGTTGATAATGTTATTGATTTTGTAGTAAATAATTTTGATATTCCTAAATATCATCTCTCTTGTTCTATGCTTGTTAAAAAAGATGTCTCGCTAGAGAATTTGCATAGCATTAGTTTTAAGTTAGGCGTTTCTGATGATTATCTGAGTAAACTCTTAGATGAGACTCTGGGGCCGGCGGGAATTAATGTTAGTAGATTTCGTTTACGACAAAAAGAATAGCTGTCTTTCTACTTATTATATTAATGCGTTAAAGTTAAATAATTATTCTTCATCCAGTGCTGTGAATAAATTAAATATATATTTTCAAAATATCTCTGGCATGCCTACAAAAAGTAAGGACATTTTTTCTAGCAACGTCACGGTGTGAGTTTGATGTTTATGTACTTGTGGAAACATGGCTTAATAATGATTTCACTGGATCACAAATTCCAACTTTTTTTCTGCACCAGAGACGCCATAGTGAAATTCCTATGTAAAATCACCTCCTAATTCCGAAAATCAAAGTTATTTTTACTTGAATGGTACCGTTTTTGAGATATTTACGATTTACCGGTATTTCAAAAAACAAAAAACATGGCTCCACTTAATCGTGTATATCTCAAGAACAAATTGAGCTATTCGAAAACGGTTTGAAAAATTTGAAAGCTTATAAAATTTACTATAATCAGTACATACAACACTTTTTGCTAGGTCCTGCAGATTCAAACATAGTGAACAATCATTACGGATTTTTTAAATTTTTTTTGTAATAATATAAAAAAATTTGTACTTTGCGAGGAAGCATCTCGAAAACTTTTTGTTTTTAGCAGATATTTTCCCCCCCTCTAAGCTATGTTTTATTACAAAAAAAACAAGCTATCAGTGAACAAAATCGATGAACTAATAGAAAAGTTATAAGCATTCAAGTAAATATATCCATTTAGTACTTAAGTACCCTACAAATAATAGCATATGTACATATAGTTCTGTCTTAACTCTATGATCTTATTTTATAATTGAAAAAGTTAGGATCGGTTTCTCTTATGAGAAACCAACAGCAGTCGCCCATCATAGCGACATCCCAGAATCCTTGATACCGACTTTCAATCACTTTCATTTGCTGGTGAAACCTTTCGCCATGCTCGTCACTTTCGTCGCCAAGATTTTGCGGGAAAAAATTTAAGTGGGAGTGTAAGAAATGAATTTTTAAAGAAATATTTACTCCTGAAAGAAAATAAAAAAGTAAATTAGATAAATACATAAGTGACACATTAGTATATAATTTTCTTAGGCTGGATTTATCTTTCAATTCAGAACAAATTTTTTGTTTATATTTTTCCCGTTCTTGTTTGTTCGGAACTGGACGATGAATTCAGATTTATGGCTATATATTCTCATGTAAATTTATGTAATATATAATTTATTATAATATGTTTTTTTATTTACCCATTTCCGCATAGTTTTTGATTAAGTCGTTCACTATCATCTCGTAGTTAGGACTTTTGTGTTTGCCTAAAAAAGAAGTAACGACCTTTTCAAAAGAATCCCACGCTGCTGCCTCCACTGGTGACAATAGTTCTTTGAAATGGTTATTGGTCATCATTTTCCTTATTTGCGGTCCCACAAAAATCCCTTCCTTTATTTTTGCTTCTGAAATCTCTGGGAAGATTGTCTTCAAATGATGAAAAGCTTCGCCTTCTTTGTCCAAAGCCTTCACAAAGTTTTTGATAAGGCCGAGCTTGATGTGGAGCGGAGGTAGAATTTTTTTTTCCTTCTTTATAAGTGGAGAGTATTTTATGTTATCTACCCCAACGTTCTGGCCAATCCTTTATGATGTAGTGGTCTTGACGAGCTCGGCTATCCCATTTGCATAGAAAGCAACAGTATTTTGTGTATCCACTTTGTAGACCACATAGCATTCCAACGACTTTAAGATCGGCACATATTTTCCAATCATGTTCTTCGTATTTGATTAACTTGAGCAATTTTTGCATTATCTCATATGTTTCCTTCGTATTTACTGCATGCGCGATCGGGATAGCAGTGGCGTGCCTTCCATATAAGCCGAAAAGCCCGGCTTGCCTAGCTAATCCTCTATGAGCTACAATATGTTTCAAAAATGTATCGTAACAATTTCTTTAACGTTTACATTTGGTTTCACTAACTGCCAATAGCATAAACATATAAATAAAGCTCTTCCTGCCATCTGGCGGCTGATAGCAAAACAATTAACATTAAATTTTTTCAGCGCATATGATGGCATCTCTTACTTGCTTACTTAAAATAGCCTTTAACCGCCTAGGCGATGATTGCCATCTCGCTTTTACTTATTGGCTTTTACCTGGCTTTCAAATCCCTTACTAAAATGTCTTTTTGAAGCTACAGTTTTTTTGAATTTAGAAGAAATTTTGTATGCAACTACGAAGCCAGCTTCGTGCTGTTGTTACTATAAGCTTTAAAGCCAAACTGGATATGTATATACATACATATCTACAATGTTAATGTGCAAAGAGCTCTACTCAAAAATTATTGGCGCATATTTTAAAGTAGAAAAAAAGAATTCAATACTGGTGATTGCTGTAATATTTTTTTTTTTTGCTAGGCATTATAAAATATAAAAAATATTTTTTAGGTTTCTTAGGTGCAAGTGAGCCTTGGCTTCTGCGATGTACATATGTAAATGGGAAATAGTGCAAGTAAACCTTTTCCCTTGGATTGGAAAAGCTTAAAAAATCAGCAAAACAATAACTTGCCTATTGAAGAAACCTAAATGTTTAAGTTTTTCCCCGTGTGCAAAAGTCGATAAATATCTATCCTGAACTCTTCTTCTTCGTCTGAAAAGTTCTTTGGCAGCAGTATGTGCTTTTGTTGGGGTTATAAGGACTGGGGCTTGCCTTGATTGAAACACGTAGGCACGCCACTGCGGGATAGATGGCTTTTGGTTGCCAATATGCAATAATACGGCCTTTAAACTTAATTTATTGCCGTCTATGAACAATCGCCACTCTTTTGAATCATATGGTTCACCAAATTGTTTGAATAGACCAGCAATGTCTTTGCAGTAACAATCACTGTCCTCCTTCGTATAGTACTTGGAAAATTCTTCGTGACGAGTTCTATAATATGTTACCTTAACATCGGATGAAACAAATTTAAATTGTTGCATTCGAGAGGCGTGTGGTTCGGCCTTTTCCTTTGACAATTCCAAATCCCTTATCCAATCATTGAGTTGTGCTTGTGACAAAGAATTTCTTTCGTTTTCCGTTTGAAATTCAGTACAACATGATGCCGCGTAATCAGATACTACTGTTGACAATGAAACTGGAGCCGGAACTAAAGTTAAATTTGATTCTGGCAATGTCGCTTCTGTTGAAATTAGTTCTGGTAATGACACTGTAGATACGCTCGCATAGGTTACTTTTCTGGACTTTCCAACCCCAAGTACTTTTGTAGTACAAATATAGCAGTCCGTTGAATGGCAAGTTGGTTCCCTCCACTTCATTGGTGTAATAAATTTCACACGTCGCCTAAATAGATAGTTTCAGAAATTAGTCAGCTATGCATTAAAAGTGAACAAATTCCTAATTTTTACAACGTACCTTTTTGTTCCGGTTTCCGAAGAAATCAATTCGACTCGGCATGTGGTGCATACAGTGTTCGGTGTCCATGGTTTTTCATTGTTTTTAGGCTCAATTCCAAAACACTTATAGTATGTAACTTTCAAAGGATTTGAAAACACACGGCTCATACTTTTAACAATAAATTGACCGCAGATGAAACAGAACATATCTGGATCATTTGTACACTCAAACTCTCGCGCCCTTTTATTCATTTTTTATTTTTAAGTAAATGACGGGTTATAAACTGCAATTATAAACTGAACAACATCCGGCGAGCCTTGCAGATATTATGAAGGAACAAGGCGCATGTACTCTTATTTATACTTAGATCCAGTAAAAATTCAAGCCTACCTAAACAAAAAGGTTCCCTAGTTCTACAAAGAAAACACTACCTGCCTCAAAAATATGCTCTTGTTTAAAATGTACCTAGGTTTGAGAAAACGACACTAACAGCTTTTTGTATCTAATAACTTTTCGAAAATCTACCTGCTAACTAACTGATATACGAATACTAACACATATGTACCAGTAGGGTACTTAAGTATTAAATGGATATATTTACTTGAATGCTTATAACTTTTGTATTAGTTCATCGATTTTGTTCACTGATAGCTTGTTTTTTTTTGTAATAAAACAGAGCTTAGAGGGGGGGGGGGGGGAGAATATCTGCTAAAAAACAAAAAGTTTTTGAGATGCTTCCTCGCAAAGTACAATTTTTTTTATATTTTTACAAAAAAAATTTAAAAAATCCGTAATGATTGTTCAATATGTTTGAATCTGCAGGACCTAGCAAAAAGTGTTGTATGTACTGTTTATAGTAAATTTTATTAGCTTTCAAATTTTTCAAACCGTGGAGCCATCTTTTTTGTTTTTTGAAATAACGGTAAATCGTAAATATCTCAAAAACGGTACCATTCAAGTAAAAATAACCTTGATTTTCGGAATTAGGAGGTGATTTTACATAGGAATTTCACTATGGCGTCTCTGGTGCATTTTGGCTGTAAACCAGTGTTTTTTTGATAGCGAATTTTTCGATCCACTTTTGTTTGAGACTTATCGTAAGGATCGTGATTCCGATAAGACGGGTTTATTCAGAGGTGGTGGTGTTTTAATAGCTATAAGACGCACTTTGCGTTCTTCTATGATTCAACTTTTTATACCTTTCATGAACATGAAATGGTATTATAACTTTGGTCCGATGTTTGTAAATATGAGAAGAAGAAGAGATAGACCCATCAATAAGTATACCGAAATGATCAGGATGACGAGATGAGTTGATTTAGCCATGTCCGTCTGTCCGTCTGTCCGTCTGTCCGTCTGTCCGTCTGTCTGTTTGAACGCAAACTAGTCCCTCAATTTTTGAGATATCTGGCTGAAATTTTGTATGTGGCCACCATTTTGTAATATAGGAATCATTTGTCGGAACTGACAAGATCGGGCCAGTATAACATATAGCCCCCATACAACCGATTGTTCAGATATAAGGTTTTTTGGCCAAAACTTCTGCAATTAAAAAGTTAGAAACGTAAAATTTTGCAACTCGAGTACTTTCTATTTATGTAGTGTATATAGTGAAAATCAACAAGATCGGGAAAATGTAACATATAGCCCCCATACAACCGATTGTTCAGATATAAGGTTTTTTGGCCAAAACTTTTGCAATTAAAAAGTTAGGAACGTAAAATTTTGCAACTCGAGTACTTTCTATTTATGTAGTGTATATAGTGAAAATCAACAAGATCGGGCAAATGTAACATATAGCCCCCATACAACCGATTGTTCAGATATAAGGTTTTTTGGCCAAAACTTCTGCAATTAAAAAGTTAGGAACGTAAAATTTTGCAACTCGAGTACTTTCTATTTATGTAGTGTATATAGTGAAAATCAACAAGATCGGGCAAATGTAACATATAGCCCCCATACAAGCGATTGTTCAGATATAAGGTTTTTTGGCCAAAACTTTTGCAATTAAAAAGTTAGGAACGTAAAATTTTGCAACTCGAGTACTTTCTATTTATGTAGTGTATATAGTGAAAATCAACAAGATCGGGCAAATGTAACAAATAGCCCCCATACAACCGATTGTTCAGATATAAGGTTTTTTGGCCAAAACTTTTGCAATTAAAAAGTTAGGAACGTAAAATTTTGCAACTCGAGTACTTTCTATTTATGTGGTGTATATAGTGAAAATCAACCAGATCGGGCAAATGTAACATATAGCCCCCATACAACCGGTTGTTCCGATATAAGGTTTTTTGGCCAATACTTCCGCATTTAAAAAGTTAGGAACGTAAAATATTTCACCTTTAGTACTTTCTACATATGTAATGTGTATAGTGTAAGTCAGTACAATTGAACACGTATAATATATTGCCTCCATACAATCGATTGTTCCGATAACTCGGATCCTATTATTTTGTAAGTTTTTTTTAAATTATAACAAAGATGTGTAATGTGTATAGTAAATATAGTTAAATTGAAACAGGCTGTACTGGGGATCGAACAGTGAAAAACGTGACGCTTATTCATGAAAGGTATATAGCCTTCGGCACAGCCGAAGACAGCTTTCCTTACTTGTTAGTATTGATTCCTTACTCCATCAATTATGTGTTTGCATTTTTGGCGATTTTGGTAAAGTATTTTTCTGTGTTTCATACATACCACCCAATAGTGATGAATCTTTATATAACTCACATGTGAATAATATTGTTAACATCTGTGAAAGGAATTTAGAAAGCCATTTCTGCATTCTTGGAGATTTTAACCTTAATAAAATTATTTGGTCCAACTTTTTAGACAAAAATATTCTCACTCCTACTAATATTAACTATTCTCATGAGATCAATTTCCTTGATAGCTTATTTAGTGTCAATCTTATCCAAATTAATTACCTGCCTGATAGACTGAATAATATTTTAGATCTTGTCTTTGTTGACGAGAATCTAAGTTTTAATCTAGTTGAGTGTTAATTTCCACTTTCTAGCCTGGACATGCACCATGTTCCTCTCTCAATAACTGTTCAAGTGCTAAATTTTAGCCCTGTTTCTCTCAATGAACCGCGTACTTATGACTTTAGAGGAGTTAACTTTGACATCTTGAATGCTAAACTTTTGGAAGTGAACTGGGAAAGTCTCTTCAATTCGAAATCAGTCTCTGAATGTTTTGATATTTTTCTTGTTAACGATTTTGAAGTAGTTTGCAACATCGTACCTGTACGACCCGCCCGTATACACAAACTCCCCTGGTATACAAGAAACCTAAAAAGGCTTAAAAATAAGCGAAACAAATATTTTAACCTGCACAAAGCTACTGGCAATTGTAATTTTAAAGATGAATATATTCGACTTTCAAGAGAGTTTAATGCTCTTGATAAACAGTTATATAATCAATATATAGCTCGGTATGAAGTTGAACTAAAATCCAACCCGAAATCTTTCTGGAATTTCATACGTTCAAAAAAAGGTTGCACAAATATTCCCACCTGTGTGACTTTCGATGATAAGCATTCTCAGTGTTTATCTGATACTGCTAATTTATTTGCCGATTTTTTTAGTTCAAATTTTGTGCATGACAGTGGTGGCGCCTTAAATACCGGTTGTTCTTCAAGTGCTCTGGACCTTGGAACATTGTCGGTATCTAAGTTTGATATTTTGGATGGTATTTCTTCTTTACAGTCCACAACAAAAACAGATTTGGATGGTTTCTCCCATGGTATAAATACTACAGGTAAACCCGTTAATGACACTAATGATATTTTTAAGAAATTCTCATACCCATTTATTTTTTGCCACGACGTGTCTGTTTGGTTTTTTCAATCAAATAAATTACAAATCAAAATAATTTCTTTTCATTTTTCTTCAATTTGCGATTAGAACTATTTTTTTTCAAATTTTTCTTATTTAAAATTTTTTGAATATTTTTTTTCTATTTGACTTACATACTGACACATTTTATATTGCTTAAAAACGTCAAAACAAAATCAAAAGAGAGAACGGTTTTACCTATAGTACTTATACCATGGTTTCTCCCCATTTCTATTAAAAACATGCAGTTTCTCCCTTAGTGTGCCTTTACAGCATATTTTTAATCTTTCCCTTGCCAAAGGTGAATTTATTGATCGGTGGAAAGTTGCATCTGTTTCTCCAATGTTTAAATCTGGTAACAAAAATGATGTTCGTAACTATAGACCAATTTCTAAGCTCACCACATGCTCAAAACTTTTTGAAAAGGTGGTGAAAGATAAATTGTATTTCTTTGTAAAGGAATTTATTGATCCGCGTCAGCATGGGTTTGTCTGTGGTCGCTCCACAGTTACAAACCTTGCTGAATTTTCCCAATATTGCATATCAGCCTTTAAATCTGGTCATCAAGTCGATGTTGTTTATACAGACTTTTCAAAAGCCTTTGATACTGTTGTTCATAGCATTTTGTTGTTGAAGTTAGAAGAGCTTGGTTTCCATTCATCTCTACTTTCTTGGTTAAACTCTTATCTGACTAACCGAGTGTCTTATGTTGAAATTTGTCATACTAAATCGTACCCCTTCGTGGCCACTTCTGGTGTGCCTCAGGGTAGTATTCTTGGCCCATTGCTATTCCTACTTTTTATTAATGATATTAAATCTTGTTTTAATACTTCCAAATTCTTACTCTATGCTGATGATTTAAAAATTTTGAATGAAATAAACTGTTCGTCAGATGCTTTATCATTGCAAAGCGATCTAAATAAGCTATCTGATTGGAGTGTGAGAAATAAACTGTCGCTGAACATAAAGAAATGCTTTCATATGACTTTCGCTAAAACTGTAAATCCAATTGTCACTATTTACACTATTTCTAACATCTGCCTAACTAGCGTATATGAATATCGGGATTTAGGTGTGGTTTTTGACTCAGGCTTCACTTTTGTCAACCACATCAATCATATTATACCCAAGGCAAATTCTAACTTGGGTTTCTTGCGTCGTTATGCGCGTGATTTCAAAGACCCATATACTAGAAAATCACTCTTTAACTGCCTAGTAAGATCTAAGTTAGAGTATGCCTCAGTAATCTGGTACCCTATTTACTCTTTACACTCCGACTGGATCGAAAGAATTCAACACCGTTTTACTCGGTTTTCTCTGCAACCTCTTCATTTTGACGAGCCATTCCCATCGTATGAGGCCCGTTGCCTTTTAATAAACCTTAAATCGCTTAAGTCTAGGCGCATAATGCACTCTCTTATGTTTGTGTATGATATAATTTCTGGCATGATAAATTGTCCTAACCTTTTCGAGCAAATTGCTTTTAATGTACCCCAAAGGGCCCTTCGTAATCAACTTCCGTTTCGTGTTAAAGCGCTTAAATATAACTATTTATTGTATGCACCTATTACGAGGTCGCTTATTGAATTCAATCGAATTTTCACAAGTCTCGATCTAGATTTTGCTCAGTCCAGATCTATATTTTTGGCTAAATTGCAATCAAATTATTTTTAAGTGTTATTACGTTTATCTTTAAGAAAATTTGTATTTCTAGTCTGTAAGGTTTCGTAACCATTGACTGAATAAAATGAAATGAAATGAAACTTAACCCATTAACGCCCACTGTACCCATACGAGTACACTTCTTCAAATATCGAAAAAAATGCATTTTAATTATCGAAAGCATATATGTAGTTTTGATACAAGCATAATATAAACTGCTTTGAACGCAAGTAAATTATGCAGTTTCATATTTAGAGTTCCCATTAGCCCCTTATGAGAACACGTTTTTGCTGGATATTAAAACAATATTTTTTTTATTTATTTGTGTTTCATTAAATATTTAACCAAAATTTATTAACTAATATTTAACCAAATATTTAACTAAAAATTTATTAACTAATGGTATAAAAAAGAAATTTTTGACCGCCGATTCGATGTCGGACATTAATGGGATGAATAGTTTTGCCGGGTAAGCGGAATTTTGCAGAATTTTGATAAAATTCAAATTCAGACTTAATATTTTGCGATATATTATATGAACAATATATTCAAAGTAGTTTTATTCATGTATTAACACTAAATAACAGGTTATACACAAATATTTAACATTAGAAGATAAGTGAATCGCTAAAAAATTGATTTTTTTCGTAGGTCTTGGATTTGCCGCTTCGTCAGTTTACCGACGGGTTTTATGTGAATGTTGACCACTTTTTTCTGGTAACAGATCACTATTTTCATTAACACAAACTATAAGTGATGGCAGATGTTTCATAATGTTTCATTTTGTTATATACTTGTAAAAACAACTGTATCAAAACCAGTAGAATAAAAAATTGCAACATTTTAGGGCTGTGACATTTCATGTTTAATCTATTCTAATTTTAATATGGCTTTTATTTTCGGGCTTCCGTTAAAAATTAGATGTATGCCACCAAGGTCTAAATGTGTTCTAATTTTCAAGGAAAAATTGCACCTAGTTTAGAAGAAAAGCTGTGGTAAAGTTGTGACATGAGAAGGTGTGACACATCTATTAAGCGCAAACTCTTCCCAGCCCGTCTTCGAAATGGAACCTGCTCTAGCATAGTTTGGAGCTGACATTAGACTGAACATGTGTCAAAAAAATTAACGTTATATGTTAATTAATAACCGCCGTCACTGTGACCACCATTTTTTGATTTTTTACAAAACTAGAGAACAAAGTTTAGTCCCCTATAGGACCCTAGTCAAGCAAATTATTTTAAAAACAATTGTGGCATATTGTTACCTATTTATCCTCTTTCTAAGCTTGCTTATGCAAATTTAGCTTTGATCACAATTTATAGCATATAATGCCAATAAAAATACATGCCCTCAGCAAAGGGACACTATAAATTGTGACTTTTTTTTCTCCTTTTTTTGTGTTTTTAAAAGTAGTCCCAGCTATTAAATGATTAAATTTTTCACTTAATTTATGTGACTCGATGAGATCTATAAGACTGCATATAAGTTTATTTAAAAAAATTTCGATTTGTTATATGTTTTTGACATTAAAGTCGGTGAACACAAATATATCAGTTTCCAAGGCATCACCCGTATAAGTGTTTATTTAAAAGATTTTAATAAATTGATTTCAAATAATATCATTTTGATGTGATTCTCATTTAAAATATACATGATGGTCATGTTCATTTTACGTTTTTCCTGTAGGTGCATACATTTCATGTCAATTATACATGAGAATGCCTTCAATAATACATGATAGTCATGTTAATTTTACCTTTCATGTCAATTATACATGAGAATGCCTTCAATAATACATGATGGTCATGTTTATTTGACGTTTTCCTGTTAGTTTTTACGTTTTTTTTTGTGCACATCCATTTCACGTAGAATTGATATTTTCGAAATTGTAAAATTGACATTTTTCATTTCAGTTGCATTTGGTAATCAAAAAATGTTGATTTTACGGTGGTTTTTGATATTTCGCTCTTTCTTATGTATGTAGTAGTTTCCTTAAAAATCGGTCCATCGCCATATTTTTTAGAACAAATCCGTAATTAGGTCCCGGCAAGCATAAGTAGGCACTACCATCATGGTAGGCACTTGAGTTCAGCATTCTAATATTGTGAGATTGATTCTCGCAATATAAGAATTCTAAAAAAAATATTTTTATTTTATTTTATTTTTCTACTTTTCTTAAACTGGGTAAAATATTTTACTTCTGTTAAGGAAGATAAGTCATTAGATCCATTTAAAGGAAATTTTTCTTTAGAATAAAGTCTTTTTTTCTTGCGGCAAGGGAGGTTTTTGCTGAGTGCGGTAAGCTTCCGATAAAAATTAAGGAAGGTGTCAATTGCATCGTTATTCGGCTGAGATGAGTGCAATACAAGTTGTTTCAAAACTTAAGTCAAGGTCGAAAAGCAATTATTTTTCAAAGATCAGATGACAGTTGAGGGGTGTCTGGTAGCGCTAAGGGTGGTCTGCCATTAAATTACTAGTCGTCAAGTGTCCACAAAAGCAGAGTATATCTACCTTGATTTAATACAGGAACCAATTCAAACACCTGGTATCTTCTAAAACGTACTGACGCGCTTCCATAAACGTCTAGTGTTTCACTAGTACATTGGTATGTGGTCATAACATAATGTGTGTGAAAATACAAATGATGGTATTATACATTTTTTTACGACATTTTATTTGGTCTTCTCATAAATACTCATATCTGACTTTATTTATCTTTCGCATATTTATACGTGGAACATATGCACACATTTATGTGCATATATTTCTCAGTTTTCATTCAGTTATCTAGCTAATCTATTCAACATGTCAGACCGCTAACACAATAATAGTAATCCTAGGCGCCTAGGGGCCAATGAACTACCCATAGCATGCATTGTTGGCATGTGCAACTTTCTGCTCCTTGCCATATTGGCACATTAATGAGTACTTGCATGGATGGCAGTGAAGAGTGAAGTGCTAGAAAATGACATTTAAATCGCTTTTAATATATGAGCCCCTTAATGCACAAGTGGTATAAGTCCATTTTTCTCGAACTGAGATATTCAAGGTTTTGTGTTGTCAACAAATAGGGGGTACCCTTAATTTCGCAAGTTTGTTCTGCTATTTATTCGGTTTCTATGGGTGCTAGGAGTTAACCGGTTAGCGTGTTCCGAATACATTTTCCCCTACATAGCGCCATGTCTAACTAAAAAAACACCAAAACTGGACTTATACCACTTGTGATTTCAAACATAAATTTAAATCCCATTACCTTGGTTAGGTTAGCTTAGGACCGAAACAATGGCTTACTTTGAAATTGTGTTGAATTTTTAAGTTAAATTTCGAATATTTTATACTTGAGTGTTGCCACTTCCGAATGCTTACAGGGTTGCCACCTATATTTTTTTTAACATTAAGAAAGATATGCCAAAATGTGTACCACATGAAAGGTATTTTTTACCATATACCAACCAAGATATTTTCAAGAAGGTTTGCCAATTGACGCTATTTAATTTATTCCTCCGTATACCAACCATATCGCCATAACCGCCTACAAAAACTCCGTTTTGCTCTTTTTGCGGTTAGTGAAGATCTTATACTGTTGGATAGTAAAAACAAAGAACCGGGAACTTTTATATGTACTAGAGTTCGCCCAGTGGTTGAAATTCAACCACAAAACCTTATTTTATTTTCCTACCTTTTTGCTATTTCTTGAATTTTCCTTTCTTTTCCATATTTTGTATATTTTTCGTTTCTATTTGCCTTTTCCTCCCTCTTTACACCATTCAGTAATATAGTTTCAATGTTGATAATTATTTATTCTTCTTAGGTCGTCTTCATACGTATTTCTTTCCGTTCCTTTCCTTAGCATTCATTTGCTTTTATTTCCTTTCCTTTCCTCTCCTTTCATCTGAATTTATTTATTTTGCTTTTCTTTCCTTCTCTTCCCTTTTATTTCCTTTCTTTATCTTCTCCGTTCTTTTCCTTTTCTCTTCTTTCCTTTTCTTTCCTTATCTCTTCTTACATTTCATTTTATTTCCCTTCTTTCTTTCTTTCTTTTCTGTTCTTTTCTTTTATTTTTCTTTCTTTTCGTTTCTTTTATATTCTTACCTGATCCTTCTTTCCATTTCCATTACATTCCTTTTTTCCTTTTATTTTCTTTTTCTTTCCTTTCCTTTCGTTTCCGTTGCTTTAGTTTCCTTTCATTTTATTAATTTTTTTTTTTTCATTTCATTTCTTTTCTTTTATTTTTTTCTTACCTTTATTTTCTTTCACTTTTTTTTTCTTAAATTTCCCTTCCTGTCATTCCGTTTCCTTACCTTTCCTTTTCTTACCTTTCCTTTCCTACCGTTTCCTTATTTTCTTTTGTTCCTTTCCACAACTCCTTTGCTTTTCTTTTTCTTTCATTCATTTCCTTAACTTATTTTTTTTTGCTTTTCATTACCTTTCTTTCCTTTATTTTTCTTTCTTTTTTTTCATTTATTTTCCATACCTTCTTCCTCGCTACATTTTCTTTCCCTTCTTTTTTTCTTCTTTCCTTTCTTTGTCTTTCTCCTTTTGCTTCTCTTTTCCACTGCTTTACCTACATTACATTTCCTTTCTTCCCTTCACTTTTTCTTTTCCATTCCTTTCCTTTCCCTTTGATTTTTCTGTCATATTTTCGGTTCCTTACTTTAACTTACCTTTATTTTCCTTTTATCCGTCCCTTTCCTTTCCTATTATTTTCTTAATTTAATAATTTTATTTGTTTCATTTTGTTTCATTTTTATTTATTTTATATTATTCCCTTTCCTTTCATTTCCAACAAATTTTATTTTTTTACTTTCAACCACTTTTCTATTTCTGATTTTTTTTTTTTTAATATTATCAATTTTCCATTTTATTTTATTTCACTAAGTGTAGCCACGAAGAGCCTTGTGCATGATCTAGCTTATTTGTGCTTTTTTTCAAAAGCATTTGCTTCTCTGAATCCCCACGCACAGATTTAGTTTTTGTAAACACTGTTTGTACCTAAGCTCAATAAAGTTGACGCGCTGGCTCATGTTATCTTATTGCTGCCAACAAAACAACTCACCCTACTGCAATGAATGCAAACACAACAATGCAAGTGGTCATACCTACATACACCCATAACAGCGAATGCGTGTATAGCACTTGTAGTGGCGTGATTTTCAAATCTTATTATAATTAATTTTTTTTAATTTTTGGTTTGTTGTCGGACACCCTGCTCGGCGAGACATATCGATACATACCAAATTTTATATACCTTAGAATTGTGGTTATTGCAAAAAAGGGAGAAACCAGTTATGTTTGCGCATTTATATATAATAGATATGACATGCACTAGGAAAATGTATATTAGGGTGATTCAAATGAACAAAAAAAATGTGATTTATTGGTGAAATCCCAAGTAAAAAAATTGGGATTAAATATTACAGTCCCCTTGCAGTGTCATAATCCCAACTTTTTTACTTAATAAAATTGGAACAGGTCGATGTCTGTACATGGCAGATATCAACAAAAAATTGATTGGGGGAAGCATTATTAAGCGAGTAGAATCCAAATCAACCATTTTAAAAATGTGTGTGTGTCTGTCTGTCTGTCTGCCTGTATGTTTGTGGCCGTATCACTCTGAAAGTAGTGAATGAAATTGAATGAAACTTCTTTCGTTGGATTGCTCGACGCTCAACTTAAAATATAAGATATTACTTTTTTAGATATCTCAACCGGTTTTGGAGTTATCACCCAATATGTGGACCATGTCTTTCTGTATGTTTGTGGTCGTAACACTCTAAAAGTACTGAATGGAATTGAATCTTTGTACTACTAGACGCTCAACTTAAAATTTAAGATATCATTTTTTGCGATATCTCAGCGGGTTTTGGGGTTATCGCCCAATATGTGGACCAGGGGTGACCAAAAATTTCTTGGTACAATATTGGTGGTCAAACGTAAGGGGTCAATGAGTGCTATAATATGCGATGCGATTCATTGAAATATCTAAAATGGTTTGGGAGATATCTTGAAATTTCGACGAATATTTCCACAAAAATGTGCGACCGATTTTTAATTCCAAGTTTTCATTTTTATTGTGATTTTAAAATATTGGTAATGGTGCAGTTTACGGTCTCCTCCGAAATCCGAAAGCGGAAATTAACTTTTTTCAACCCAACAAAAGTTATTAAGGGTCAAAATTCATTTAAAGGATTTTTTTAAATCAAAATGACTTCAATACTATTGAATCGATTTTAAAATTTTTTGCATTGGATGGGTAATTAAGTTAACTTTAATTTGAGGTAGGTACCACTGTTGTGGGTGCAAACCCGCGTATGTGAAATATTTAAAATTTAATTTTAAAAACAACCCTGGTCTACACCATGCTAAGTCCTTCTGCGTAGTACACCCTTGTGTTGCAAGTCCGGGGGTTGGCTGAACCGTGGCGCTAGCGCCACTGTACGAAACTTATGTATTTTGCCTACAACTTTCGAACGGATAAGCAAAATTAATTTTCGCTTTCGGATTCTTATCAGTTTCCAAGGCATCACCCGTATAAGTGTTTATTTAAAAGATTTTAATAAATTGATTTCAAATAATATCATTTTGATGTGATTCTCATTTAAAATATACATGATGGTCATGTTCATTTTACGTTTTTCCTGTAGGTGCATACATTTCATGTCAATTATACATGAGAATGCCTTCAATAATACATGATGGTCATGTTTATTTGACGTTTTCCTGTTAGTTTTTACGTTTTTTTTTGTGCACATCCATTTATATTTTCGAAATTGTAAAATTGACATTTTTCATTTCAGTTGTATTTGCCTACAACTTTCGAACGGATAAGCAAAATTAATTTTCGCTTTCGGATTCTTAATCTACTCGTGAATACGGCTCTTTTGATGTCCCACTTTCCTCTTTTCGGAGAGACCCTGAACTGCACTACTACCAAAATATTTTTTCCAAATTATTTAAAAAGGCGCTGCAGGCGAAAATTTGGAGGAGAAAATCGCGCGATTTTTAATTCCAAATTTTCATTGTTTTCTACGATTTTAAAATATTTTTTCTAAAATATTCAAAAAGCACCGCGCACGAAAATTTGGAATAAAAAATCGCGCGATTTTTAATTGCAAATTTTCATTTTTTTCATTATGTTTAACGAACACTCTTCTTGCTCTAGGTTGCTCTATCTTTTGTTTCATGAGTACGCTCAAAACAAAACAAGAGTAATCCAGATCACAAATTTCTGCTCTAGTTTTTTTTATGGAGTAAATTAGAGCAGAGAAGCAATTGTCAGTCAGGAAAAAATAAATTGAATTTGAGCATTCGTTCGGAAATAAAAAATGTCCATCTAAATATTGGCTTACCTCCCGTAGTGTTTTAATTGAATTAGTATATTTTGAAAAGAATACATTTTTTATAATTCAGTAAAAAAGGCTGCAGGTTCAGTGCATTCGCACAGTTTTACTATTAATGAACTTAAAAAATAACATTACAAATTTCTTCTTTTGAAAACAAAAATAACTTTAAAAATTTCTTCTTTTTAAATGAATCTTAATTATAACAAATTTATTAAAATATTCAGGGGATTCATTTAAAGCTATAAAAGCCTTGTAAAGCTTATTAAATGTATAAACCTAGTAAACTTCTATCAAAAGTTACATATTTATGAAGTTTATAAGCTTTATGAGGTTTACAAAGCTTTAAATGAATCCCAATATTATGTCTTCGTCAGAATGATCTTTCTGACTTGATACTGCTTTAAATTTTTTATAGAAAGTATGGTACACGGGAGGGATATATTTTAATAAATCAATCACATTCTCTTTCTTTTCCTTTTTTGTTATAGCTCTAGTTTGAGGATACAATAGACTAAAAAACACAAACAATTTGGCAGGTAGCGAGAACTATAAAAGGAAGTATATCCACGCGAAATCTCAAAAAAGCCAAAAATGGACTCATTCCCTTTATCCACTGAACGACTCATATATAGATGCGTATCAAACGAAAGGGATTTTAAATAGCTGTACAATGATACCAATTATGTAAAAATCGATTCAATAGTTTTTGATATACAGTAGAATCGCGAAAAAGTAAACACGCGAGAAAGTAAAACCTTCGGATAAGTTGACTAATTTTGAGCGTCCACGTACCGCTCTAAAAAGTAAACTTTTTCGTTGACTTTTTCGAGCTTAACTATTTTTTCCAACCCAACCGGTTCTTTGGCAAGAAAAACACGTTTGGGAGTTCCCCATGTTGTTATGTATTCCCCGAATTCCTATGTAAAAACTTATTCGGTGTAGCAAGGTACATTTTTAGTTTGTGATTAGCGTTTGAACTCGCGACTTGTTTATAATTAGTGTGTTGAAAAATGTGAACAAAGCAGAAAAAATCATTGCACATCAGTAAAAGTGAGTCATGCAAATAAATTTAACTTATTATATCATCAAAATTATGTTTATTGCCGTGTTTTTTTTTTTTTTAATTCGAAAACCCTTTGGAAAAGTAAACATTTCGGAAAAGTAAAACACCCAAGGGACGGATTAGTTTACTTTTTCGCGATTCCACTGTATATATGCGATTTTAAATGCTTTGATTTTTTATTTAGGGTCTTACTCCCTAAAAAGTTAGTAATTGATCAAAAAAATAAGCCTTGGAAAAAAAATTTACATATTCTTAAAGTTCAGGGCAAAAGTTTTGTAAAGTTTCTGCTAGGTATGGAATATTTAGACACTAAACCGAATTCTGCTGTACCTGTTAACATTTACATGTGTGCACAATACAAGCTCCTTTGTTAACTCTGAAAATGTCCGTAAACGTATAAAGTACTTGTAAGACACATGGTATAAAAACAAAAGCAGTAGTTTGAGGATACAAAAGTACAGTGAAGAGAAATTGCTTTTGAATTCACCTAATATTCTAAAATCCACTTTTAATTTGAATATCGTATAAAATTCTGTCAATCGGATATGGAGCACTTGACAAATCACAATCATTCTTGCGATAGCAGGAAATCGCTGAAGTGAAAAAGGGAACTAACAAATTGATGGGCGACTCGTGTGGGAAGTACATATATAAATATGTACATAGTGGACAATTCAAAGACTATTTGTTGCACGACAAATATGTTGTTTCGCTATCGAGTGTCAGATGGCATTTTGCATAGCTAAACACTTGTATGTAGTTTATTGATTATGCCAATACACAACTTTGTTTACTAGGGGTGCCAGACACTTCATATTTTCTATAAGAAGATATCCCCCCGATTTACCTTGGCTAAAGTGAATATTCAATAAAGGATATCCACAATATAACGACTCCAAACCAAACTATCCCATTTCTGATTTTTCACTTTATTTTTGAAGAATTAAACATTATTTATTTTTTTAAGCAGTCATCTATATTTACAATATTTGTATATCCGGTACTATCTCGGGAACCGCTCAACCGATTTGAATTAAATTTGGGACATAGATAACATGCTTCATTCTAGGATTTTCTACTATCACAATATGGGTGTCAAATAAAAGGTATTTTCAGCCGCATACCAACAAAGATAATTCCACCTAACTGTTTTTGTTATTCCTCCGAATATCGGCTTTGGGACATAGATAGTATGCTTCATTATACCATTTTCCACTTCGATGTTGCCATTGGGGGCGGTTTACAGGGTTGACACCTAACTAAAATATTATGCCAGTATTTTGCTTCCTAGAGTTGCTATCTAGCTGCATTTTATCCTTCGAATATCGACCACTATCTCAGAAACCTATCTATCAATATGGATTATACTTGCTATATTTATGGCTTCATTCTTGGGCGGCGATTTGAAGTTTTGATTGAGAGCAAAATTTGAGAAAATGGATGATGATGGAACGGAAATAGAAATTGGCCGACTTTCTACCCTTTCTTTCCATTCTTTATCTTTTCTTCCCTTTCTTTGTCTTTCTCTATTTGCCTCTCTTTTCCATTCCTATATTTATTTATTTTATATTATTTCCTTTCCTTTCATTTCCTAAAAATTTATTTCTTTACTTTTAATCATTTTTCTATTTTTACTTTATTTTATATAGTTTTATCAATTTTCCATTATATTTTATTTCACAAAGTCTAGCCATGAAGGGCCTTGTGCATGATGTACCTTATTTATGCTTTTTTTTTTTTCAAAACATCAAGTCTGAGCAAGCATTTGCTTCTCTGAATACATATCAGGGTTGCGTGATTTTGAATTGCTTGAATGCGGATCCAAAGATAATTTTTATTTGTGAATTGAACTTTCAGCCAATTCAAAGATTATTTATATTTGTGATTTGAATCTCAACTAATTCAAAGGTACTTTTTATTTGTGATTTGAATATGAACCAATTCAAAGATAATTTTTATTTGTGACTTGATCTTGAACCAAACTAAAGATACTTATGTACTTCTCCATTTTTGAGTTGATTCATGCAAAGTGGGAGAGAGCGAAAATACATGGATGTTTAACCAATAAAGTACCTGGGTGACAGGGCTTTCTCCGTGTTTTCGATTTTGTCGCATAGTCTTACTTACCAACATAAACTTTTCAACATAAACTTGAAAACTTCAAAAACCATCTCAAGCGGCATACATTGGTGTTGCCTTTAAAAAAATCTTAAAAAGAAGCATACTTCTCCACATACAAAATTTCGTCCAAAATGGCCAATACACGATTTCATCCGACATATTTCGAAGTATTTTTGTGAGGCAGAGAAAAAAGCGTATTGTGTGAAAAAATACTTTTCCCGAATACTTAAATTTTTATAAACTTTCATAAATTTTATTTTACAAGCAAACTTCCTCTTACCTGATTCACTGCAATACAGTACAGTAGAAATACTGCGAAGCGATTTTTTTCACTTACGCCTTCACATGGCTACCTTTTTATTAAGCAACAGAACTCTTTAAACTATCGGTTACGTTAAGATGTAACACTTATCAAGTTACAAGTTTCTTACAAACAAAAAGTATCTTTGATTTGTTTCAGGATTCAAATCACAAATTGGTTGAGATTCAAATCAAAAATAAAGAGTATCTTTGAATTGGTTCAAAGTTGAAATCACAAATAAAAAGTATCTTTCAATTGAAAGTGGATTTGAAATCCAAAATTGATTGAAATCACGCAACCCTGATACATATTCATAGATACTGTTTTTGGGAACACTGTTTGTACCTACGCTCAATAAAGTTGACTCATGTTTATAATTGCTGCCAACCAAACAAATCTTCTCACACTCGGGCTCTCCCTAACAGCAATGATTGCAAACACAACAATGAAAGTGGTCATACCTACATACACACATAAAAGCGGCACTATAAAGTGAATGCGTGTTTAGCATTTCATATTACAATTATTATACCTATCATGAACATGAAATGGTATTATAACTTTGGTCCGATGTTTGTAAGTATGAGAAGAAGAAGAGATGGACCCATCAATAAGTATACCGAAATGACCAGGATGACAAGCTGAGTTGATTTAGCCATGTCCGTCTGTCCGTCTGTCCGTCTGTTTGTTTGAACGCAAACTAGTCCCTCAATTTTTGAGATATCTGGCTGAAATTTTGTATGTGGCCACCATTTTGTAATATAGGAATCATTTGTCGGAACTGGCAAGATCGGACCAGTATAACATATAGCCCCCATACAACCGATTGTTCAGATATAAGGTTTTTTGGGCAAAACTTCCGCAATTAAAAAGTTAGGAACGTAAAATTTTGCAACTCGAGTACTTTCTATTTATGTAGTGTATATAGTGAAAATCAACAAGATCGGGCAAATGTAACATATAGCCCCCATACAACCGATTGTTCAGATATAAGGTTTTTTGACCAAAACTTCTGCAATTAAAAAGTTAGGAACGTAAAATTTTGCAACTCGAGTACTTTCTATTTATGTAGTGTATGAAGTGAAAATCAACAAGATCGGGCAAATGTAACATATAGCCCCCATACAGCCGATTGTTCAGATATAAGGATTTTTGACAAAAACTTCTGCAATTAAAAAGTTAGGAACGTAAAATTTTGCAACTCGAGTACTTTCTATTTATGTAGTGTATGGAGTGAAAATCAACAAGATCGGGCAAATGTAACATATAGCCCCCATACAACCGATTGTTCAGATATAAGGATTTTTGACCAAAACTTCCGCAATTAAAAAGTTAGGAACGTAAAGTTTTGCAACTCGAGTACTTTCTATTTATGTAGTGTATGGAGTGAAAATCAACAAGATCGGGCAAATGTAACATATAGCCCCCATACAACCGATTGTTCAGATATAAGGATTTTTGACCAAAACTTCTGCAATTAAAAAGTTAGGAACATACAATTTTGCAACTTGAGTACGTTCTATTTATGTTGTGTGTAGAGTGAAAATCAATAAGATCGAGTCATTATGACATATGTATACCTCCCATACAATCGATTGTTCCGGTATAAGAAATTTGGGCCATAACTACCGCCAATTAAAAAGTTAGGAACGTAAAATATTGCACCTTTAGCACTTTCTACATATGTAATGTGTATAGTATAAGTCAGTACAATTGAACACGTATAATATATAGCCTCCATACAATCGATTGTTCCGATAACCCGGATCCTATTATTTTGTAAGTTTTTTTAAATTATAACAAAGATGTGTAATGTGTATAGTAAATATAGTTAAATTGAAACAGGCTGTACTGGGGATCGAACAGTGAAAATCGCGACGCTTATTCATGAAAGGTAAATAGCCTTCGGCACAGCCGAAGACAGCTTTCCTTACTTGTTTTTTTTTTTAATTTTTGGTTTGTTGTCGCACACCCTGCTCGGGGAGACCTATCGATACATATGAAATTTTGTACACCATAGAATTGTGGTTATTGCAAAAAAGGGAGAAAACTTTTGAACATTGCGCTTTTATATATAGACTAGAGTTTGCCAGTGGTTGAAATTCAACCACAGAACCTTATTTTATTTCTCTACTTTATTGAAGTTCAGTTTCCTTAACTATCAGTACTTTTCCTTATTTTTAATATTTTCCGTTTCTATACATTCCTCTTTTTTTGCCTTTTTTCCCTCTTCACGCCATTCAGTATAAAAGTTTCAATGTTTATAACTATTTATTTTAGGTCGTTTTTATTCGTATTTCTTTCCTTTCATTTTCTCTACTTTCCTTTCCTTTGGTTTTATTTGCTTTCCTTTCCTTTCCTTTTATCTCCTTTCCTTTCCTATGGTTTTATTTGCTTTCCTTTGCTTTCTTTCCTTTCCTTTCATCTCCTTTCCATCCCTTTTCTTCCTTTCTTTTCCTTTCCTTTCCTTTCCTTTTTTATTTTTTCATTTCATATTATTATTTTTTTTTCTTTCCTTTCTTTTCTTTTTTGTCTTGTCTTTTCCTTTCTTTTTCATCCTTTTTATTTTTTTTCTTGCCTTTCGTTTCGTTTTTTTTTCATATCCTTTGCTTTAGTTTTATTTCGTTTGCCTTCATTTTATTTCTGTGGTCATAAGCAATAACAGCCTAAGTCGACTTAAGAAATTAGACCAGTGAAATTTTTGCTGGCGAATTTTTGTTACAAAACTGTTTTATAACTATGACAAACGCATTGGATTTAATTGTTTGTAAAGAAAGTAAAAAAGACCAATGAAAGTCTTGAAAAATGTCTCCATGTTGCTATTCAAAACACCAGCAAAAATTTCAACTGGTCTAATTTCTTAAGTCGACTTAGGCTGTTATTGCTTATGACCACAGATTTATTTTTTGAAGTTATCTTCTTAGGCGGCTATATGAAGGTTTGAATGAGAGTAAAATTTGAGAAAATGGCTGTTGATGCAACGGAAATAGAAATTGTAGCCTACTTTCAGGCGTAGGCGATTTTCTCCACGATGTTAAGCTGTGCAAATCAAATAGGAGGTGAAATTCTAGGTCTAGCTAGCATTGCAACAATTGTAATAGTTAAGCCGAGCAGAATTCAATAGTGTTGCCACTTATGGCGGTTTACAGGGTCGCCACCTATCCCAATTTTTTTTTTTAATATAGAGCTGGATATGCCAATATGGCTATCAAATGAAAGGTATTTCCCTGCCACTTAGGTTGCCACCTAACCAAAATTTATTTATTTTTCGCATATCTCGGGAACTGCTCGACCTATTTGGATAAAATTTGGATATAGACAATTTGATTCATTCTAAAATTATATACATGGGTTTTGCCACTTAGGACGGTTTACAGGGTTGCTACCTATCCCAATTTGTTTCCAAATATAGAGCTAGATATGCAAATATGGGTATCAAATGAAAGATATTTTCGGCCGTATTCCAAACAATTTCGCGCAGGATTGCCACTTAGGGATGCCACCTAACCGCAATTCACAACCCCTTTTACAGCTCTTCTTCCTATCTTTCCCTTTTCTCTTCATTCCCCTCTTTCCTTCTATCACGCCTCTCTTCCTTTATATCCCATTCGTATAGGCCTATGTTAATTTAGGCATAATTCTACCCACGTACCGAATTTGAAGGAAAATGCACCATGTATATGATATTTTCAACTGCCGTGGTGTAGCGGTTAAGTGTTCGGCCTTCTACACCAAGTCGTGGCGGTTCGATGCCCGGCAAAAGTAACATCAAAAATTATTTAGAAAAAGAATTTTTCTAAACGGGGTCGCCCCTCGGCAGTAGCTTCTCGGCAAAAAATTCATTTGCTTTGCAAGTGCCGTTCGGAGTCGGCAAAAAACTGTAGGTCCCGCCAACTTGTAGGAAAAACTCAAAAGCAACACACCACAAGTTGGAAAGAGAAGCTCGGCAAAAATCTCGTTAGAGGTTAACCTTTGGAATATCGCCGCCATTAGTAGAAGTAGTTATACGATATTTTCGAATTGATCGGTTCCCTGGTCCACTTCCCGGAAGTAAGAAATTGTGAACCTAAACCATTCTTTTAAGAAGTTAACTTCTTTCACGTGTACTGGCTACACGCGGTTTTTTAATTTCTTTTCTTTTTTTCTTACTTTTATTTTCCATTACATTCCTTATTTCTTAGCTTTCTTCTCCTGTAATTTTCTGTTCTTAGCTTTCCTTGCGTTTCCTTACTTTCTTTCTGCTCCTTTTCGTAGCTCTTTAGTTTTATTTCTTTTCCATTCATTACCTTTAATTATTTTTTTCCTTTCCATTCCCTTCCTTTCCTTTATTTTTCTTTCTTTTAATCTATATTCTTTTCCATACCTTCCTCTACCCTACCTTTTATTACCTTTCTTCCCTTTTTTATCTTTCTCTATTTTCCTTCATTTTTCATTCCTCTACTTTCATTACCTTTCCTTTCTTTCCCTTCCTTTTCATTTCCTTTCCTTTCCCCCTTTACTTGCCTTTGATTTTTCTCTCTTTTCCTTTCCTTACCTTACCTTTCCTTTTATACATTCCCTTCCATTCAGATTCTTTTTTTATAATTTTATTTATTTCACTTTGCTTTATTTTTATTTATTTTATATTATTTCCTTTCCTTTCATTTCCTACAATTATTTCTTTACTTTCTATCATTTTTCTATTTTTTATTTTACTTTATTTTAAATTTTTTTATCAATTTCCATTTTATTTTATTTCACAGTCTATGGCTCATGTTTATTATTGCTGCCAACAAAACAACTCTTCTTTTCACAATGCAAACACAACAATGCAAGTGGTCATACCTACATACAAACATAACAGCGGCTCTATAGAGTGAATACGCGTTTAGCTTTTTTTTTTAGTTTTTGGTTTGTTGTCGCACACCCTGCTCGGGGAGGCCTATCGATACATTTCTAGGTAATGAAGCTGTAGCTCTGCTAGGGTATATAAAGCTGCATAGTCAACGCACATCAATCAGTTTATTTTCAAGTGTTACGGTTTTAGTAGTGAATAAAGTGTACTACTTATTAAGCAGAATCTCAGTATTTGTTTAACGTACAAAAATCGAACTCAAGGAAAATAATCGAGGAATCATCGAATTCCTCACAATATTTACACCACGTTCCCAAAGGCAACATTACAAAGCTAACTGAATGTCATAGCAATGTCTAGCAAGCAACTCTTCATTATAATTTATTCAAGTCGGAAAACCCCCCATTTAACACCAATAATGTACCCCGAACCTAGAACTTTTTTCTAAACCATTTTCAAATTCTCAATAACTCTGTTCTAGCTGCACATACAAATATTTACCGGAATACCTTGACTAATTCTACATAGATTTGGTGAATACCTAACGTATAAATAATATAAATATTAAATAACACAAGTAACTTTGTATGGGCAAATTGAATTTATATTTGAAGTGCACATAAAATGATATTAACAGTATATGTACATTACAAATACATATGTTTGTACATACTATGTAATAACACATAATAATCCTCGATGGCACTAAGTATGCATCAGGAAACTATTTGGAATTTAAAAGTATATTTAACTGCAGTTTAATATATGTACATATCGCCGGTTCTAAAGTAAACAGATGTATTTACTTTTAAAATTTTTTGGGAAAACAGCATTTCAAACTTTTATTTTTTCATGCCGTTTAAAAACAATTTAAATTTTGAAATACTTCTGTTTACTTTGGCAAGCTCTGTTTGCGAAAAAACTTTATATTCATCAAAATACAAAAAAATGTAAGTTGTTATAAAACATGTTGAAAAGAACTAATGTGAAGTAGAGAAATTTGAAACAGACGTACATAGCTCGAGGACATGCATTTGCTTATCGTGAGCTTTTTTATCGTATATCTCCGTACCAATTCCAGGTAGCTGCGATAAAGATTTTGAACATTGAGCTTTAAAAATTAAGTATGTGTAGGAGGTGCAATGCCGTTTTCACCATAGCCCCCATATTTTTTGGTCCTACACCTTCATATACAGATATTTTCTTGAATTTGTATATTTTTGAAAATACTTTCTTGATTTTTTTAAAAATTTTTGAAACATTTTTTCTTCTTATATTTTGTTTTTGTTTTTAATAAGAATATAACTTGCTTGTTTAAAGTAAACCTTTTTGATTAATTTCAGTGAAAATCAAGTAAATTTTTCAAAATTTCTCAAGTTATTTACTAATTTGGAGTGTAATGGGGGTGGTTGCTGTGCGACCTTGCCCAATCCCGACTCTTGCGTCCCCGTTCGTACACTCTGGGCAACGTGAGCTATCTAGGCTCGCGGCAGAAAGACAGGGAGCCCCCGGTGGGGCCACTCTGACATACTTGGCTTAAGGGCTCACCGAGGTTTTTGCGTAGCGTCTGTAATATTTTCCAAAAACCCCGAAACGGGTTGTGCGATGGGTTTGGGACCCATTTGTCCTCATAGGCGCAAATGCCGACATCACCGCCCTGCAGGAAATGCGATGGACGGGGCAAGGAAAGATGACCATCGGTCCTTGTGACGTATACTAAAGTGGCCAGATGCGCGGCAAAGCGCGTGGTGTAGGATTTGTGGTGGGAAAGAGACTTCGCCGCCAAGTACTAGCGTTCACTCCTGTGGACGAGCGTCTCGCTGCGATCCGCATCAAGGCGAGGTTTTTCAACATAACATTTATCTGCGCCTATGCGCCGACTGAGGAGACGGACGACGCAGAGAAGGACTCCTTCTACGACAAACTTGAACAAGCATATGATCGCTGCCCCCTGCATGATATCAAAATCGTGCTTGGCGACTTTAATGCCAAGGTGCGCAAGGAAGGAGTCTTTGGTCCTACAGTTGGAAAATTCAGTCTCCACGATATAACAGCACCCAACGGCACTAGGTTGATTGACTTCGCCGCTTCCTGTAATATGGTCATCAGTAGTACCAGGTTCCAGCATAAGCGAATACACCAAGCCACCTGGCTGTCCCCTGATCAAAGAACAAGAAACCAGATTGATCATGTCATGATCGACGGCAGACACAGCTCCACCGTTCTAGACGTGCGTACCATACGCGATCCCAATATCGACTCGGACCATTATCTTGTCGCAGCCAATATACGCACACGCCTCTGTGCAGCGAAGAAAGTACGCACAGTAACGGAAGGAAAGTTTGACGTCGAGAAGCTGCAATCCTCGACCTAACGATGTAACCGAGCAATGGAAACATATCTCTCAATCATTACGTACCGCCGCTGAGGCCACTATAGGGTTTCAGCGAGCCCGCAAGAACAACTGGTACGACGAGGAATGCACCACAGCCTCGGTCAAAAGGGACGCTGCATACAGGGAGACGTTGCGAACGGGCGCAACCCGCAGTGTATGGCAACGCTATCGTGAGGCGAAGAAGGAAGAGAGACGCCTTTTCAGAAAAAAGAAACGTGAGGCCGAAAGGCGTGAGTGTGAGGAGCTTGAGATGCTGGCTGACAGGAATGATGCCCGAAAATTCTATGAAAAGATCCGGCGGATGACGGAAGGTTTAAAGACCGGGGCAAGTTCCTGTAAGGACAATAACGGCGACCTGGTAACCGACGTACAGAATGTACTTAAATTATGGAGGGAGCACTTCTCCTCACTGCTAAATTGCGAGGGAGACGTCGAACCCGATACCCCAACCCCTGACGATGGAAAAGTCGTCCCACCACCTGACTATGATGAAGTGAGGATAGCAATATCCCGGCTCAAAAACAACAAATCGCCTGGGAAAGACGGACTACCCGCCGAGCTGTTCAAACACGGAGGCGAAGAGCTGGTGAAAAGCATGCATCAGCTCTTATGCAGAATATGGTCAGATGAGTGCTTGCCTCCAGATTGGAATTTAAGTGTGCTCTGCCCAATCCACAAGAAAGGCGATCCCGCTAACCCCACCAACTACCGCGGAATCAGTCTTCTTAATATCGCATATAAGGTTCTTTCTAGCGTATTGTGTGAAAGACTGAAGCCCATCGTAGACAAACTGATTGGACCTTATCAGTGTGGCTTAAGACCTGGTAAGTCTACCATCGACCAGATTTTCACGATACGCCAAATCCTGGAGAAGACCCATGATAAAAGAATCGACACTCACCATCTCTTTGTCGATTTTAAAGCCGCTTTTGACAGCGCAAAAAGGAGTTGCCTGTATGCCGCCATGTCTGAATTTAACTTCCTGCAAAGCTTATACGGCTTTTCCAAATGACGTTGAGCAAAACCAACAGCTCCGTCAGAATCGGGAAGGACCTCTCTGAACCATTTGAAACCAAACGAGGTTTCAGACAGGGTGACTCCCTTTCGTGCGATTTCTTTAACCTGATCCTGGAGAAGATAATTCGAGCAGCAGAGCTAAACCGCAATGGCACAATCTTTTACAAGAGCGTGCAATTACTGGCGTATGCCGATGATATTGATATCATTGGCCTTAACAACCGCGCCGTAAGCGCTGCTTTCTCTGGGTTGGATAAGGAAGCGAAAAAAGTGGGTCTTGCGGTGAACGAGGACAAGACGAAGTATCTGCTCTCATCAAAGGAGGAATCGGCGCACCTGCGCCTTGGCAGCCAAGTCACCGTTGATAGCTACAAGTTTGAAACGGTGAGAGACTTCGTCTATTTGGGAACCAGCATTAACACCGAAAATAATATCAGTCTAGAAATCCAACGGAGAATCACCCTTACCAACAAGTGTTACTTTGGACTAAGTAGGCAAATGAGAAGTAAAGTCCTCTCTCGACAAACAAAGATCACGCTCTATAAGTCTCTCATCATACCGGTCCTCGAAATCATGGACAGTGTCAAGAGAAGATGAGATGGCCCTTGGAGTATTTGAGAGAAAAGTTCTCCGGAGAATTTATGGTCCTTCCCGTGATGCCAACGGCGAGTATCGAAGGAAATTTAACGATGAGCTGTACGAGCTTTACGCAGACCTGACCATAGTTCAGCGGATTAAAGCCCAAAGGCTCCGCTGGCTGGGTCATGTTATGCGAATGGACAAAGAAGCACCAGCACAGAAAGTTTTCCTATCGACACCCGAATTCGGCAGCAGAGGAAGGGGGAGACCTCGACTGAGATGGAAACAACAGGTGGAGGATGACTTGAACTCCCTTGGGGTTTCCAATTGGCGTCAGTTATCGCTAAAAAGGAATGACTAGCGTGCTTTGATACGAAACGGCCAAAATCGCCTAGGCGGTTAAGCGTCATTATGACGCAAGCCAAGATTAGATTTACTAATTTGAGAATGAGAAAATATTTTTCTAGATTTGAGAAAAATATTTTTCTCCGTGCAGAGCTCGGAATTGTATGCAAGTGCATATTTTTGTTTGACATCATAGAAACCTCGGACCAAGTTTTAAGATGGTTATGTCAAAAAAGGATTTATTTTTTAGCTAGTGTGTTTAACATATTTTTAGCATATTTTCATAAATGTTGAATATTTTTAGCATATTTTTTACATAATTTGGTCGCTCCCAACGAAGACTAATACGGTTCAGTTAGCGTGGAAGACTAACACACTTCGTTCTCTGCATTGAAGACTAACGCACTTCAGTTTTCTGCGTGGAATACTAACACACTTCAGTTTTCTGCGTCCAAGACTAACACACTTCATTCTCTGCGTCGAAGTAGTGTTAACTGGTTCGCAAATAGACGAAGTCGAGAACGGTTTCTGGTTTGTAACTATCAGGATTGACTGTCAAGGTTCAGCTGCGGCGATTCTCTTTTTCCTTGTGAATACCATAATCAAATACGCCTCCAGGGGCACACCACAAGGCGAGTCTTATCTCCACTACTGTGAAACTTAATCGTTAACACCTTGCTTCTAAACCGGTACACATCTCCAAGTTTTATGTGAGCTATTCCTGATCGCACTGAACCTGGAGGAGGAATGGTCAAGAGAGAGCGGACTCAATGTTAATCCCTTTAAGACCAGGTGATACAAAATAAATACCATTTTTTAGGCCCCCACTCTAAAAAGGAATGAGACTCAAACTTACAACCGAGAGGAAATACCGTATCTCTACACAGCAACCTAAGCTGGAACAGGTATGCCGAGGTCGTGACTCCGATACTCTTAATAAAATAAACCATAATTTATGCAGGATGGGTAGATTTTAGCTGTTTGATGCCTTGCTTGTTACAGGGGCACTTCCCTTCACACCCACCTAAGCTAAATTTTCTTTTGATAGATTTGTACTCCAGGCAAACACCAGGCAAGATGCAGTGTGATAGGGATCGAACCGCCACAACTTGGTGAAGAAGGCCGAACACTTAACCGCTACAGCTAAGCCGCCATAACGTCTATTTTAATTCACTCTGACAGTCAGTCAGCTATCAATTCCCTTCAAGGCAGCAACACAACATCAATAGGTAGCAATCGACGGCAGACAGTCGCTAAATGACCTAGCCTCGAGGTACTAGGTACGAGTAGACACAAGCTTCTTTCGGGTTTCAACCGAGACTTGGCCTCGCATTAAGTAGAAGCGAACAAGGTTCGTCATTAACCTCAAGCTCCCCTCTCTAGGCCCTTTAATTGGAATACTGGCGGAACATTATCTGATGAGGGTACAAGGTGAACGTATGGATTTCCCGACAAAATATTTCTGCCGCAGGGACGAGATTGAAAGTATTGAACACTTCATCTGCAGGTGCCCGCGCTAGCCAAAACTGGTAGGGAATGTCTGAACGATTGTTTCAAAATATTACAGATTTTTGGGTATCTAGAGAAGGAAGGGCGTGAGTTCAAATAGGCCTATATCCAATCTCACGTTGACAGAGATATATAACCTGATACAAACACAAAACAACAACTCACTATATTACTCCATATGTACAACATACATTTTGATTATTTTTTACATATTTTTAGCATATTGAAAAAAAAAAACATAAAATTCCGAGCTCTGTTCATAACATTCGTATTTGCGTAAGATCATTCAAAACATTACACTGTTTAAAAAAAATGATGATAACAGGTTGTAACAAATAAACCATGAATTCGTTACCATACATCCCATTCTCCATTTCGGAACTTGACTTAACCTGACCCATATATTTTCATAACAATCCTGCCCAGTAGAGCCGTTGTATTCAATCTTCTACTTGTGCTCCGTAAACCACTGCATGTGGTACAACACAGATTTGCACAAATCTGTAGGTTGCATACATAACAGCGATTCTGTTTAAATAAACGATACATCTACTCAATAGGTTATTTAATTTGTGCTTCAAAATAGGTCAACTGTAATGAAATAAAAACCCCTAAAGTTAGCTGGTTATTTGCCAAACCAAGTAGGTGGTCTTTTGTTAAATATTTGTTAGACCGGTTCATAAAATAAGGCAAAAGTCCGCTCCTAAATTATTTTAATAATTTTTATCGACACAAAAATAGCTCAAAAGGTCTAAAAGAAACATGAGTATATCGACGGCTGAGTGGAAGATCGCCCTATCTCAGAATTTTTTTCAATAACGCCCTATCTGAGAATTCGTTTGAACAACGCTCTATCTCAAATTTTTTTTTCAAAAACGCTCTATCTCAGAATTTGCTTCAAAAACGGCTCATTTAAATTTTTTTCAAAAACGCCCTATCTCAGAATTTGTTTGAACAACACTCTATCTGAGAAATCGGTTCAAAAACGCCCAGTTCGTCTGCCCTACAGTTTCCCTCAATATTCCTTGGTCACGCGGTTCTTTTGGGTCATCTCTTGAAGAGATCGACGACAGCTGACTGTCGCCTTGTTGCGTGTTTTCCGCCACCCTGGGGATTGTAGCCATCTTTCGTTGGCTTGAAGGAGTGTGTGCTCCTCCAGGATTACTTTGCATGTGGCAAAGGGCATACCTAAGCGTTCTTTATCCCGAAGAACCTGCTTCGTCGTGCCTTGCCTAGCAAGTTCGTCTGCCCTACAGTTTCACTCAATGTCCCCTGTTCGCGCGGTTCTTTTGGGCCATCTCTTAAAGAGATCGACGACAGCTGACTGTCGCCTTGGTGCGTTCTTTCCGGCACCCTGGGGGTTGTGGCCATCTTTCGTTAGCTTGACGGAGTGTGTGCTCCTCTAGCATTAGTTTGCATGTGGAAAAGGGCCTACCTAAGCAATATACGTATAATAGCAAGTTCGTATACCCTACAGTTTCCCTCAATGGCTGGGCCATCTCTTGAAGTGATCGTCGCTGAAAATAAAGATATCCGGTACGATGATACCTTTAGCTATCCAAACCGTGGCGTCCATGATTTCTGAGACTTCAGCTGGAGGACGCTGCAATGATGAGAAAGTCTGAAGGAGAGCTCAATGCCTAGGTCCTTTGAATACCATTCCTACAATTCTGCTGTCCGATTTCGAGCCGTCGGTGTATATAAATATGCCGTTATTAGTAGTCTTCCCTACTGCTGTGTTTTGTCTTATGTGTACATCGTTTACAATCAAATCTAATGTTTGTATCCATATTTGAAAATTCTGGAAAGTTCTCACAGGTATTAAATTAAAAAAATAATGATGCAAAGTGTTAAAATGAACATTTTTCTTGATATTTTATATGGATTAAGCCAAATATTTGGTCAACTATTATTATTAACGATTAAAAAACAAAACCCATTTTCACCAAAATAATGCGGTAAAAATAGGACCTTTCTTTTAAGTGCTTGTTTTTACTAACTTGAGCTAAAAAGTTAATTATTTTTATTAAAATTGATGGTTTATAAAAAAAAGTGTTTTTTTTTAGCGTAGACATTGTCAGCCTCCCCCAAACTTGGGTGTATCCATATGGATACTATATAGCGAAATGGTTAAAATGTAACTTGGTTATTAGACATCTGATTTTTTAAATTGATATGTTAAAATTTTTGCCTGCAGAATCTCTTCGTTCCTTCTAATGTCCTTTTGACCTCTTGAATGTTAAATGTTAAAGTCGTTTATATGTGGTTCGTCCTTAAAATATTATTTTTTCCGGAAAACCGATAAACATAAGCTTCAAATTTAAGGCCACACTTCTCGTAATTCTTTTTTGTACGGGAACTGACAATGTCAACCATCTATGTACATATATTAGGGTAGGTCAAAAAAAATCAATTTTCGTTTTTTTCGAATGGCATACAGAAAATCGAATGTAAATTAATATATCTTCTCACCCAAAAATCGTACAGCCAGTACAAAAAAGTCTTATACAATTTTTTTTAATGGCCTGATTGAATACCTAACTTCACTTTTTGCCAATTTCATGACTGCTCTTTTTTGATAGAATGCCCGTGGTGTGCACAAACATATATAGGCACGAATTGGTTAAACTGCATCTAACCAAATTTATTTTTGAATTCGCTTAAAATTTGCCGTTCTCTATTATACTGGATAATAATGTATTTAAGAACATGAACATACATAATTATATTTCACAAAGCATCTTTTGCTTTGGAGAACTTGGTGGATAAGTATTTATAAAGGAGGCTTGTGAGAGATATTCGATTTTTATTTTTTATCTTTAGTCCTTCAAAAAGAAGATGGAGACAAATGTCCGATGTTAAGAAAAAAATCATGTTATGTTCTGTAGTCGTCGCCGGGTAAAGCAAGTAATGGTTGCTTTAAACTTCAAACCGTGTTTGCTCTTGCTGTTACCTGCTTCGATTGAATAATTGTCAACAAAAGGCTTTTTTTCTCATGGATTCCACTAACGACTAAATAATTGAGTGTAGTAGAAAAGTAAAAAAGAGTAAATATGTATATTTTTTTATTTATGCAAATTTATGTTCAATTACACAATTCAATTACATTCTAGAAAGCTGTTTAAGTTTTATATTTACATATGTCTGCTTTGAAGACGTCTTTTTTCCGAAAAATGTTTCTGAATATTTAAAAAGGTTGTGGCTCATACACGCTCTTGGCTCCATTAGTTTGTGTGAATATGTTTACATATATGACTGTATTCAAATGTAGAGTCATCGAAATATTCCAGCGCAAAAAAAAAAAATTATCTATTATCATAAAATTTCAATATGCACATTGTCATACATACATATTTTTTTTTCATTTCATCCCATGGGTAAAATCTATTGCTATTAAAATTCAGATTTTCTTTCTTTTCTTAAATGGGGGCATAACATATTTAACACTCATAATTTAGTATGTGCTGAATACCTTTATTATTGTACATAGATATAAAGTAATCTACTTTTGTAGTATGTGTGTATAAATTATTCAGCAGGACCTTTTTCAGCTTTCGCGTTATTTGATTGACGGTATTGATGGCTGGGTTTATTTTTATCATCATTGTCAATTTATGTTATAAAAGAGAATTCCTAAAAGTTAATCCCATCAAACATTATTAGCAGCTAAAAAAATGCGATGTGTAGCTTTTTTGTTAAAGATATACATTTATTTGATTTCTTAAGGGACATACATACTTTTGTTGGTAAATACATATGTATCGCCATTCTCTCTCACTCTATTTCTATTTCTATTTTTTATAACAATCTCTTTCAGTCGCGTCAAAGAGAAGAACTCTGTTCCTGTTTCTATCTATATTTCTGCATATTTTCTACTTCTATCTCCATCATGTGTGTGCATCCCTAGTTTCGACTTACATTAACCTCCAGGGGCGCAGCCAGGGGGTGTTTTAGGTACACGCCTGAGATATAAAACTGTATATGTCAAAACTAGTTTCCATGACATGTTTGCAAAAATTTCGATTGCATAAAAATCGAAAAACGTCAATTCCATAACAGGGCCTAAGTTTTTGGGCCGTTTACATAATAGGGGTGTTACACGTTACATCCATATTGACGCATTCCATGGCTGTTACATCCATACACCTAAGATACAGGGTCATAAGTGTGCAAAGGTACGAAAACCCGGTTTTGACCCCTAACTCAATATTTTGAGGGTGTCCGGCAAATTTCTAGTACGCAGTTCTTCTTATCTCATTGACATCTACCAGAAAAATGCTATCTCGTCCCAGGTATTTTTTTTCGTGTTGAGCAGTTTAATAGATTCAATGACAAATAAAAAAAGAAGGCTGTGCCTTGTTATATAAGTCAATATAAAGTAACATTTATTGACAGGTACCTATGTATGTATGTATATTAGACTGGGCCAAAAATTCCAAATTTCGTTTTTTTTTTCAAAACTTATATTGATTTTCTTTTTAAGAAAGGTGAAAAAAATTACTGTAATTTTTCAGATTTTTATATTAAAGTCTAGAGGTCTATCATCGCTAGTTTAGATTTTACAGACTTAACCTCCAATTTGGTATAAAAACGAGAAATCATTGTTGAAAAACACGATTTACCTGAACATATTTTTGTACGAAATTGAATTCCATACAAAAGCTACCTAGACTGAAATTTTCTCAGAATTCCCAATTTTAGTTTGAAAATTGAAATACATTATGTTAAAGGAAATTGAATGCTGAATCCGAATTCGATATCAGAATTTAACAACGTGCCCGAGGTTCGGCCCTACCATGCAAAAAAGTCCAATATTATTTTGTGAAGGTTAGTGAAGAACTGTGACCTGTTAGGCTACTTCTGATCACGGATTTGGATTTAGCTCGCCAAAATACATGAAAATTAAAGTGTTGAGGTCACAGATCCGTCAACTTTTTTTTATGTGGCTGCGCCATTTGAAGACTGTAAAACTACACCCCCGCAGAGAAAGCCTATATTAAGCGAAAATATTTTTGAACGTACATATATGAGAAATGTATATCTGTTTGTTATTATATTTATCATATAATGATAATTAATCATGTAGAATAACAATAAACAAAATTTAGTAAAATAATTGGATCAAAAACACCAAAAAAATACGGAAATATGATTTCTTTTTAATTTAATACTAAATAAGTTTTCAAAAAGTAACTTTACAAAAGAAAGTTGTTTAACCTTTTTTGTAGCCCACTCAATTTGCTTTAAGAATCTGTATCTATCTTTGTTGTACATGGATATTTGCATTTTTGACAATTTTTGAAAGAAAAAATGGGAAATCGAGAAAACATGCTAATTTTTGAAGCTAGAATACTAGAAAACGGCTAGTCTGAGAAAATTTTGGTCAATGCAAATTTTGTAGGGAATTCGATTTCCTTCTAAAATATGTTGAGGTAAATGGTGTTTTGCAACAACGGTTTTTCGTTTTTATACCAAATATGAGTTTAAGTCTGTAAAATCTAAACTAGCCATGATAGACCTCTAGACTTTAATTTAAAAATCTGAAAAAATTACAGTAATTTTTTTCACCTTTCTTAAAAAGAAAATCAATATAATTTATGAAAAAAAACGAAATTTTGAATTTTTAGCCCCGTCTAATGTATATGTGTATAATCATCTTTTTAAATGCTTTCTTTACGCTATAAAATAATTTTGTAAATAGTTGTGCTAGGAAAATATTAAAAAGAAATAAAAATATGATACAAAAATTTTAAAGACAACCTTTATATAAATGCTGTCAAAAAGCCGCCGCAAATTGGTCGTTAAACAAAGACATTGTTTCGGTGTTTTTGGTTTTGAAATTTTAGTCATACCAATTGCAATAAATTTTTGAGATTTGAAAATATAAAGGTTTAGAGCAATGAATAGACTTTAAATGTTTTGTCGATATCCGAAGTTTCATTTAGACTCTAAGAAATTTTTTGCCTCAAATATTTATTACAATTGGTATGACTAAAATTTCAAAACCAAAAACACCGAAACGATGTCTTTGCTTAACCCATTTTCGGCCGCTACAAGAAATAGCCATAATTTTTTATTTTCCTTTTAAGACAGCGTTTATTGGGCCCTAATCAAGAAAAAAAATTAATTTTAAAAAATTCCGTCCGTCCGTTTCCTTAATATGGAGTGGTCGAAAAATCTACCGCTGGCCGTTAATGGTATAGCATATTTAAATAAAAAGCTCTGCAGCGAAAACAAATTTTCTTCAACGAATTTTCAACTCTTTTGTTTCTAAGAACATTTTAGTTACCCACTTTACAAACCACCAGGTTCGTTGTAAGTGGGTAGTCAAACAGAGACTCGGCCCTAGCGTTATAATCGGAGCTTCCCCACAGGACGTGATGAACATTAGCGTCAGCTGCAATAATAAGATGACCCGTGCAGAAATTTTCCACCAGTTCTTTCACCTCCTTTTGTGGAGGAGATTCTTCGGCGTCGTAGGGCATGTAGACCGACGCCATCGTTAGGCTGGTGCTGCCGACCGTTAAGGTGGCAGCTGTAACTTCACCATTTGAATAGTTGGGTAAGAGAAAGGTGTTCAGCTCAGACTTGACCAGTTTTTGACCTTGCCCTCCTCATTAGCTTGGATAACCTTGTACCCCTTTGTTCCCAATCCACAGATCCTTGAGCTATTCACCCAGGGCTCTTGGATAAGGACAACGTCTATGTCGCCTTTAGAAAGACGACTGCTTAAAACAGCAGAGACTGCTTAGATTTATGCAGGTTTATCTAAATCACCACCAACATGAGAGAGCTCAGACTTCCCTGCCACCGGCGTATCGTCGAGGTCTGCCTCGTCTAGGAGGCTGTTTTCCATCGACGAGTTGATCAGACCACTCCACGATTTGGCGTAGCGGAAAACCTACTATCTTTGGTAGCATCAACATTGGTGCGCTCAGGATTGGCTGCCACCACCGTGACGCCGAGGTCTTCCCCGTCCGACAGGCTTTCTTCCATCGCCAAGTTGTTGGCACCACCCCCGAAATTTGACATGGCAGATAACATGCTTTCCGCATCGGACTCCCCCGATTCCACTTCCGGTGCCCCGATTTCCGAGTCCTCCGGTGTGGCTGGAATGGCAGGAATGGCAGCGCGCTGTGCATCGCCACGGTATACATGGATCGCGATTTCACCCGCACTGTACTGCACTCGTCCATTGCACCTTTTAAGGGGCTCGAGTGCCTCCTTATTCAAGGTGAAGATTACCTGCGTAGGGAGGGACGGATTCATGACCCGCAGCATTGTGAGAATTCTCTCAGGTTCCGCAGGGATTGCAGGAATCCATGCCCTTGCCCTTGGCCGATCTGGGATGTCCTTCCAGTCGACGACCTCGATTCTTGCCCCTGAGTAGACTTCACCCAGTCTTCCAACTGCTGCCTTGTACAGTTCAACAGTTGTAGCATCTTCGCACGCGAATACCGAACCTGGTGCCAACCCGCATCAGTAGCTCGCGTCGTACAACCCGGAGACCCCAAAATAACGTCAAGAAGAGCAGACAGATTCTGCTTGCATTGCTGTTAACAATAAAACATGTACTGCCTGAAACTAATACATATATCCAACTTACCAGCTTCTGGCCAGCGGTCGATTTTTCGAACACCAAAGTTTACGTGCTTTAAAATGTTAGAGTTATTGCAAAATTGACATTGGAATTGTTTTACTCTCAAAATATGATATATGTATTTTCTTTTAAAAAAATTTGAAATAAAGTTTTTTTTTTTTTTTTTTGGTTACTCTTTTTTTATCTGAACAAAAAACGAATAAAATTAGTAGTATTTTCATCCATATACTAAAATTGTAGTTAAATTATTTTTGGTAAAATTATTGCACTCTTAGTACTAAATAAGTTCTGAATTAACTAGCAATGCAAACAGATCACGAAAGTATTACATTAGTTCAAAGATATAGAAAGATATATAATGGGTTAACGACCAATTAGCTGCGGCTTTTTGACAGCATTCATATAAAGGTTGTCTTTAAAATTTTTGTATCATCTTTTTATTATTGTACTTTTAGTTTTGGTGATTCCTAAAGCAACCATTAGCGATACTTAGCATAGACTTCACTTGACTTGGGAACTGCCAATTAGCGTTCTGTTATATGAAGTTTGCATGTACTAGATTACCCAACTTGACTTGACTTAGAAATCTGATGAGTTTTGATTTTCTACGTAAGTTCTAAGTTCACTGAGCGCCGTGAGAGAACTGCGTGATGCCATACCTTTTTATACCTTTCATGAACATGAAATGGTATTATAACTTTGGTCCGATGTTTGTAAGTATGAGAAGAAGAGATGGACCCATCACTAAGCATACCGAAATGATCAGGATGACGAGATGAGTTTATTTAGCCATGTCCGTTTGTCCATCTGTCTGTCTGTGTGTCTGTCTGTCTGTTTGATCGCAAACTAGTCCCTCAGTTTTTGAGATATTCGGCTGAAATTTTGTATGCGGCCACCAACCGATTGTTCCGATAAACGGATTTTGGGCTATAACTCCTGTAATTAAAGAGGTAGGAGCGTAACATTTTGTGAGAATTGCGTTTTTAATATAAGAACTGTCGATGTTGAAAACCATTGTGATGGAATAAATATTTCATATAGCCCCCATACAATCGATTGTTCCGATAAACGGATTTTGGTCTATAACTCCTGTAATTAAATAGGCAGGAACGGGAAATTTTGTAAAAGTTGCTTATTTCATATAAGAAATATCGATGTTGAAAATCATCGAGATGGGATAAATATTTCACATAGCCCCCATACAATCGATTGTTCCGATAAACGGTTTTTAGTAGATAACTCCTGTAATTATATAGGTAGGAAAGTGATTTTTCGTAACAATTGCTCTTTTAGAATGTGGAATTTCGATGTTAAAAATCATTGAGATTGGACCAATATAACACATCGCCCCCATATAATCGGTATTTCGGTATGAGCTAAAGTTAAATTGAAACAGGCTGTACTGGGGATCGAACAGTGAAAATCGTGACGCTTATTCATGAAAGGTATATAGCCTTCGGCACAGCCGAAGACAGCTTTCCTTACTTGTTTTTACACAGTTTGAATAAAATCCTCCAAATATTTCATAGTGATAAGAATATTTGGATGTTTATTATTCATATGGCAGCCGCAAAACTAGCTGTCAAATAAATTAAATTCAAATTAGGCCAACCAAAAAAAAAAACATTTTTTCCTCCCAAATATCTTTATAGTTTTATTTGGGCATTGAGTATATACTGATAATAGATAAGCTCAAAACATCAAAACCCAGGACTGAAACCGAAACCGTAACCGTAACCGATTAAAACCGATTCATTTTTCAAAACCAAAACCGAAACCGTAACCGTTATTTTGATCTGAAACGGAACGAAACCGAAACCTTTTCAAAAGCCGGAACCGGTTCCAAACGGTTTTGAATTATTTTTTAATGTCTTACTTCTTTTAGTGGGCACATAGGTATTTTCATTTACAAACATTCATGGAAGATTGTCGAGCAAGGTTACAAAAGACACGTTTTGACCTTAGTATATACATATATGAAAGAGGAAGTGTGACTATAGTTGAATGAAGCGATCGAAATTTAGGAGATCTGAAAAAGAAATATTCAGGCTTGTCTCAGAAAGCACCACTCATATTAATGTTTTTGACGATTTATACATTTCATTTAGCTTCCATTCTAATATTTTTTAATAAAAAAGTAGAGTTAATTTTATGAATTTGTTTGGCAGAAATTTCATCCATGCATAGTGTTAATAAAATTTATTATATTGGAGAAATTCCATCATGGCCGCAGGAAAAAAATTATGAAAATTCAGACCTGTTTCTGAGTGTTTTAGTAGTAAAATTTATTTTTACCGTGTTTTTATTTGGAAACCAAAACCGGAACGAAACCGTAACCGAAACCGAAATAAATTTTGAAAAACGAAACCGGAACCGAAACCGAATCGTGTTACAAAACCGAAACCGAAACCAGAACGTTATTTTAATCGGTTTCATACCTTGATCAAAACCTAATGCCACGAAAATGCTACTTTTTACAGAAATTTATGTAAAAAATCACATAAGTACTTTTAACAAGCAATTCGAGAGGAGAAAATTTTAAGCTTATTTGAAACTGGCTAGTGTGCTCTCTTGTTATTTTTCTAAGTGCTAAGTGACAGTTCCCAAGTCAAGTCAAGTCTATGCTAAGTATCGGTAATGGCACCTTAAGTTTCAAAGCTTAGCCTTATTTTTTCAGATCTAGCTACCCGTTATTCGATGTTGCTCGGGCATACTACGACTTTACGAATATATATATTTTCAAATCGACCAGCGTGCCACCTAACCGAATTTTGATTACTAGAAACTGTATTGTCACGTTGCCCGCAAAAACTTGCCAAATTTCACGCCACTAGGTCGCCAGTTAAAAGACAATCATAAGATTCCCAATTTCAAAAGAAAATATCTCGACCCGTGCGCTACATACCGGAATTTCATTGATGATGGATTGCATTGTAACCAGTACATGAATTCCAGTTTTCGCTAATGCTTAGTTTCCATCTCCAAAAATCTCTAAATTCATTTTGCTAAATTTTAGCGACTTTTGCGATTCCAGTGAAAGAAAATCTCTATAAATCTCCATCTTTGCTTCATTTTTTGGCATATTTAAGCGATGAACGCAAAATGAATCATATAACGTAGCTCATCTGTTTTTGACAGCTACTAAGCTAAATTTGCGATTCTGCAATTTTAGCCATCTCGTAAAATCTCCAATTTTCTCCAAAAGTTGGCAAATTTTGGCGACGAAAAAAAGTTGTTGCTAAAACGCAAAAAAATAGGAAAAAGGGTAGAACTATGTTGTTTTAGGCCCTAAAATTACTCAAAAACAATAAATATGTGTAATTTATAAGAAAAATTGATATTTAATTATGTATTTGCCCATAATTTTGGAAATTGTATTTTTTTCTTTCCTACTAAAACTGCAAAAACCACGTCGCAAAAAGTCGGGAGAGGAATCAAAAGTCGAGTTTCAGTCCCAGAAATCATAATCCGGAGTCACAAAAGTAATATTATTTATCATTTAAAAGTTAGTACCTGGGTGACCGAGCTTGCTCGGTGCTATCAATTTAGTGCTAACTTTACTTACCAAACTTGTGAGGACGTGTTACACTGTCCTTTATATGTGGGCAATTATTAAAATTTTGTAATTTTCGTAGCCGTAATGGACTTTTTGCGGACAACCCTACTTGAAAATATTTTAGTTAGTATGTCAGCAAAAATACCTTTCGTTTGATACCCATATTGGCATATCTAGCTCCATAAATAAAAAAATTAAATAGGTGGCAACCCTGTAATACAAATATACTGCGATAAGGTGACAACCCTAGATGGCAACTGTACTTAGAAATATTTTAGTTGATATGTCGCCGGAAATACCTCTAATTTGATACCGATATTCGCATATTTTACTCAATATTAAGAAAAAAATGAGATAGGTTGCCACCCTTAAAAGCCCTCCAAGTGGCAACACCTAAGTGGATAGTCTTAGAATCAGGCATGCTCTCACTGTGCCAAATTTCATCCAAATCGGTCAAGCGGCTCTCGAGATAGTACCGGATATAGAAATATAGTGCGGGCAACCCTAGGTGACAAACCTACTTGGAAGTATTTTAGTTGATATGTCGCCGAAAATACTTATCATATGATACCCATATTGTCATATTTTGCTCCATAATTAAAAAAATGGGATAGGTGGCAACCCTGTAAACTACTCGAAATGTCAACCCTAAAGTAGATAGCCTTGGAATCCTTCATACTGTCACCATACCAAATTTCATCCAAATCGGTCAACCGGTTCTCGAGATAGTACTGCGGTAAGGTGGCAACCCTAGGTCGCAACCCTACTTGAAAGTACTTAAGTTGGTATCTCGCCGAAAGTACCTTTCATATGATACCCATATTGGCATATCTTGCTCCATAATTTAAAAAAAATGGGATAGGTGGCAACCCTGTAAACCGCCTCAAGTGGCAACCCTAAAGTGCATAGTCTTAAAATCGATCATACTATCACCATTCCAATTCGGCAAATTCGGTCAAGCGATTCTCGAGATAGTAACGGATATACAAATATATTGTGGTAAGGTGGCAACCCTAGGTGGCAACCCTACTTGAAAATATTTTAGTTGGTATCTCGCCGAAAATACCTTTCATATGATACTCATATTGGCATATCTTGCTCCATAATTAAAAAAAAGGATAGGTGGCAACCCTGTAAACCGCCCCAAGTGGCAACCCTAAAGTGGGTAGTCTTAAAATCTATCATACTATCACCATGCCAAATTTCAGCCAATTCGGTCAAGCGATTCTCGAGATAGTACCGGATAAACAAATATATTGTGGTAAGGTGGCAACCCTAGGTGGCAACTCTACTTGAAAATATTTTAGTTGGTATCTCGCCGAAAATACCTTTCATATGATACCCATATTGGCATATCTTGCTCCATAATTAAAAAAAATGGGATAGGTGGCAACCCTGTAAACCGCCCCAAGTGGCAACCCTAAAGTGGGTAGTCTTAGAATCCATCATACTATCTTTGTGCCAAATTTCATCCCAATTGGTCAAGCGGTTCTCGAGATAGTCCGAACATACAAATATACAAATATACAAGATTAACTCGTTTAAAGATATTAGATAACTAAAAAACATTTTTTGTTTCCGTATAACAATTTTATAGAGAAAAACTCAATAATTAATTAAATTAAGGTGTATATAACAATTTAAAATCTGTTCTTAACCGACATAATAAACATAATAAACAAACACAAATCTTTTTACCGAAAATGGAATTTATTTTGTAATTAAAAAAGTAGAGTAACGCTGAAAAGTAAGGGATTAGTAGCTAGTAACTTCGGGCGTTTCGGTTTACTTCTGGCTTTTTCTGAGTTGTAAAGGATCACAACTAAATTGACATCTTGCAGTGATGCCTGCGCGCCATCTATAGTGCAGATAACGCACTATTATCATAGCTAGGCGGCTTGTAGATCAGAATCGCAAATAAGCGTCATCTCCTAAAATTCTGAGAGTTCATTTGCTTAAGCATTTTAGCATATTTTAGCATTTACGAGATGGAGATGGATGGAGACTTCTAGAATTCGCCTGCAGGTTCTGATAAATGTGTCAAGTTTCAAGTCTCTAGCTAATCTGGAAGTTTCTAAAAATCGATCGGAAAATTCCAAGAGTCTTTTAATTTTTTTTTTAATGATTTGCAATTATATTGACCATTGATTTTTACTATTTATAGTGTCGCCGTTCTCTCAATTTAATGCCAAATTTTAAGTTCCTAGGTTACCTGGAAGTTGATCAAAAGTCTATGGCAAAATTCCCAACTTCAAATTAGTCTTCGAAACATCTCGATTCGTGCGCCACCTACCGGAATTGTTTTGATGAGGTGATTGCATTTTCATCGGGTTGTGACAAATGTGTTAAGTTTCAAGTCTCTAACTAACCTGGAAGTTACTCAGAATCGATCACAAAATTCCAGGAGTCTCCTAATTTTTTTTAAAGATTTGCAATTATACAGAGCAGCGTGCCATCTATCGGAATTTTGATTTTTACAATTTGTAGTGTCACCGTTCCCTCAACTTAGTGCCAAATTTTAAGTTCCTAGGTTACTAGGAAGATGAAATGGATTTACCGTATTTCTTGATCCCTGCGCCACCTAGCGGATACTTTTTTTGTTCACATTACATTGTCAGCTCTGAGCTATGTTTCAAATTTCAAGTGTCTTTTCGTATGGAAAAGGTGGTGCAAACAAGAAAGCGACTTAATATAAAGGTTTTAAAAAATTAAAAACCACCCCAAACATTTTTTTCTGGCTGCGCCCCTGTTAACCTCTATCTATTTTTTCTGCATTTCACTTGCTAGCGTAATCCACTTAAGTGAATGAAAACTGCAAAATTTCGTGCGGACGCGCAGCATTAGCATAATAACTAAGTCATTCATCATTTCGCACATTATAACTTATAAGCCATGAACACTTTGCTGTAATTTGTTGTAAGAACTTTAGCACTTTTTCCTCATACTAGTTTATAAATATGTTCATGGTTATATAAACAACACAGCTCTACAAAAAAAAAAAAAATGGTTGCCCTGGGTATTTTTGTAAATTCTTATGCCTTGGGGCAATAAAGACTGCATTCAAGAAATTCCTAGAAGTCCTTTAGTTTTCATAATAGGGGTTAAAAACCCCCTTTCCATAGGTTAGACCATATATTGCCTCATAACTTTTTTTTTGTTTGTCCTATCATCATGATGTTGGTGTCGTTGGAAAAGTGTGATTCTAGCTGTTAACGTATCCTGATGAATGTCAGAAAAATTATCAAAACAACGTCAAATTTTTTTTCCTTTATAAAAAAATCTCACTTTCAGTAACTTTTTTCTCTAATAATTTGTTAACTATATATAAACTATTTTGAAACGATCTGTACTTATTTCTCGTTTTAACGAAACACAATATTTTAATATCCAAGTTCGTGTTCCTAAGATATTCCATTTTAACTAAAAAACGGGAAATATGATTTCCAAAGTTACTTAGTTATGAAATGTCCATATTACACTACATTTTTTCATTAGCGTTATTCGGAATCACGATGTAAGGGCATTCTTTTCCGTTCTTTTGTTGTTTCTTTTTACGGCGAACCTAAGCTATCCACACAAATTGATAAAAAATGCTTTTAATTTTGCATATACGCTGTTTTGCACGCCGAGAAATGGTACATCAAATAAAGGGTAACTCAATTACCTTCCTAATGCACGCATTTTTGAAAATCGGCTCATTAGTTTTTGAGAAGTTTTGGTTTTAAAAAACACTTTAAATGAACTTTTACCCTTAATAACTCTTGTTGTTGTTTTTTTTTCGCCAACAAATATATATATATTTCGTCGCCTCAGAAAACGAACGTCGTATGTTACAAAACACAGTTTCGAGAAATTCGACTTTAAAGTTTAGAGCGGAGCTATATAAAAACTGTGCATTAGATTTTCTGAAATTTTAACGAGTTGTAGAGATTGGTATTTATTATTATTTCCTTTTTTCAAAAGTTTAATATCTTCAAAGTTTTAGAAGATATACGACTTTTCATTCAGAATGCAAAATGTGATGTCTGCTCACAAATATATTTTTGACTCATAGCACATACGACAAAAGTATTTGGCTTTGCCAACATAACTAATAATAAACTTAAAAATAATATGGGTTTTTTAAAAAATGACTTACCATTTTTTATAAAAAAGTTCTAATTTGACGTCCGTATTTTATGTCAGACATATTTTACTTAGAAAATATGAGCACGATGAATGTATTTTAAATAAAAGGCATACTTTTTGTCCACAGTCTTTTTATTTAAATTCAAAACTTAACATACTTAAAAAAACTTATATGTATGTATATATCTATAAAAATCATAAATACCAAATAAATAGAAAATCGTTTGTTACAAAAAAATTAGCGGCAGGCGACGACAGCTCCATCTTGCTTGCTCAACGTTACACAGCTGACTGAAAGAATTGCTCGCGTTACTGAGGTTAAGCTACGCATGAATGCGACGGCAGTTTACAAGCACTTACGACAAACGTTTTCTAATGATAACAAAAAATGAATTTCTATGGAAAATTGTCGTATGTGATATATTTCTGCTACATACGACAAAAAGCATACCCGAATTGTTATATTTTATAACATACGACAAAACGCACAGTAAATAACTCAAAAACTAAAGAAGATAGAAAAAACGGTTTGCAGAAATGAAAAGATCAGCCCCGAATTAGTTATTCTGCATCAAAACCTGAAAATGGTCAATTTGCACATTCGCCGTTCGTTTTCTGAGGCGACGATTTGTATTCATCTTAATAATATCTATCGATTCGCGTCATTTTTTAATTTGGGAGATGGATCCATTCTAAATTCAAGTCGATCCATCAATACGGATCACGATGCATATTGAACGTATGACAGCACGCTATCGAATAACTGATCTCGAGCAATTAAAGTAGACAAAGGGCGCTCACGATTCGGTGCATTTTAATACAATTGCATAATTTTGTCAACCAATATGCTATTTTTTATGAATAACCCTATTGTATATTTCTTGTAATTTTTTAAGTATTTATTATTGAAAAACTAAAGAAAATGACAGGGAAAAAATTAGTAAAATACTGGCATATCGTCGGAAAAAGTGCAAAAACTGCACATCGCACCTCTGCAACACCGCACATTCGACATTTCTGTCAAAATGAGATTTGCCTACCAGGGCTTCTGGGTACCCGAATCCATTCATTAGTAACAAAAAAATCGGGGTTTGTGCAAAAGAATGTCAAAAAAATGACATTTGAATTTGACCCACCACATAGTGGCTCGTACAAAAGTTAATCAGTTTTCAGTGTCTCCTGTAAAATTTGAGCGGCTACGTATGTGCAGAATTGCGATGTTCGGGTTTCCACCTTCCCTGGTGATATGACACGAAAAATCGAAAAATTCAAAATCAGTCAATAACACACCTATACAAAAAAAGTATTTTTGAAAATTTTTATGTTTTTGGGTGTCAATGTGAAGACTGCGTTCAAGAAAGTACTGGATGTGCTGTGGTTTTTAAGATTTTTCTTTATGGTGTCGAGCAAACAATTTTGGACCGAAGCAAAATCTTGATTTTCGACCATACCTTACACAGCTTTATTATTATTATTATTAAAAAATTAAATTGCTTTTGTTGGTCTTAATAGATTTGTTTACTGACCAAAAAAAAGTTCAGAGCAGGTTAGAGCAGAGCAGAGCAGGGCAGCTGTCAAAATAGAAATAGAGCAACTTAGAGCAACTCAGAGCAGAAATGCCATGAAACACTTGAATCTCGATAGTTTCTTTTTATTTGGTTTTTTTATTTAAATATTCAAAATTAATGCAAATTCACGTTTACAAACACATTGATTTTCTTGCAAGCTAATTTTTTTGAAGTTTTCAAAAATTTACTTTTTCCTGACTGACAATTGCTTCTCTGCTCTAACTTACTCCATAAAAAAAGCTAGAGCAGAAATTTGTGATCTGGATTACTCTAGTTTTGTTTTGAGCGTACTCATGAAACAAAAGATAGAGCAACCTAGAGCAAGAAAAGTGTTCGTTAAACACAATTTTGTGAAATATCTCAATCTGGCGTAAGCTAGAGCAGCCCAATAAACAAACCTAATATTTTTGCAAACTCTAATGTTTTCGAGTGTCATTATCGTATGACTTTTTATACAGTCTCGAGGAAAATATTTTGGACCGAAAAAGTGGTTGATTTTAATTACTAATTACTTTTTTGTATGTTACACATGGTCTTACTTTATTTAGAGTAACTATATACTCTATCAATGCTTACAGCTTTTCCCCACAAATCGGAAAAAATATACAAATTTGTAGTACAAATTTGAACTTTTTATGCAGGCTTTAAAGTTAAATGTTGTTGAAAAGAGAAAAACTAGAGATCGTTTCATAATAGTTTATATATTCACTAGTCAACAAATTATTAGAGAAAAACGTAGGTAGGTAGGTAGGTAGAAGTGGCTGCCGCAAAGGCACACCTAGGCCAGTAATAAAAGGCCCGTTGTGATACCACCAAACACTAGGAAAGTCAGTCCCGGGGCCCGGCCATATGGAAAATCCCAGTGCTGTCGGGACTCTCCATATAGCGGAAACCCGGGACTGACACTCCTAACCGACACCGCTACCCCTCCTCGAACCATTTTGATAACTTGGTGAAGGCCATCAAGTCCTTTATGTCTAGCTCCGCGACCTGGCTTAAGCTAACCAGGAAGGGAACTCCCAGAGAGCGCCTTCTCGCTCCGCTTAAGGCCGGGCAGTTGCAGATGAGGTGCTCCACCGTTTCCTCTTCCTCATCATCTTTGCAACTCCTGCAGCATCGTCGGTAGGGAACGCCTAGCCTTGCTGCGTGCCTACCAATAAGGCAGTGCCCGGTTAAAACACCTATTAGTATGGAGATTTCCTTCCTTTTTAGGGCGTATATGTGTCTAGATCTTTTAAGATCGCATTTTGGCCAGGTTTGCTTGGATATCCGGCACCCTGGGGCTTGTAGCCATCTTTCGTTGGCTTCGCGGAGTGTATGCTCCTTCAGCATTAGCTTGCACGTGGCAAACGGCATACCTATGCGCTCTTTATCTTGAAGAATCTGCTTGGTCGTGCCCTGCCTGGCAAGTTCGTCTGCCCTACAGTTTCCCTCAATGTCCCTGTGTCCTGGGACCCATGTGAGGTTCACGCGGTTCTGTTGGGCCATCTCTTGAAGAGATCGACGACAGCTGAGCGTCAGTTCAGAGTTGAACGAGTAAGAGCCAAGGGATTTGATGGCCGCTTGGCTGTCGCTGAAAATACAGATATCCTGTCCGATGGTGCGTTCACCTATCCAAGTCACGGCGTCCATGATTGCTGAAACTTCAGCCTGGAAGACGCTGCAGTGATCAGGTAGTCTAGGTCCAAATACCTTGAGTAAACCCCTCCTCCGACTCTGCCGTCTAACTTCGAGCCGTCGGTGTATATAAAAGTGCCGCCATTAGTAGCGGGACACCGATCTATGTTCTCCCAGTCTTCCCTGCTGGGAATGTTTATTCTAAAACAACAATCTCCGACTGTTGTGGTCGCACACCGATCTGTGCTCAGAGGGAGAAAGCTGTAAGATCTAAGAATACAGGAGTGTCCAATAGTGCTTGCGCCCCAGACGGACGTTTCCCTTAGACGCACAGCCGATGCTGCTGCTACCCGGTACCCTTCCAGATCGAGTGGCAAAAAGCCAAGAATGGCCTGGAGAGCTTGTTGTTGTTGTTGTTGTTAACAACAAAACACTCCGAAGGTTTTGGGGAGTGATGCCGAAGTTGACAGTCCTTGGCCGGATATGACCCCGGTACGCTGCGGTACTCCCTTGCGGTACTGCCCGTCTGTCGTGGTAGCGATTTGGTATGACCAGTGGAACCTTCTAGGTCATGGCATCCCTCCATCCATGAGGAAGGAGAAGATGGGTAATGAGAGGTGAGAGGCATCATATCCGTAGATCAACCATCGAGTAGCACGTCAATTACCTATGTGCATATTAGTCGCCTCTTACGACCGGTATGCCTACCTCGGGCATATTCTAAACCCCTAACCCGCAGGGTTTGCCTGGAGAGCTTCATTGGGCGTTGTTCTTAACGCCCCGCTTATACAGATCATGCTCGATCTGTGGACTTTCCCTAACAGGTTTAGGTTTGTTGCCTTTCTTAGCGCAGGCCACCATACCACGACTCCGTACAGCATAATTTAAATTTTGGGGCTGAGCCCCCATTTTTTGCCAATGGCTCTTTTACACGTGTAAAGTGCAATGCACGCTTTCCTCTGGCGCTGGATGACATTCTCCTTCCAGTTAAGCTTTCTATCTAGAACTGTGCCTAGGAATTTGGCTTTGTCAGCTAAGTTCAGGCGCACGCCATCTAGTTCTGGTAGGTTCAACGGTGGTATCTTGTACCGCCTGGTATAAAGGACAAGCTCCACCTTTCCCGGGTCGATGCTAAGTCCGCAGCGAGAGGACCATGAAGAAACTTCTCGCAGTGCTACTTGCATCAAGTCACACAGGGTTTGTGGGAATTTGCCCCTATATGCAATAGCTAAATCGTCTGCATATGCCACTATCTTCCCGCCCCCCCACCTTGTGTCTCGTAGCAGCGAGTTTACGGTGAGGTTCCATAGGAGCGGGGAGAGAACACCACCCTGAGGCGTTCCTCTTGTGACATAGCGTGAAAGATCATCTGTTCCCAGTGAAGAAACTATTTTCCTTCCCTTTAGTAGTTGATCAATTAGTCCAATAAGAGACCTATTTATGCCCAGGTTTGTTAAAGCAGTGTTAATAGCCTCCGGCCTTATATTGTTGAAAGCCCCTTCGATGTCCAGAAAGGCCACGAGACAGTACTCCTTTTCATGCAATGATTTTTCAACAATAGAGACTAGGCTGTGGAGCGCAGTTTCCGTTGATTTACCTTTGGTGTATGCATGTTGATAGCTAGAAATAAGGTTGCTATCAATAGTAGAGGAGAGATAATCGCTAATTATCCTCTCGAAGGTTTTAAGTGCAAAAGACGAGAGACTGATCGGTCTGTAGTCTTTAGGCTCATAGTGTGAGGCCTTCCCAGCCTTTGGAATAAAGACTACCGTGGCGCTTCTCCAGGAGCACGGAATGTAATTAAGAGCCAGGCAGGCTGAATAGAGAACTACCAGCCATTTAGCTGATATTTCCAGCGTGTTTATGAGTTGTGCGGGGAAAATCCCGTCTGGCCCAGCTGCCTTGAACGGCTCAAAGCTTTTGATTGCCCACCTTACCCTTTCCTCCGTAATGGGTATGTTTACCGCCAGGTTTGTTGCAGATGCTACAGGTGCATCATACAAGTTCCCCGGAAAGTGTGTGTTCAGGAGCAGCTCCAGGGTTTCCCCTTCCGTGCTGGTCCAAGATCCGTCAGGCTTCCGTAAATAGCTAATGGCTGTTTGAGTTTTTGATAGCACTCGTCTAAGTCTCGCGGTATCATCGACTTTTTCGACCCCGGTGCAAAAATTTCTCCACGAAGTTCTCTTCGCTTGCCTTAGAGCCTTTTTATAGGCCCTCAGTTTAGCTTTATATTCGAGCCATTCAGGCTCCGTACCGATGCTCTTGGCCTTGTTAAATTGCTTCCTGCATGATATACGGAACGAATCCAGGTCGTAAGACCACCAGTGGGGCCTATGTTTGCCGCGTGGTTTTGGTACTGGACAAGCCTGCTCTAGGGCATTTGAGAGCGCCGTTGTAAAGGTCGTTACCAGATCATCCAGTTCTCCCACTGATGAGGGGGCTTGTGGAGGTAATACTGGTAGGTCCCTAGCTAATATTTGGTTTTGTAGCTGCCAGTTAGTGTTGCGTGGTTTTCGTTTCATAACTGGCTGCTCAACAATAAAGTCTAACACAATTTCTATGTACCGATGGTCAGAAAATGAATGCTCATCAAGAACACGCCATTTTCTGACCCACTCATAAGCGCCTTCGCTACAAACAGTGAGGTCTATAACCTCCCTACGAGCTTTAGTTATAAAAGTAGGCTCGTTACCCACGTTACAAACCACCAGGTTAGTTGTTAGTAGGTAGTCAAACAGAGACTCGCCCCTAGCGTTAATATCGGAGCTTCCCCACTGGACGTGATGAGCATTAGCGTCAGCTCCAATAATAAGATGGCCCGTACAGAAATTATCCACCAGATCTTTCACCTCCTTTTGTAGAGGAAACCTCCGCCTTCGGCGTCATAGGGCATATAGACCGAGGCCATCGTTATGCTGGTGCTGCCGACTGTTAAGCTGGCAGCTGTAACGTCACCATTTGAGTAGTTGGGTAATAGAAAGGTGTTTAGCTCAGACTTTACCAAAATACAGGTTCTGACCTTGCCCTCATCATTGGCTTGGATGAGCTTGTACCCCTTAGTCCCCAATCCACAGATCCTAGAGCTATTGACCCAGGGCTCTTGGATAAGGACCACGTCTACGTCGCCTTTAGAAAGACGACTGCTTAAAACAGCCGAGGCTGCTTTAGATTTGTGCAGATTTATCTGAAGCACCACCAACATGAGAGAGCTCAGACTTCCCTGCCGCCAGCGTGTCGTCGAGGTCTGGCCTGTTCCCGGGGCTGTCTCTCAACGAGGAGTTGTTCAGAGCACCTGCACGATTTGGCGTGGCGGGAACCCTGCTGTCTGAAGCAGCATCAACGTTAGTGTGCTCAGGTTTAGCCACGATCGTGACGTCGAGGCCTTCTTCGTCAAGCAGGCTTTCTTCTATCGCCGAGTTGTTCGCAGCACCATCGCAATTTGACGTGGCGGATAACATACTTTCCGCGTCGGACTCCTCTGCTTCCCCTTCCGATGCCTCGATCTCCGAGTCCTCCGGAGCGTCCGGAATAGCAGCGCGCTGTGCATCGCCACGGTATACGTGGATCGCGATCTGACCCAAGCCGCAATGCACTCGTCCGTTGCACCGTTTAAGGGGCTCGAGCGCCTCCTTATTCAGAGTGATAACCACCTGTCTATTGGGCCCAACCACATCATCGACCAGATTGACGCCCCAATCCTGCGTCGGGAGAGACGGATTCCAGACCTGCAGCATCTCAAGAATATTCTCGGGTTCTGCAGGGACGGCAGGAATCCATGCCCTTGCCCTTGGCCGAGCAGGAATGTCCTTCCAGTCGACGACATCTAGTCTTGCCCCTGGGTAGACTTCACCCAGTCTTGCAACTTTTGCCTTATACAGTGCGACAGTTCTTGCATCCTCGCACGCGAATATTTTGATCTGACCTTAGTGCCAGCCCGCGTCAGTACCTCGCGGCGGACTACCCGGAGACTCACGCATTAAGTCGAGGAGGGCCCTGCCCATTTCATTCCGGACATACAGCCACCGGTCTTTGGGGATGGACCAACGGTCGTTACCTCGGTCAATGAAACCTATAAGGATTCTGTCCTTGGTTACTTCAGCAAAGCTGAGTTTTCCCACTACGGGGTTGAACTGATGCCGCTTCGGATGGGGGTTTACCTCTCCGTCCGATCTCTGGCGTTTGAAGGGATTACCGTTCACCCTCCTAGGCACATAGGGCCTCTGGAAATTTGGTATCAGAGCTTTCGCTTCCTCCACCATCTTCCTTTCTTCCGGCGACAGCTTCTCCTGCGATGCTCCCTCATATTTTTTAAGGATCCTTGCGGCCTTTCTTTTATCCCAGTACGCAAAGCGTCGGGGAGATGCCTCTTGGGGGGGATTCAGACTCGTAGTTGCCATCGCGGTCTCTCCCTTTGCGGCGTCGTCCTTCTCTTTCGAAACTCTGAAACCAGGTCGTGAGACCATTGCCCCAGATGTAAAGAGATTGGGTTTCGTACCAGCGCTTGATGGAAGTTTAGCTTCCGCCGTTTTCTGCTTGACTGCGTAGGCAGCCGCACTGCTGCTTGCTCCCATCAAGTCACTCTTACTTGAAAGCAGTTTGGGGGATGACTGACCCGTAGTTTCCATCGCTGTCGGCCTCCCAGTTAACTTTGAGGCGGAGTTTGTCCTCCGGCGTTGTGTTTTCGCTTGCTCCAGCATAGTTCTTCTCTGCTGCGGAGTAAACGAAGTCGTTAATTGCTTTGTATTTTGTGTGTTCTTCATCTTGATTCGTACGACCCCTCGCCGGACAAGGCCAGCTTAGGGTCAAGGGTAGTGTAAGGGGAAGTGTGTCGTCCGCCGCGGCAGAGCCCCATACCGCGGTAAGACCATAGTTACTCCCTGAGGCGGCCCGGTATCAGTGAGGCTCCGTTCGACTACAGCCACGATTTGCCTCCCGGCTGCAAACGTCCAATGGGCACGGTATCGCATAACACCCTGGATTGGGAGGGAAAAGTTTTGCACATTTATATAGCGAGCCGCTTGCTTCAAGACAGACGCTCGCTTCCAGCCGCACCTCATGGTGTACAGACGCTGCGAAAAAGACCCCGGTGAGCCCTTAAACCAAGTATGTCAGAGTGGCCCCACCGGGGCTCCCTCTCTTTCTGCCGCGAGCCTAGGTAGCTCAACGTTGCCCAGAGTGCACGAACGAGGACGCAAGAGTCGGGATTGAGCGCGGTCACTCAGCAACCACACCCCATTACACTCCAGAGAAAAACGTACCTGAAAGTAAAATTTTTTTTATAAAAAGAAAAAATGTGACATTATTTTGACAATATCTCTGACATTTATCAAGATATGTTAACAACTTGTACATGTAATTGAAGCGGTGGAGTCCCACTTTTTCAACGACACCAACATTAAGATAATTGGACAAACAGAAAAAAAGTTATGATGCAATTGCACTTTAATATTGTTTACCTTTTGATTGTTATACAATTTTAAATATCGAGTTAGCAGTTCAAATTGAAAATTTTTATATACTCAAATTTTTTCATCACACAATAGGTTTGTTTATTGGGCTGCTCTAGCTTACGCCAGGTTGAGATATTTCACAAAATCGTGTTTAACGAACACATTTCTTGCTCTAGGTTGCTCTATCTTTTGTTTCATGAGTACGCTCAAAACAAAATTAGAGTAATCCAGATCACAAATTTCTGCTCTAGCTTTTTTTACGGAGTAAGTTAGAGCAGAGAAGCAATTGTCAGTCAGAAAAAAATAAATTTTTGAAAACTTCAAAAAAATTAGCTTGCAAGAAAATCAATGTTTATGTAAACGTGAATTTGCATTAATTTTGAAGATTTAAATAAAAAACCATATAAAAAGAAACTATCGAGATTCAAGTGTTTCATTGCATTTCTGCTCTGAATTGCTCTAAGTTGCTCTATTTCTATTTTGACAGCTGCTCTGCTCTGCTCTGCTCTAACCTGCTCTGAACTTTTTTTTGGTCAGTAAACAAACCTAATAAATATATTTCCTAAAATAAACTTTTTAATTTTTAAGGGGTGTCGTATTCGTTTATCGTTGTATGTTTCCATGGTTTCCCATATAAATTTTTTTGAAAAATAGACAAATGGCACGAAATAATAGAGGTTGTGAATTGCGTAATAGTTTTAATAACTATAGCAATATATGGCCTAACATATGGAAAAGGGGTTTTTGACCCCTATTTTACAAACTAGAGGACTTCCAGGAATTCATTGAATGCAGTGTTTATTTGGGTACCCCAAGGCATAACAATTAGCAAAAAAAAACCCGGGCAACAAAATTTTTGTTGTAGAGCTGTGTAATAGTTTGTTCATAGTTGCGAATGTGCAACTAGAATACAGTAGCTTTAAGTTATAAACAAAATTTATGCGTTGAGCAACTAGCAACTCATTATGAATTCTTTTGCACAATATTGTCCTCGTAATCAAGTTTTGTACAGAAGCTAATTGAAGCTTGTCAGCACTATAAAATATGAAATTAGTTTGCATTTTCCATTTTCACATTATTCTCCTAAATAAAGTGCTTCCATCAGAAAAAGATAGAGGTGTAGAGCAAGTTGTTGGTAGTATTTTAACATTTATAAACACTTTTAACATCATGCCACCCTTTTCACTAATAAAAAGTAACTACATATATATACCTAACTATGCTGGGGGCGCTATACCTTTCAGGAAACTGATTGAACTATTGTGCCGCCCTTCACACAAAGTTTTCAGTAGAATGAAAAAAGAAAACTGAGTGAAGTCTACAAATCTAAATATACATATCTTTCGAAAAAAAAACAACAGATTTTATGCTGTCCTGAAAAGTTCCTAAAATGCACATATCAGGTTTGGCAAGTGCACACTCGTATACTAATTAGATCTTATAACTGAATAATCAGTTGTAGATATCTAAGACACTAGCAGACCTTCTGTTTTCCGTCTCCCATTTTAGAAGATATCTCAAAACCAGATGAGATACTTTAATTAATTGCATTGCTTATGACGGCACTTGTTAGTACATTTCTTTTGATACCCATATTGTACTTAGAAATTTTTTGTCACTCCTAGTCCACATATTGGCCGATAACCCTGAAACCGGCCGAGTTATGGAAATAAGGGATATCTTAAATTTTAAGTTGAAAAGTTGATTTGGATTCTATTGGCTCAATAATTATTGACCCTAACAATTTTTATTTTAATATCTGTAATGTGCAGACATCGGCCTGTTACAATTTTATGATATGTATTTAGAGATTATTAGTCACTTATCTAAATGTTAGGTTAAAAAAAAAAATTACCAACGTGTACTTAAACACTTCAAGTATCGTACCAATACCATGCATATATTCCTGGAATGCATTAAAAGAAAAGCTTTAAGCATTTCGTAAATAATGCTTGTCGATATAACCTAATGTGCGCTCGAGAGAAATAAACTTTTAGTAAATAGAAAATACGAAATGTGGAATAAGCAAATAATTACAAATTACAACGGACTCTTTAAACATACTTTGCTGAATACTTCGTTTAGTTTTTTTCTTCTGTTTTGTTGTTCTTTAACCCCTCTCATTTCTGTTGATGGTTTTAATTTGGTGATGACGCTGCAACTACTACTCTGCCATTTACTCTATAATCAGTTCGAGTGGAAATCCCATTTCACATACTTATACTCATACACATGAATGTGCGCACATTTGAAGACATGCATGGATGAAGGGGGTATGTCGCATTCTCACTCAATTTCTGTTTTTGGCATTGGTGAATAGTGTTTATGCAGATCTATATTTCTGTCTTTCAGAATCTGCCTATCGTGAAAATTGTAGAAGATAATTCATGGATGAAGGGGGTATGTACACAACTTTTCAATATGAATTGTGGAAGAAGGGGGTATGTTCCGATTTTTTCATATAAAACACTAAATATAAACTTATGCTTTTTATTGCATATTATGCAACGTCTTTTATTGCTTTGCATAATTTTTTTGTCAGTTTTCCATAAAGACTCGAAAAAACCTCAAATGTTTAAGAAAAACTTTAAAGCCGATTTTCTCGTTTCACTCAAAATGCGACATACCCCCTTCATCCATGCATGTCTTCATTTATCATCTAACATTTACATTAGTGCTTTTGACTGCATTTGAAGTTCAACAAAAATGTTGCTCATACGCAGTGTTGTTCCACTTTGCTGCTAAATGTAGCAATGTTTTCATGTAATGGCGCTAAACATCTTTTCTGACATTAGTAGCAATTGTACCAGCAATTAATATGGTTTCTACTTCTGCTATTCGTGCTCGAACACACTAAAGCTGATGACCCAATATAAGCTTGCTTTGCTTGCCTTGCTTACCAAGGCTTACCTTCCTTTCCTTTTAAAGCTTCTATGGCCCAATAGAAGCTACAAAAGTTGTCAAAAATACAGGATGAGACAAACAAGACAACAACAAGACAAACAGCGAAGCGTGTAAAGCGCTGTCAAATAGAGATTTGGGCTATTCGACGCTTTGAAGCGTTTCAAGCAAGCAAAGTAAGGCTGCCACTAGGCCAACTTTCATACATTTCAGTAGAGTTCAAAAGAATTTTGACATTTCTCGAGGCAAAGCCAGCAAAACAAGCGTGCATTGGGCCATGACCTTTAATCCTTACTTCCGCTAACAAATGGTTTATTCTACCATCACCCCCCAACCTCATCTGTTTTGCTTTCAATCGTGATCCCCCAACAACTCTACTTTTGCCGCTGCTGACATAGAAATTACTATTGGCATTAATGTGGCTAGCAAACCAAAAACGGACAGCAATATTAAAACGTGCAAACAAAAATAAATAATGTAAACTAAGGCTAGGATGGGAAAGCAAACCTTATACCCAGTAATGAGTTGAAGTGAGCATTATCCTCTCATTGGAAGGAAGGGTATTTCATCGACTTACACACAATGAAATGTAGTTCATATAAATCAGAGGATCAAAGTTTGAAGTCTACAAAGTTTGCTGACTACTATTCATTCTCTTCACTGATCCATCTCAATCTCCAGAAATAAGATAAATAAAAAAAAACTAAATTAAAAAAATAAAAATAAGCTAAAATTATTAAAAAAAAATAAAAATGATTAAATATAGTGAAATAGTATAGAATGAAATGAAAAAAAAAAAAATAAAAATAAAACAAAACAAACACAAAAAAAAATTAAATAAAATAAAATAAATATTAGTTTTGACGACCTTTCTACTTTATATGTTTTTTATTTTGCCGGCTCGAGGTCTGATTATTCGTAAAATAAAACACGGATGTTTTAAATTATTTTTCCAATATATTTCGGTTATACACGATAACCGTCCTCAGGGTGAACTATAAACAAACATAGAACACAAAAATAATAACATATGTATAAAATTACATCAAACAAAAATTTTATAAAAATTAACAACTTTTAACAAACATTCATAAACATTAATAACATACATTTTTGACACGTCTTTCCCTTTCTACGTGGAGTTGCTAACTAATTTTGTTTTTATCAGATGGCGAAATGAGAGCGCAGTATTCGCTACGTCTGTTTTGTGGTTAATTCTTGTGTTAGTTGGTGTGTTTAGTATATGTAGCATTTCCAGTGTTAATCTCTTTCCATACTGTTGTTCTTGTTGGAGTACTTTTGTTTCATCAAAATTCGGGCAGTGTTTACTCGTTGCACAGTGGGCCATAAGTGCTGTTTTCTGGTTATTTATATTTATATCTTTGCAATATTTAAAATCTGATTTGTGTTGTGCTAATCGAGTCTTTAATTTTGATTTAGTTGTTCCAACATATACTTTGCTGCACGATTCTTTGTTGTTTACGTTACAAGGGATTTGATAAATCACGTTACTCTTTTCCATTTGGGGTATTTTCGATTTTGTTTGGTTAAACATACTTTTTAAATTGCTCATGGGCTTGTGTGCTATTTTAATTTCTTCTTTATTGAAAAAAAATAAAAATAAAATAAAATAAGTTTGAAAAAAATAATAATAAAAAAAAAAAAAAACAAAAAAAAATAAACCAATAAAATAAAATGAAATAAAATAAAACAAAATAAATTTAAAAAAATTTAATATAAAAAAAAAATAAAAAAATTTTTTCCGCCAGATTTACTGTAGAATAAACAGGTTTTGCCTGGCACGTTGGACTATGCTGTACCCATACTTCCACGAAGTCCCCCTTAAGGTACACCTTAAACTACGTGCGAAAAACACGAAAATCTGTTACCTGTGAATGGCGCTTCCATTTTTGATAAAAATACAAGTTATATGGAAAAAATAAAGATGACTGACTAGTTAAGCAGTTGTCATATAAATGAAATAGTGATAGAAAAAAACATTATTAAATAAAGAAAATCGAAAAATTTCTCTAATCCCGATCTCAATGCCATTTCTATCAATTAGATGCCATGCCTGGCATACTATACTTGTCCTGCTCTTGTTGGCCAACAGCTTTTTTTGCGCTTTGTTTTTCTCCAATTTCATGTTTTGCTACTTTGTCTTTACTGCTCCATGCTTGCTGTCCACTGCAACAACGACGCAAGATGATCTCAATGCTGTGCTAATTAAAAGCGGATAATTGCATTTTTTTGTTGGTGCACAACTTAAGCAATTTCCTTTACGCTGCTATAATGCAAACATACAAGCATACAAATCCATATATATGTATGTGAATAAGGGCACTATAAACATGCATACGTATACGGTTATATTATGTTGGTGTGTATGTTTTGCCACATCAATGTCGCTAGTACCTACATCCTTTGCTTGCTCACTCCTATCTTATTTTGTTGTTTCTCCTTCATGTTGCACCGCTAGTTTTCTAGCGCAGCTCTGCTGTTGTTTAGCTTTAAATTGTGTTAAATGTTTACTATCTACAGTGATGAGACCTCACTGTCCAAACTCTCCCACCCACTTCAATTGCCAATCGTTCTGATTTCTTTTATTTTTAGCTATTTAGTTTTTCTCAACTAATTCATTTTCTCGCTACGTGGCCTCTGGCGTCCACTTTACCCGATTGCTTGGCTGCTGGCTGCTGCTCAAGTTGTTCTGACGCTGCTGTAAACAGCTGGAAAATCATTTAGTCAGTGTCATAGCATTGCACAAATAAGTGACAACAACAAAAAAACTAAAAGCAAGGAAACTAAAATGAGCAGCAAAAACAAGAGCTACTCAATAGGGCTAAAAAATATCGCCAGCAACGCGGTAAAAGATGGAAAGGCCGTTTTAAACGACATCAAAGTCAAATATGATCGCTGTGAGCGTTTACCATTACAAGGTTCTCAAGTTTTTTAGTGTTTGGGCGCTATCTTTATAACACGATATATATATCGATATACATAGGTAAATATCATCCATAAGGTCCAATCTAATTGGTTTGCATAATGTCAAAACGCTTATCGTCATCATATAAAGTGATCCTCAACTTGAAAAGTCACAACAACTTTTCAAAAACGGGTGGGTGGCAATAAAGTTATTAATGAAAATTGAGCCTACATAGTCTATCGGAGGGTTAATAGAGGGGCCAACATTTTCTGCTTCCATGTTTCGAAGCTGGTAAAGTTGCTCATGAAGTTCTTCGCTGTCTGGGCATTTTAGCATCATCATGGAAATACCAGCCCAGGAAAGTCGATTTATTCCCTTTTTTGGCTACTGCTCGCTGACACGTCTGTTATTTCTGTCCTTGGAAGGGTCCAATGCAAGTTTCCGGAAGAAGAAGCTTGCGCACCTCAAAACTTCTGACAGGTTCGCTAATTTTAGCTACATATATATTTTGCATGTATGTAACTTTTAAAGATGTGTTCATAGCAGAGTTGTTAAGGAATGCACTCCGGAGTAATTCCCTCTCCCGGAATAGCAATTTTGGACTGCAGCCTTTCATTAATTTTTCGGAATGCGGACTTCAAATTGATTTGTGATTTTGTATGAAAATATAGCAATTCCTTGGCTAAACAAGTAAGGAAGTCTAAGTTCGCGTAACCCTGTAACCCTGTTTAGTATGTTTTGTCCCATTCCGAAACTATCATCCTCCCCCCTTGCAGCAGGGCTGCAAGATATTCTTTTGTTACGGGCGGGCGTTGAGCCGAACCCCGGACCAAAAGAATGGATATGCAGTGTCTGTTGCAAAAAAATATATATTAAACGGACGCATTCTGTGCAATGCTTCTCGTGTAAGAGATGGCTCCATAAATCTGGATGTTCAGGGCTTAACCTTAACATCCACAGACCCCGTACTTTCTTTAGTACTTTCGTGGCCCCTTGTTGTTTGCGCCGTCGGGCGTCCCGCGGTAAGCGCCGTTCAAGCGCACCCCTACCGCCACCTTCTAGTAGCAATACTAATAATAATAATAATAATGTCTTAACGACTAGCAGCATCTCTGCTATACCCGCCACACAAATTCCAGACTGTTGCTCGTGCCTTATGGCGTCAACATCACGCGCAGCAGCTCAACACTCTTGCTCCCACCGGAGCAGTTTAGACATGAGCAACTCCGAGCATCAGTCTCTGTCTGTTTCACAACTGTAACGGATTAACTGGTAAGATCGCAGAGATAACTAATTTGATGACGCAATATGACATAAAACTTGCCGCAATCCAAGAAACCAAGCTCAGTCCAAGGTCGGACCTCATTACCTATGGCGGATATAACATTCACCGGAAAGACCGTCATAGAGTAACAGGAGGTCTGGGAGGTGGTCTAGCGTTCATAACGCACAACTCTGTACAGTATCATCTATTTGATACCGACATCGAAGGAACGGATGATATCTTAGAAAGCCAAGGTATTACCATCCGTACAGGAGATGTCGATCTGCAAATCATTAACATCTACATACCCCCTGTCTCAAGTTGCCCCACCGGTTATCACCCCGACATTAGCTTGCTATTACGAGGAGATAACCGCGTGATCCTGGACGACTTCAATGCGCACCACGACATGTGGCACTCAAACTTGCCAGCAGTAGGGGGCATGTACTCGCAGAACAAATAGATGATACGGCTTTCTGTACATTGAACGGAGACGCCCCAACGAGAGTATCGGGTAACTGCTATAGTTCGCCAGATATTTCTATCGTAAGTGCAGGACTATTGAACAACACCAATTGGCGACCCATACTCACGTTGGCGTCTGACCATCTCCCAATAGTCATTACCATCGAACGACCGACGGACTTTATAACACCTGAGCATGGTACACACATCAACTTTACCAAGGCGGACTGGGACAGTTTTCAGACATATACGGACGAATCCTTGGCTGCTCTATCCATTCCTACGGACGTACGCAAAGGCGAACGAGACTTCCGCAACATCATTGACTTGGCCTCTAGACGCTTCATTCCTGCGGGTCGAATATCCCGAATAAGACCAAATTTCCCCGCGGAGGCAGCGGCCATGGCTAGAGAAAGAGATGAAGTGCGAAGTCTCAATCCCGCAGACCCCCGTATAAGGGATCTCAACGCGGAAATTCGTAGGTTGGTCGATAAACACAAACTGGCCAAATGGAAACAACACCTAGAGCAATGCAACCTCTCTGACGGTGTTGGCAAATTATGGACTACGGTCAAAGCTCTATCTAATCCAACACAACACAAGGATAAAGTAGATATTACTTTCGGTGACAGGGTGAAGAAGGACCCTAGGGGATGTGCGAACTCCTTCTGTAGACAATTTGTACTACATTCCCCACCCGATAGAGCTAAACGTAGAACCATGCGACAGGCGCGTAAATACAAAAACCAAAACACGCCCATTGTCATCACTGCCTCAGAGGTCAAGGAAGCCATCAGACAGCCTAAGCCCTCAAAATCCATCGGCCCCGACGGCATTGCCATGAAGATGCTGAAACATCTAGGCCAGGAGGGACACAAATACTTAGCGGCTCTATTCAATCTTTCACTGAACACTTTCGTCATTCCTGAAATATGGAAAAAGGCGAGAGTGGTTCCATTATTAAAACCTAGAAAGCCGGCAAACATAGGCGATTCATATCGCCCTATATCACTTTTGTCGCCGGTAGTGAAGACGCTAGAGTCCATTTTGCTCCCGTATTACACCGCAAATCTGCGCCTGGCTAATCATCAACATGGCTTCCGCACTGAACCAAAAAAGTTCATGTATCCAATGAAAAAGTACATAGATTTTAAGAATTGTTCGTTAAAACCTCTCCAAAGAACTTTTTCGTAGAAATTTACGAACATTTCATAGAATATAAGCACTTTTTCGTAAAATATGTAAACAAATCCACAGAAAGCATGTATTCATTCATAAATTGTAAGAAAATTTTCTTAGATTCTATGAATTTTTTCTTATATTTTAAGAAAAACCAGCGCGAACTTCTATGAAACTTTGTTCGTAAAAAACATGTACGTTTTTGGTTCAGTGCGTAAGCTGCACAGCACCACCACCGCACTCATTGCCATTACAACGCAAATAAATAGCGGTCTAAATCAAAACCAACCAAATCACAGGACTGTGTTAGTGGCACTTGACTTGTCGAAAGCTTTTGACACAGTCAACCATGCCACTCTCATACAAGATCTATTAGAAACACAAATACCTGATGGGTTAAAGAGATGGACCGCTAATTACTTGAATGGGCGGCAGGCGTCGGTCAACTTTAGAAACGCAACATCAAAACCAAGACGAATTAGACAGGGGGTGCCACAGGGTGGTGTCCTATCCCCGACACTGTTTAATTTCTATCTATCGAAGATGCCCCCACCACCAGAGGGTGTCTCCGTCGTTTCTTATGCTGACGACTGTACAATAATGGCGACGGGGAAGGGCCCCTATACTGATGAACTCTGTAATAAAATCAACGGTTACCTCTGCGACCTTTCCAGGTTTTTCACAGAGCGAGATCTGACGACTAAATCAACGGCGACGCTTTTTACGACGTGGACGCACCAGGTGAGAAATGAATTAGACATTTTCGTTGACGGCACTAAGCTACCAACTGTCAGCCACCCAAAGTTATTAGGGATGACATTGGATAATACTTTCTCATTTGCTGGTCATGTGTCTGCAATGGTCTCAAAGGTACGTGGTCGCAACAAGATCCTCAAGTCACTTGCCGGCAGTACTTGGGGAAAAGACAAAGAAACGTTGCTGACTACATATAAGGCCATTGGCCGACCAGTCTTTGACTATGCTGCACCCATATGGTCGCCTAATGTACATAACACCAACTGGACGAAGTTACAAGTCTGCCAAAATACTGCCATCAGAACTGCTACGGGATGTCTCCTCATGTCTTCCGAGTCTCACCTCCATCAGGAGGCAAAACTGCTCAATGTAAAAGAGCATGCGGAAATGCTGAGCAAGCAATTCCTTCTGAACTGCCACAAGCCAGCACATCCAAACCGTCATCTTTTGGACATAGATCCGCCCTCGAGAGACATAAGGAAACATCTCCGTAAACATTATGATGAGATCCGGCATCATATTACCTTGCCGTTTGATCTGCAGAATCATAAGCGGGCTCTAACCGACATCCACACCGAGTCGGTAGATACTTTTGTCGGATCTCTACCTGTGAACCCCGTTCTGAACAGTCCTCCACCGGATATTGCTGAAGAAGAACGCACCTTACCAAGGGAGACAAGAGTTACCCTGGCACAGCTTAGGTCTGGATATAGTGTAAGGTTAAACTCCTACTTGTCCAGACTTAATGACACAATATTAAACACATTCCCTGCATGTGGTAGGACCCCCCATGATACTCTACATCTCTTCAATTGTTCATTTGAACCTACTCTTCTAACCCCTCAGTCCCTCTGGACAAACCCTGTTGAAACTGCACGTTTCCTTGGACTCCCCTTAGAAGAGCTTGATGAAGATCTTCGGAATGATCATACACTCTAGACAGGGCAATGCATTGTTAACAACAACAACAACAACAAGTTCGCGTAAACCTGACCTTAAATACCCGAATCTTAAATACCCGAATTATGGCAATTTAGGTGACTTTCGAATTTTTCGGTGGGCGTGGTGGCAGGTATACTTCCAACGATACAAGTATGCTGTTTGCGAAATTTAATTTTTCTACCGTAATCAGTTTAAAAGTTATGACCGTTGCAATTTTCAAATATACCTACTTTTAAAATTTATAAAAAAAAATCATAATTGAATAATTAGGGGGCTTATCCTATCAAACTATATCATTTTAGCCATTTCCTTTACCGAATTATATCAATTTAGGTGATTTTTTAAGCTTTCGATATCGAATGTGGGCGTCGTTCATCAGTTATACTCCCAACGATACTACTATGATTTGTGCCAAATTTCATTTATGTGATTCTCGAAATTTTCGATATCGAAAAAGGGGGCGTGTTTATCATACCGTTTCGCCTATTTTCAATAACCTGTATAAAAAATTTCATGCAAATATCTCAATTTTTACTCCAGTTATCGTGTACACGGACAGACGGATAGATGAACTCCTCTTTTCAACCTAAGAACTTTCATATATGGAACTCTATATCTATTTCGATTATTTTGTGCCGTTACATAGTACCGTTATGAGGACAAAATTGTAATACCCTTGTACTAGTAATAGTACGCTGGGGTTAAAAAAGAAAAATCAGTGCAGTCGGCCAAATATTCACACATATATAAGCCAGAAAAGGGGTATGCTTCTGAAATACTACCTTTGAGAATTTGGATAGACAAAAAGTTTGTGTGCTACACATTTTACTATAATAAAATAAAAGTTTGAAAAAAATTGTTTGCCCACATTTGCCCCTCTTTACGTAAGGTTAGTTTAATGACGCAGTCATTAAAAATTGTCCAAAAAGAGACAAAATATTATGTACATATACGTTTTTAGTTAACGAATGTGCAGACATAGAGAAACAAATATCTGATGCTGGATTACTACCTATCGGAGTGCTTTAAGAGGAAACTGAAGAATCACGAAATAATGATTACAAAAGGTACAGAGTCGTGTTTTCTAGGAAGAGAGATAGGATTTCTACCAATACCAATGTTATTAATGGACTGCTATGAAATCGGATCCTGTTGATAAGGATATGCTAACTGATTAATGCCTGTACATATCCGTTGGAGTTTTAGGCTCGTTAGAGCTACCTACGCATTTCATTTTCGTCCACGAGGGTGGATTACCTGTTAAAAGGTTGCGCATCAATAATCAGGTTTTAATTTTTTGAAGTTAACTTCTTAGGCGGCGATATGAAGTTTTGATTGAGAGTAAAATTTGAGAAAATGGATGACGATGAAACGGAAGTTATGGCACGGAAATAGAAATTGTTGCCACCTTTCAGGCGTATGTTGCAGACCTTCAGGCGTAGGCGTTTTTCTTATATCTCGGGAACCGCTCAACCGATTTGGATAAATTTTGGCATTATAGATAGTATGATTCATTCTAAGAGTATATGCGTGGGTGTTGCCACTTGGGGCAGTTCACAGGGTTGCTACTTATCTGAATTTTTGAAGTTAACTGCTTAGGCGGCGATATGAAGTTATGATTGAGAGTAAAATTTGAGAAAATGGATGACAATAAAACGGAAGTTATGGCACGGAAATATAAATTGTAGCCGACTTAAAGGCGTATGTTGCAGACTTTCAGGCGTAGGCGTTTTTCTTATATCTCGGGAACCGCTCCACCGATTTGGATAAAATTTGGCTTTATAGATAGTATGATTAATTCTAAGATTATATGCGTGGGTGTTGCCACTTGGGGCAGTTCACAGGGTTGCCACTCATCTGAATTTTTTTTAAATATTGAGCAAGATATGCCAATATTGGTATCAAATGAAAGATATTTTGGAGCGTATTCCAAATATGTAAATCTCAAGCAGGGTTGCCACCTAACCGCATTTTATATATTTTTCTCTATATCTCGGGAACCGCTCGACCGATTTGGATAAAGTTTGACATTGTAGATAGTATGATTCATTCTAAGATTATGTGCGTGGGTGTTGCCAATTGGGGCTGTTCACAGGGTTGCCACCTATCTCAATTTTTTTTAATATTGAGCAGAATATGCCAATATGGGTATCAAGTGAAAGGTATTTGCGACCGTATTTCAAATATTTAAATTTCAAGCAGGCTTGCCACCTAGTCTTCCTATCTTTCTTCGTACAACTCTCCTTCCTATCTCCTCTCCCTTTTGCTCTTCATTTCCTTCTTTCCTTCTACCACGCCCCTCTTCCTCTATATCCCATTCGTATTGGCCCCTGTTAATTTAGGCCTAATTCTACCCATGTACCAAATATTAAGGAAAACGCACCATATATACGTATCGTTTCCCTGGTCCACTTCCCGGAAGTAAGATATTGTGAATCTAAACCATTCTTGAATACATCTTATGCATATTTGGTTATTTCTGAACTTAAGAAGTTAACTTCTTTCACGTGTACTGGCTACACGCGGTTTTTTTGCATTTGATTCACCCTAATATACAAACTTATGCGACACATTTTAGTTTTTGAATCTTTGCTAGAAAGTCATTTTCCTAGGACTTGATTTTCTCAGTCATATGGTACTCATATTTTCTTTTCTGTTTGTGTTTTTGCTTTATTCTACTTACATACATATGCACTTAGTATTTATTTATTTGGTCATTTGTCATTTTTTACTTCGTCTTAAAAAGCAGTTAAATTGGATTTAACAAAACAAAATGGAATTTGACAAATTCCATGCGATAAATCAGATTTATTGCATGGTTTTTTGTTTGATAAATGCGGTCGTAAGTTGGCAAAATTGTAGTATTTTGCTCAATACATAAGAATGTAGCACCCACTTGTAATCTTTAGTACGAGGGCGTATGAGTAACTAAATATATTTTGCTGAGAAGCTTCTCATGGCAGAAATACATCCGGAGAGTTTGCCAAACTACTGCCGAGGGGCGACCCCGTTTAGAAAAATTCTTTTTCTAAATAATTTTTTATGTTACTTTTGCCGGGCATCGAACCGCCACGACTTGGTGTAGAAGGCCGAACACTTAACCGCTACACCACGGCGGACGCCTATGAGTAACTAAAGCTTGAATTTTTACTAAGTAGTAAAATGGATTTCAGTGCAATGTACTTAAGCATTTGCATATGTTCATGTAAAGCGCTCATACATACCTACTATGTACGAATACTATACTCCTTATCATAATTGAAGACATGCATGGATGAAGGGGGTATCTCGCATTTTGAGTGAAACGAGAAAATCGACTTTAAAGTTTTGCTTAAACATTTGAGGTTTTTTCGAATCTTTATGGAAAACTGACAAAAAAATTATGCAAAGCCATAAAAGACATTGCATTATATGCAATAAAAAGCATAAATTTATATTTAGTGTTTTATATGAAAAAATAGAAACATACCCCCTTCTTCCACAAATAATATTGAAAAGTTGTGTACATACCCCCTTCATCCATGAATTATCTTCTACAATTTTGACGATAGGCAGATTCTGATAAGACAGAAATATAGATCTGCATAAACACTATTCACCAATGCCAAAAACAGAAATTGAGTGAGAATGCGACATACCTCCTTCATCCATGCATGTCTTCAATTATAGTCCACCTCGTTCTATCATGCTCTAAGCCCTTATATAATTTTATTAAAACCTTTATATTAAGTCGCTTTCTTGTTTGCACCACCTTTTTCATACGAAATTTCGGAATCTTGCAAAGTATTTTTAGGTAGCTTCCCGTTGAGCTAGACACTTGAAACTTAAAACATATGTAGATCGGAGCTCCGTGTCAATGCAATGTGAACGAAAAAAGTAGCCGCTAGTTGCGGCACGGATCAAGAAATACGGGAAATTCATTTAAAAATTGAAATTTTGGGACGCATATTTGAGGAACTTCCCGGTTAGCTAGATTATTGAAAATTTGCATACATATGAACAATTTAATACAATACAAACTGTTGTACAAGAAATTCCGCGGTCGATTCTTAGTAACTTCCAGGTTAGTTAAGGACTTGACACTTGACACATTTGTCACTGCCCGATGACAATGCAATCCCTCATCAATACAATTCCGGTAGGTGGCGCACGGATCGAGATATTTCGAAAACTAATTTGAAGTTGAGAATTTTGTGATCGATATTGACCAACTTCCAGTTAACCTAGGAACTTGAAACTTAGCATTTAGTTGTGGAAACGGTGACAATACAATTTGTTTAAATCAGAATTCCAAAGGGTGGCGTGCTTTTCGATATCTATTATATGAAGACATGCATGGATGAAGGGGGTATGTCGCATTTTGAGTGAAACGAGAAAATCGACTTTAAAGTTTTGCTTAAACATTTGAGGTTTTTTCGAATCTTTATGAAAAACTGACAAAAAAATTATGCAAAGCCATAAAAGACGTTGCATAATATGCAATAAAAAGCATACATTTATATTTAGTGTTTTATATGAAAAAATCGGAACATACCCCCTTCTTCCACAATTCATATTGAAAAGTTGTGTACATACCCCCTTCATCCATGAATTATCTTCTACAATTTTCACGATAGGCAGATTCTGATAAGACAGAAATATAGATCTGCATAAACACTATTCACCAATGCCAAAAACAGAAATTGAGTGAGAATGCGACATACCCCCTTCATCCATGCATGTCTTCATATATAAATGCGCAAACATAACTGGTTCATCCCTTTTTTGCAATAACCACAATTCTAAGGTATATAAAATTTGGTATGTATCGATATGTTTTGCCGAGCAGGGTGGCCGAAAACAAACCAAAAATTAAAAAAAATTAATTATATTATGAAATGCTAAACACGCATTCACCTTATAGAGCCGCTGTTATGTGTGAATGTACGTAGGTATGACCACTAGCATTGTTGTGTTTGCATTCAATGCAATTGTGTGTGTAGTCATGAAAAATTGCATTGATTGCTGTTGCTGAAAACGAGAGTTGTTTTGTTTACTATAATAAAGTGTTTACAAAAACAAAATCTGTGGGTAGGTAGTCAGAGAAGCAAAAATAAAAAAATAAAATAAAATAAATAAAAATAAAATAAAATAAAATAAAATAATAAAAGATAAAATAAAATAAAATAAAATAAGATAAAATAAAATAAAATAAAATAAAATAAGATAAAATAAAATAAAATAAAATAAGATAAAATAAAATAAAATAAAATAAAATAAAATAAAATAAAATAAAATAAAATAAAATAAAATAAAATAAAATAAAATAAAATAAAATAAAATAAAATAAAATAAAATAAAATAAAATAAAACAAGTAAGGAAAGCTGTCTTCGGCTGTGCCGAAGGCTAAATACCTTTCATGAATAAGCGTCACGATTTTCACTGTTTGATCCCCAGTACAGCCTGTGTGAATTTAACTTTAGCTCATGCCGAAATTATCGGAGCTATCGATTATATGGGGCGAAGTGTTATATTGGTCCAATCACATTGATTTTTAACATCGACATTCCACATTCTAAAATAGCAACATTTACGAAATTTCACGTTCCTACCGATATAATTACAGGAGTTATCTACCAAAATCCGTTTATCGGAACAATCGATTG
>CAXKVI010000002.1:48249798-48254798 GCA_964058755.1 Campiglossa producta
AAATTGAAAGAAAATAAGGGTAAGAAAAAAATAAAAGAAATGAAATGAAATGAAAAAAAAAAAATGAATAAAATTAAAGGAAACTAAGGGAAACCAAACGAAACTAAAGCAAAGGAAACGAAAGGAAAGGAAAGAAAAAGAAAATAAAAGGAAAAAGGAATGTAATGGAAATAGAAAGAAAGGTCAGGTAAGAAAATAAAAGAAAGGAAAATAAAAGAAAATAACAGAAAAGAAAGAAAGAAAGAAAGTTAATAAAATGAAATGGAAGAAGAGAAAAGGAAAGAAAAGGAAAAGAACGGAGAGGGAAGAATAGAAAAGGAAAGAAAAGCAAAATATAAAAATTGAGATGAAAGGAGAGGAAAGGAATGGAAATAAAAGCAAATGATAGCAAAGGAAAGGAAAGGATAGAAATACGTATGAAGGCGAACTAAGAAGAATAAATAATTATCAACATTGAAACTATATTATTGAATGGTGTAAAGAGTGAGGAAAAGGCAAAATGAATAGGAATGTATAGAAACCAAAAATATAAAAATATGGAAAAGAAAGGAAAATTAAGAGAAATATCAAAAAGGTAGGAAAATAAAATAAGGTTTTGTGGTTGAATTTCAACCACTGGGCGAACTCTAGTTTATATTAATAGTCTAAATTTGTTGTTGGTATTCTGATTCTCATAAAGCCTAATTGCAGAATTTGATAACTGCTTTGTGCATAAGGTAATGGCGCGGCGGTAAGCGTATGGAATACGGTGTGCACAGGTGCAAGACCCTGGTTGCGGAATTTTCTTTTTTTCTAAAATTATGTTTTTTTAATATTTAAAAACCTTTAATCTTAACTATTACAATTTATTTAACCTAATATTGTTTTGTTCTTCACCTGCTCAAAACGATCGCATAAATTAGTAGCTATTTCTTAAGCACAAACTCATCATTCCATTAATCAAGCGCAACATAAAATCTCGAAAACTGTATATTTGCATGGCATTAGCTATAAATAATTTTGGAAATCGCTGCTATAATTTAATATTTTTATTATATAATAACAGCCACTATTTTTTTAATTCTATGATGGCCTCATTTTGACTATATATGAGTGTTTAAGGTATACATACATTTAAGTTGGTCGAGGACGGCCACGGGCCTAAAGGCAGCTATTGACAAAAAGTTGATCAGATGTTTGAATAAGTTCAACTATTTTAAATTGGTCGAATTTCGACCACGGAATATACTAGTCATTATTAAGCTAAAAAGATTCAAATCAACCGTTTTTAGAATTTTTGTCTGCCTCTGTCTGTCTGGCTGCCTGTATATTTGTAGTCCTATCACTGAACGGAATTAAATAAACTTTCGCCATTGTAGTATTGGACGTTCAGCTTAAAATTTAAGATATTCTTATTTCGATAGCTCGACCGGTTTAAGAGTTATCGACCAATATGTGGGTTGACCAAAAATGTGTTAGTACAATATGGGTATTAAAGAAAAGTTTCATTCATATTAAGGGCCGTTTTCTCATCTATAAAAACGTATGGCGGCGATATACCAACACTGAAATAAAGGTTGAAAGTGCACATTGAAAGAAACATATCAAAACCACTTTCAAAGCGATTATGGTAATACTGTAAATATTACAGTATTTACTGTAAAATTGGCAGTAAAAACATGTGATTTTTGAAAAATATCAATTAATGATATGAGCCCACTTTCAAATTTACAGTAAGTCATGTCAATACGATAATATATTCGAAGAATGATAGGAGGTCACTTTCAAAATTGATATTACCCACTGTTGGACGAAAAATGACAGGGTTTCCTTTTAATTTGACGGCCGTTTCTTGTAGATTTTTTTTTTTTCAGTGAACAGGTTATCATTAAAACCTCTAAAGATGTTTGAAGTTGCTTTTAGCGGGTTGCAATATATAAAAACTTGGTGTGGTAGGCCACGGACACTACCGCCTTTAATTTTATAGTTCACTATAAATTTATATGACACTTCATTCCCCTGTAAAGAAATGGCAAATGAAGTTGCCGTTAAATTATTCTGCCTCTATTTTCCAGAATATTGAGCTTATCTCATTTTTAGTATGAAACTTGCAAACCCTTGAAGATGATCGCCGAAGGTGATCGAAATATATTGGGTAAATAAGAACATTGTTTCATTACTTTTGGACCTAGAGCCGGCAAAGCAAAAATATACATACTAAATAATTTTTGAAAACTAACTTACTAACTACTACTAATTCCCAAATGGCCATTCAAATTATTGACAAATTTTGAAAACAATAAAAATCTTAACAATTGAAACTATGGAGTTTTTAAATTCAAAGTAAACATATGTTTACTATACCCAAGCCTGCGCAAGCTGACGGCGCATTGCCGAGACGTCGTATACCTCTAGTGAGGGACTCGCTAAATCCATGATATTCATTGATGTTAAAATTAATTCCAAACTTTTAAAGTCTCCATTAACGGTTAGGGTATATCTTGAGTTAACTAACCACAGGTTGCTGGAATGTTAAATGTATATGTGCAAAAATTTGATTATTATCATTTTTTTGTTGAACATTTCGTTGTGCCACTATAAGCAGATTTAAAAAAAAAAATGTAGACGAACATCTGTGCGAATAGTAATAGAAATTTACAAATGTTGAAATGTGAACAACATAAAAAATGCTTTTAATGCAGCAAAAGAGTTAATTGCTACCTACCGTTATCCCAAGGGCCAAGAATCTAATTTTACGTAACACCGAAGGCAATCAACTTATAAAACTTGAAAGCCTTGAAGCAATATTTTCATTATAAAGTAGTAGTGGTTGCATATCCGAATGTACACGCACGGAGGGAAATCTATGGATGGAAGATCCATAATTATTGATACCACATTAAATAAAAATTGATAATCCTATCCCATCAATGAATATGGAGTTTTCATCAATGCTTTTTTGAAAAATCACTATTGAAATGGTTTCCATATAAACTATTGATAAATTCTAAATAGTTTAAAAAACAAAATTTTATATAATTTGACATCTGTTTCAGTAAGATTCGAACCCTGCCCCTCTGGCACGTTAGCCCAGTATTCTACCATTCGGCTACGGCATATTATACAATTTTTAGAAAAATGTTCAATCATAAGAAATTCAAAAAATTTTGAATTAAAAAAAACGCTCCAACAAGTTGTAATATTGTTAGGAAATCCATAGTAAAAATTGTTGAACTATTATGATTATGCGTCCCAGAAAAATTTACATTTCGCCCATATATATTAATACGCTATCATTATCACTATCATTATTACTATGCAGAAAATATAGATATGGATATAGCAACAATAGAAATTCATATTACGACGATAGATATTGACATGCCGTTCAAATATATTAGTATTCTATCCATAAATATAAAAAACAGCACATCATATTTTTTCTTCTTCCTTCTGCATTTTACTCTCTATACCATTTAGTAACGTAGTCTCAATTTTATTTCCTATCCTTTCCTTTCCATGCCTTTCCTCTCTTTTCTTTTCCTTTTCATACATATCCTTTTCTTTCCTTATCCTTCCTTTTCTTTCCATACTTTCCTTTCCTTTCCTTTTCCTTCCATTCCCTTCCTCTCCTTTCTTTTCTTTTCTTTTACTTTACTTTTCTTTTATTTCCCCTCCTTTCTCTATCTTTCCTTTCCTTTTCCTTCAATTCCTTTCCTTTTCTTTCCATTCTTTCCTTTCCCCTCCTTTCCCTTGCCTTTGTTCCTTTGCATTTCTTTGTTTTATTTTCCTTCCTGTGTGACTTTCAAATTAATTTTTTCATATCTATCTATTATATATAAATGCGCAAACATAACTGGTTCCTCCCTTTTTTGCAATAACCACAATTCTAAGGTATATAAAATTTGGTATGTATCGATATGTCTGGCCGAGCAGGGTGGCCGAAAACAAACCAAAAATTAAAAAAAAAATAATTATAATATGATTTGAAAATCACACAACTACATGTGATATACACGCATTCGCTTTATAGAGCTGCTGTTATGGGTGTATGTATGTAGGTATGACCACTTGAATTGTTGTGTTTGCATTCATTGCAGTAGGGTGAGTTGTTTTGTTGGCAGCCATAAGATAACATGAGCCAGCGCGTCAACTTTATTGAGCTTAGGTGCAAACAGTGTTTACAAAAACAAAATCTGTGCGTGGGGATTCAGAGAAGCAAATGCTTTTAAAAAAAAAGCACAAATAAGCTAGATCATGCACAAGGCCCTTCGTGGCTAGACTTAGTGAAATAAAATAAAATGGAAAATTGATAAAATTAAAAAAAAATAGTAAAATCAGAAATAGAAAAGTGATTGAAAGTAAAAAAATAAAATTTGTTGGAAATGAAAGGAAAGGGAATAATATAAAATAAATAAAAATGAAACAAAATGAAATAAATAAAATATTAAATTAAGAAAATAATAGGAAAGGAAAGGGATGGATAAAAGGAAAAAGGAAGGGAAGAAAGGAAAGGTAATGTAGGTAAAGCAGTGGAAAAGAAAAGCAAAAGGAGAAAGACAAAGAAAGGAATGAAGAAAAAAGAAGGGAAAGAAAAGGTAGCGAGGAAGAAGGTATGGAAAATAAAAAGAAAGAAAAATAAAGGAAAGAAAGGTAATGAAAAGCTAAAAAAAATAAGTTAAGGAAATGAATGAAAGAAAAAGAAAAGCAAAGGAGTTGCGGAAAGGACAAAAGAAAATAAGGAAACGGTAGGGAAGGAAAGGTAAGGAAACGAAATGACAGGAAGGGAAATTTAAGAAAAAAAGTGAAAGAAAATAAAGGTAAGAAAAAAATAAAAGAAAAGAAATGAAATGAAAAAAAAAAAATGAATAAAATGAAAGGAAACTAAAGCAACGGAAACGAAAGAAAAGGAAAGAAAAAGAAAATAAAAGGAAAAAAGGAATATAATGGAAATGGAAAGAAGGATCAGGTAAGAATATAAAAGAAACGAAAAGAAAGAAAAAGAACAGAGAAGAACAAAA
>CAXKVI010000002.1:48259798-48414590 GCA_964058755.1 Campiglossa producta
AAAATAAAAGAAAATAACAGAAAAGAAAGAAAGAAAGAAGGTTAATAAAATGAAATGGAAGAAGAGAAAAGGAAAGAAAAGGAAAAGAACGGAGAGGGAAGAATAGAAAAGGAAAGAAAAGCAAAAGATATAAATTGAGATGAAAGGAGAGGAAAGGAATGGAAATAAAAGCAAATGATAGCAAAGGAAAGGAAAGGATAGAAATACGTATGAAGACGAACTAAGAAGAATAAATAATTATCAAGATTGAAACTATATTATTGAATGGTGTAAAGAGTGAGTGAAAGGCAAAATGAATAGGAATGTATAGAAACCAAAAATATAAAAATATGGAAAGGAAAGGAAAATTTAAGAAATATCAAAAAGGTAGGTAAATAAAATAAGGTTTTGTGGTTGAATTTCAACCACTGGGCGAACTCTAGTAATTGAAAATCTCTAAAACATAGGAGGTATCTTGCGATAGATTTTTGAGTAACTTCCCGCTAAGCTAGAGACTTGAAACTTGTTACATTTGTCAGAACCCGATGACAATACAATCTCTCATCAAAAAAATTCCGGTAGTTGAACAGTACCATATTTAAATATCAAATTTCCGATAGGAATCACCAAAACTAAAAATAAAATAATAAAAAGATGATAAAAAAATTTTAAAGACAACCTTTAAATGAATGCTGTCAAAAAGCCTCAGCAAATTTGTCGTTAAACAAAGACATGGTTTCGGTGTTTTTGGTTTTGAAATTTTAGTCATACCAATTGTAATCAATTTTTGAGATTTGAAAATATAAAGGTGGAGTGCACGTTTCCAAACTAAGGCAAACATTTTCTGAGAGCCTAAATAGAAGTTCGGTTATCGACAAAACATTTAAAGCCTATTAATTGCACTCCACCTTTATATTTTCAAATCTCAAAAATTGATTACAATTGTTATGACCATGTCTTTGTTTAACAACAAATTTGCTGAGGCTTTTTGACAGCATTCATATAAAGGTTGTCTTTAACATTTTTTTATCATCTTTTTATTTTAATTTTTATTTTTGACTAATAGATTTCTAAATTAAACGCTCTAAGCGTTTACTCTGATTTTTTAAAGTTAAAAAACGGTTTGGTAAAAGTTCAAAATTGTTTCAAATATTTTGAATCTAAAAACCGAAAATGCCATTTTGTAGCCCGTTCAATTTTAGTCTAACAAATATAGGTAATTCAAAAGCAGTCTTATGATTTATTGCACTATTTTGATAGCACAGCTCTTGTGAGCACTATGATGAATTGAACGGTCGTATCTGAAAACTATAAGTTGAATTTTTGTAAAAACTTTTCAGAATTTTTGGTTTTCCTGCATCTTTTATTTTTCAAACTGAATGAATTGAAATGAAAATTGAACAGAAATAATTTACATTTCAAAACAAATCAAATTGAAAAACAAAATAGCACATTTGATATACATAGGTTGCTCAATTTTATTGAGCTATTCAAATTTTATATGAGAAATGACTGCATGGAAATTATGATAGTTTTAAACTAATAGTAAGGTTTAAGTATCTCAAAAATTTCCTTTAATTGTTAAACTTTTTTTTTGAGTTATGCTGCGCGCTTTTCTCCATATATCCCGAAATCAACATTTTTAGTTCTAGTTAGGGCTACAAAATGACATTTTCGGTTTTTTGATTCAAAATATATGAAATAATTTTGAACTTTTACCAAACCGTTTTTTAACTTTAAAAAATCAGAGTAAACGCTTAGAACGGAGACTTTTCTTTTTAGAATTCTATTAGCAAAAAATGAGAATGAAAATAAAATTACATAAGGGCTTCGAACTATTTTTTTTTTATACCCAGTGTACTAGTACTAGTACAAGGGTATATTAATTTTGTTCACATAACGGTAGTACGTAACGGCACAAAATAATCGAGATAGATATAGAGTTCCATATATGAAAGTTCTTAGGTTGAAAAGAGGAGTCCATTAAGACATGTCCGTCCGTCTGTGTACACGATAACTTGCGTAAAAATTGAGATTTTTGCATGCAATTTTGTATACAGGTTACCTTTTGGCCAAGGTAGGTTGCTATTGAAAATGGGCGAAATCGGATGATAACCACGCCCTCTTTTTCTATATCGAAAATTTCGAAAATAACACAAATTGACATATCTCGGTAGCTGAAATGGCTAAAATGATTTAATTTTATAGGTGAATCCCCCTGGTAATTCTCTTATGAGTTTTCCATACATTTTTTATAGGGGGCGTGGCACCGCCCACTTTTAAGGGAGGCATTTTTGAAAATTTGACTGGTCGTAACTTTTAAACTGATTACGATAGAACGATGGAATTTGGCAAGAAGCATACTAGTATCGTTGGGAGTATACATGATGAAAATGGATATAATCGCTCTCCAACCATGCCCACTTTCGACATCGAAAATTTCTAAAATCACCTAAATTGACATAATTCGCTAACGGAAATGGGTAAAATGATATAATTTTACAGGTGAATCCCCATGGTCATTATATAATGATTTTTTGATAAATTTTCTAAAGTGGGCGTGGCCCGCCCACTTTTAAGGGAGCCATGTTTATACCCAGCGTACTAGTACAGGGGTATTATAATTTTGTCCACATAACGGTACTACATACCAGCGCAAAATAATCACGATCCATCTATGAAAGTTCTTAGGTTGAAAAGAGGAGTCTATTCAGGCATGTCCGTCCGTCTATCCATCCGTCCGTCCGACTTTGTACACGATAACTTGAGTAAAAATTAAGATATTTGCATGAAATTTTATATACAGGTTACTTTTTGGCCAAGGTAGGTTGCTATTGAAAATGGGCGAAATCGGATGATAACCACGCCCCCTTTTTCGATATCGAAAATTTCTAAGTTCACATAAACTGACATATATCGGTAGCTTAAATTGATAAAATGATATAATTTCATAGGTGAATCTCTCTTATCATTCTATTATGATTTTCTGTTAAATTTTAAAAAGTGGGCGTGGTACCGCCCACTTTAAAGGGAGACATTTTTGAAAATTCGACTGGTCGTAACTTTTAAACAAATTATGGTAGAACGATGAAATTTGGCACAAACATACTAGTACTGTTGGGAGTATACGTGATGAAACTGGATAAAATCCCCGTCCAACCACGGCTACTCTCGATATCGAAAATTTAGAAAATCACCTAAAAGACTGGTCGTAAGTTTTAAACTGATTACGGTATAATCGTGAAATTCGGCACAAGGTATACTAGAGTTATAGGAAGTATACCTGTTGAAATTAATCGAAATCGCTTCCCTTCATACTGTCACCATACCAAATTTCATACAAATCGGTCAACCGGTTCTCGAGATAGTACTGCGGTAAGGTGGCAACCCTAGGTCGCAACCCTACTTGAAAATACTTAAGTTGGTATCTCGCCGAAAGTACCTTTCATATGATACCCATATTGGCATATCTTGCTCCATAATTAAAAAAAATGGGATAGGTGGCAACCCTGTAAACCGCCTCAAGTGGCAACCCTAAAGTGCATAGTCTTAAAATCGATCATACTATCACCATTCCAAATTTCAGCCAATTCGGTCAAGCGATTCTCGAGATAGTAACGGATATACAAATATATTGTGGTAAGGTGGCAACCCTACTTGAAAATATTTTAGTTGGTATCTCGCCGAAAATACCTTTCATATGATACCCATATTGGCATATCTTGCTCCATAATTAAAAAAAAATGGGATAGGTGGAAACCCTGTAAACCGCCCCAAGTGGCAACCCTACAGTGGGTAGTCTTAACCTTAGAACCGTCCTTGGGGTGCTGGACTCCCCAAGCTAATTTTAGGGGCTGATAAATATTATATATTGTTCCGTACAACTAACAGAAACACTTTTGTAGAGCCTATTGCACTCTTAAGTTTATGTATTCAACCAATTTATTATATTCGGTTTAAAGGTTTTAGTAATAAAAGGTCAAACGCGAAATTTCCCGTATACGTCTTTGGGGTGCTGTACACCCCATCTCTAGTATTTACGAGCATTTTACATTTTTTTAATGAATTGAACTTACAATTTTACGAATTTTTAAGTTTATTTTTTTTATAAATTATAATTTTTCTGAATAAAATTAAAATTAAAAGCAAATTACAGGTAAGTTTTTTTTTATAAAATTTTTTGATTTTTTTATGATTTTTTTTTAATTTAAAGTGTTTTTATATCAATTTAAAATTCTTTTCTTCATAAATTATAGTTTTCTTAAGTAAAATTACTAGTAAAGCAATTTTTAAAATATACGACATCGCCTCATGCATACAAAATACACTGGGGTGTACAGAACCCCAAAGGACGGAAATGCGTTGAAAAAAGGAAGGACGGTTCTAAGGTTAAAATCGATCATACTATCACCATGCCAAATTTCATCCCAATCGGTCAAGCGGTTCTCGAGATAGTCCGAACATACAAATATACAAATATACAAGATTAACTCGTTTAAAGTTATTAGATTTGGTAGTTAAATTTGTAAAGAACTCCCGCCCCCTTAAAGTGCCAAAAATTTTTTTTTTGCCAATAGTTACTAATCATACAACAAACATCACACAAAAGCGCCATCTGACCACGATGGAGAAGTTAAAAATTGCGAATAATGTTTGCCCAAACGTATTTTTTTCAATTTAAAAATTTGTCACAAATTGGGCGTAAGTATATTAGAAGTAAGAAATGTATTCAACTATAAGTAAGATTTTGAGGGCACACGAACAATGTACATATATGTTATACCGTAGCATAAATAAATATTAATTTTATAAACTAACTAATAAATTTATTGAGTTCGTTTTTCCCAAATTATAATACATATAGAAAATATATACCTTATAGGTACTACTATTGTTTCCATACACTGGGTATTTAATGTTCGGCTTACCCGAACTTAGACTTCCTTACTTGTTTTTGTAGGTGTTTATTTTGTCAAATTTTCATTTATAATTTTTCTTAATCTAAGTAAACAAGATTAGTATACGGAGGGAAATCTATGGATGGAACATCCATAATTATTAATATCACATTAAATAAAAATTGATAATCCTGTCCCATCAATGAATATGGATGTTCCATCAATGCTTTTTTGATAAATCACTATTGAAATGGTATCCATATAAACTGTTGATAAATTCTAAATAGTTTAAAAAACAAAATTTTATATAATTTGACATCTGGTTTCAGTAAGATTGGAACCCTGCTCCTGTGGCACGTTAGTCCAGTATTCTACCATTCGACTACGGCATATTATAGAATTTTTAGAAAAATGTTCAATCATAAGAAATTCAAAAAATTTTGAATTAAAAAAAAACGCTCCAACAAGTTGTAATATTGTTATTGCGTCCCAGAAAAATTTACATTTCGCCAATATATATTAATGCGGTGTCTCTACCATTATTACTATTCAGTAAATATGGATATGGATATACCGACAATAGAAATACATATCGCGACCATAGATATTGACGTGCCGTTCAAATATATTAGCATTCTATCCATAAATATAGAAAATAGTACATCATACCGAAATGGTTGACATGTCATTTTACTTTTTATTGGGAGCAAATAATATTTGATAACTCGCTCATTCTGAATGAATATTGCATCAAACTCGTCGCTATCAATAGCGATATTCAATGCATTTCTCTCAGTGTATATTTAATGTATGAGTACAAGATACAATGTCCCAAGTTGAGCTCTCAGTATCTATAAGGGGCATTTGTAGTATACTTTTATGGTAATAGATATTACTAAGTAAGTTTGTGCGTTGTACTACTGTTGATACACACTTTAATTAAATTTCAAGAGTAAAATGAAAAAATGTCAAAAAAACATTAAATAGATCGCATATTTTCATGTATAAGATAAAAAGATAATACTAAATAAACCTTAATAATACGTATTAGGTTAGTCCTTTAGCCACCAAAAATGTAAGTTATTAAGCTTTTTTAAAGCTTCAACGTCTCTGTAAGGTATACTCATTTCGAACCGGAGCTCGCTTTCCTCAGGTAGAGAGGATATAGTTTTGTCTGTAGCTCTGTGGAATCTATGATATAAAATTGGAACAGCCTCATCATTTTGCACTAGTTTGTTTCTGTCTAGATAGGTGAATGCCTCTGGTAGAATAAGTGCCAGCTCAAGAGAACTTTTTATGTATATTTCGTCAGTGTAGAATGGCCCATTTATAAGGTTATTCATGTCGCAATTAAGGCATCTTTGTATGTGTTTCCTTATAAGACTAATCATGTAATTATCTATTCTGTTAACTTTGCATTTATTGTATATATGGCTATTGGAGTAATATAGCTTGTAATCACTTTGTGGTGTCCTATAAAGTGAAGTGCATGCTCTGAGGCATTGGTGCTTGATTTTATTCCAAATTTTTTCCAATTCTTCCGTATAGGTTAGGTTAGTTTCAAGTAGCTGCCGCAGAGGCACACCTAGGCCAGTATTAAATGGCCCGTTGTGATACCACCAACACTAGGAAAGTCAGTTCCGGGACCCTGCCATATGGAAAATCCCGGGCAGTTGCAGATGAGGTGCTCCAACGTTTCCTCCTCATCATCATCCTTACAACTCCTACAGCATCGTCGGTAGGGCACACCAAGTCTTTCTGCGTGCCTACCAATGAGGCAGTGCCCAGTTAATACGCCTATTAATATGGAGATTTCTCTTCTCCTTAGGGCATAAATTTGTCTTGATCTTTTATGATCCCATTTCGGCCAGGTTTCTTTGGATATCCGGCATCCTGGAGATTGCAGCCATCTTTCGTTGGCTTGGCGGAGTGTGTATTCCTTCAGCATAAGCTTGCATGTGGCAAACGGCATACCTAAGCGCTCTTTATCGCGAAGAACCTGCTTGGTCGTGCCCTGCCTCGCAAGTTCGTCTGCCCTACAATTTCCCTCAATGTCCCTATGCCCCGGGACCCATGTGAGGTTAACGCGATTCTGTTGGGCCATATCTTGTAGAGATCGACGACAGCTGAGCGTCAGTTCAGAGTTGGACGAGTAAGAGCCAAGGGATTTGATGGCCGCCTGGCTGTCGCTGAATATAAAAATGTCCTGTCTGATAGTGTGTTGGCCTATCCAAGCCGCGGCGTCCATGATTGCTGAAACTTCAGCCTGGAAGACACTGCAGTGATCAGGTAGTCTGAAGGAGAGCTCAAGGTTCAGATCCTTTGAATAAACCCCTCCCCCAACTCTGCCGTCTAACTTCGAGCCATCAGTATAAATGGAAGTGCCGCCATGAGTGACGGGACTCCGATCCGTGCTCTCCCATTCTTCCCTGCTGGGAATGTTGATTTTAAAACCGCTATCTCCGACTGTTGTGGTCGCACAACGATCTGTGCTCAGCGGAAGAAAGCTATAGGACCCCAAAATACAGGCGTGTCCAGTAGTGCTTGCGCCCCAGCTGGACGTTTCCCTTAGACGCAGAGCCGATGCTGCTGCTACTCGGTGCCCTTCCAGATCGAGTGGCAAAATGCCAAGAATGGCCTGGAGTGCTTCATTGGGCGTTGTTCTTAACGCACCGCTTATACAGATCATGCAAGATCTGTGTACTTTACCTAGCAGATTAAGGTTTGTTACCTTGCTCAGCGCAGGCCACCATACCACAACTCCATAGAGCATGATTGGTCGAATGATTGCAGTGTAGATCCATTTGCATATTTTGGGGCTAAGCCCCCATTTCTTTCCAATGGATCTTTTGCACGTGTAGAGTGCAATACACGCTTTCTTCTGGCGCTGAAGAACATTCTACTTCCAGGTTAGTTTCCTATCCAGAACTGTGCCCAAGAACTTGGCTTTGTCAGCCAAGTTCAGGTGCACGTTATTCAGTTTTGGTAGTATTAGCGGTGGTATCTTATAGCGGTTGGTGAAAAGGACCAGTTCCACTTTTCGTGGGTTGATGCTCAGTCCGCAGCGCGAGCACCATGAGGAAACCTCTCTCAGTGCTACTTGCATCAAGTCGCACAGGGTTTGTGGGAATTTGCCCCTATATACTATAGCTAAGTCATCTGCCTATGCCACTACCTTCCCGCCCCCCCAGCTTGTGTCTCGCAGCATCGAGTTGACAGTGAGGTTCCATAGAAGCGGGGAGAGAACACCACCCTGAGGCGTTCCCCTTGTGACATAGCGTGATAAGTCAACCCAGCCCAGTGATGAAACTATTCGTCTACCCCTTGATCAATAAGTCCAATAAGAGACCTGCTTATGCCCAGACTTGTTAAAGCGGTGTTTATAGCATCAGGACTTATGTTGTTGAAGGCTCCTTCAATATCTAAAAAGACCACAAGACAGTACTCCTTATCATACAGCGATTTTTCAATAACAGAAACTAGGCTGTGAAGCGCAGTTTCTGTAGATTTCCTTTTAGTGTATGCATGCTGATAGCTAGAGATAACGTTGCTATCAATAGTAGAGGAGAGGTAGTCATTTATTATCCTCTCGAAGGTTTTGAGCACAAAGGATGAGAGACTGATCGGCCTATAGTCCTTGGGCTCGTAATGAGACGCCTTCCCCGCCTTAGGAATAATAACTACCGTGGCACTTCTCCAGGAATGTAGTTAAGAGCCAGGCAGGCTGTATAGGGAAATACCAGTCATTTGGCTGATGTCTCCAGCGTGTTTATGAGTTGTGCGGGAATAATCCCGTCTGGCTCGGCAGCCTTGAATGGTTCGAAGCTTTTAACCGCCCACCTAACCTTTTCCTCCGTGATGGGTATGTATACAGCCAGGTTTGTTGCAGGTGCTACGGGTTCCTCATGCAAGTTCCCTGGGAAGTGCGTATTCAAGAGCAGCTCTAGGGTTTCCCTCTCCGTGCTGGTCCAGGATCTGTCAGGTTTGCGTAAATAGCTTGTGGCTGTTTGAGTTTTTGAGAGCACTCGTCTAAGTCTCGCTGTATCGTCGACATTTGCGACCCCAGTGCAGAAATTTCTCCACGATACTCTCTTCGCCTGCCTCAGAGCTTTTTTGTAGGCCCTGAGTTTAACTTTATAGTCGAGCCATTGAGTCTCCGTGCCAAGGCTCTAGGCCTTATTAAATTGTGTCCTACATGATTTACGGAGCGAGTCCAGGTCGTAGGACCACCAATGCGGCTATGTTTACCGCGTGGTTTTGGCACTGGGCAAGCCTGCTCTAGGGCATTCGAGAGCGCCGTTGTAAATGTCTTTACCAGATCCTCCAACTCCCCTACTGATGAGGGGACTTGTGGGGGCAGTGCTGGCAAGTCCCTAGATAGTATTCTCTCTGTGGCGGAGGTTCTTCGGCGTCGTAGGGCATATAGACTGACGCCATCGTCAGACTGGTACTGTCGACTGTTAAACTGGCAGCTGTAACGTAACCATTGCTATAGTTGGGCAAGAGAAAGGCATTCAGCTCAGACTTAACCAAAATACAGGCTCTAACCCTGCCCCCCTCGCTGGCTCGGATAAGCTTGAGCTGTTGACCCAGGGTTCTTGGATGAGGACCACATCTATGTCGCCTTTAGAGAGACGACTGATTAAAGCAGCCGAGGCTGCTTTAGATTTGTGCAGGTTTATCTGAATCACCACCAACATGAGAGCGCTCAGACTTCCCTGCCACCGCCGTATCGTCGAGTTCCACCTCGTCTGGAGGCTTATCTTTCAACGACGATTTGTTCAGACCACGATATGGCGTGGCCGAGATACTACTATCGACATTGGTGCGCTCAGGACTACCTGCTATCACTGTGACGTTGAGCAGGCTGTCTCCCATCTCCGAGCTGTTCACTGCTCCTTCGCCATTTGACGTGGCAGATACCATACTTTCCGAGTCGGATATCTCCGACTCCTCTACCGGCACTGCGATGTCCGAGTCCTCCGGTGCAGCCGAAATAGCCGCGCGCTGTGCATCGCCGCGGTATACGTGGATCACGATCTGACCCATGCCGTAGTGCACTCGTCCATTGCACCGTTTAAGGGGCTCGAGTGCTTCCTTATTCAAGGTGAAGACCACTTGCCTGTCAGGCCCTACCGCATCCTCGACCAGATTGACACCCCAGTCCTGCGTCGGGAGAGACGGGTTCATGATCCTCAGCATCCTGAGAATTCTCTCAGGTTCAGCAGGGATAGCAGGAATCCACGCTCTTGCCCTTGGCCGAGCCGGGATGTCCTTCCAGTCGACAACCTCGATTTTTGCCCCTTGGTAGATCTCACCCAGTCTTGCAGCTGCTGCCTTGTACAGTGCAACAGTTTTTGCATCCTCGCAAGCGAATACCTTGATTCGGGCCTGGTGCCATCCCGCATCAGAACCCATCGGCGTGGCACCCGGGGACTCATCCATAATGTCGAGAAGGGCATTACCGATAGCGTTCCGGACGTACCGCCACTGGTCCCTAGGGATGGCCCAGCTTTCGTTACCTAATTCTTCCGTATATTTCTGTTACATTTTTTAACCGGTGGTCTTAACAAGATAGTTTCGCACTTTGTTGTATTTATTTTAAGGTGCCAATCTTTTGTAAATGCCTCTACTTGATTGAAGGTTTTTTGTAGATTTGAATTTATTGCACCAATTTTATTTTCGGCGTGATAGATTACGATATCATCGGCGTATGAGATGATGTTTTCAATATTATTTACAAGATCAAGGATAAAAATGTTGAATAGTATTGGTGAGTTGACTGTTCCTTGCTGTAGCCCGTTTTCCATTTTGAAATTTTGGGGACTTTTTGCTTTACCATTACATATTGTAAATTCTTTGTTGCTTATCATGTTATAAATTACCATTAGCAAATGCAATGGGAACTTGTATTTCATTAATTTAAATATAAGTCCTTTTATCCAAAGTCCATCAAATGCGGTTTCTAAGTCAATCAGACATGCGCCTGTGCAACATTGTTTATGCCAATTCCAGTTGATATAGGAGACGAGACAGTGAATTGCATGCGACGTAGAATGTTGGTATTTGAATCCAAATTGTTTTTCGCTTACAAGTTTATTTTCGGTACAAAATTTCATTATGTTGTTATTTATTACCGCTTCAAATACCTTGCTGATATTCGGAAGTAGGCTTATGGGGCGTAAGTTATTTATGACAGTCGAATCTTTTTTTTTTTTGGGTATGACGATGGTTTTTGCTCTTTTCCAATTTTGGGGAAAGTAAGCGTTATTCAACATGTTATTAAATAACGAACAATATTCTAGTATAATCATATGTGGCAAATTGTTTAAAACAATATTAGGTATGCCATCCCAGCCGGATGATAGTTTTGCTGGGAGCTTCATGAATATGTTAATTACTGAGTCCGGGGTTGCCAGGTAGTTCTCTGTTTGATTGTCTTCTAGCATATTTGACTTATTATTCTCATCAAATGTAGTCTTCCTGTAGTGGAGAGTATGGAATGTGGTTTTAATCGCTAAAAATTCATTGAAACTATTTTCTACTATATTGTGGATTGCATTATCAGATTCATTCTGCTTAACGGAATGAATTGATTGCATGTATTGCAATGGCGTTAAGTATGTGGTCTTGCTCTCTTAGTACAAAGTAATCCGATGTGCTTTCTATGCTAATTTCTTGTATATTTGCATCTGTAAGAACGTGCTTATGGACGATAGTATTTTAATTTCGTTTAGTTCTAAAGCAGTATATGGCTTGAAGCTTTTTTAATTTTCTTAAACATATCCAGAGAGTCTTTGGGGTCTATTGCTTTCAATTTTTTTTAAAGTGGTTATTGGATACTTTATTTATGTTTTCTTTTATAAGTATTTTAGTTAATTTAAGGCTAGCTTTAATATGTGATAGTGTTTCTTCACTAAGTGTTATTTTTTTCGATTGTGTTTTTTAATGAGAGAGAGATATTTACTTTTTTCGGTATGCAATTTTGTGATGAGAGTATTATGATATATTTTATTTCCGTCAATATTTGGAAATTCAGGTACAATATCTTCAATTGTTTGTAAAATTATATCCGACAAAGCGTTTAGATGATTGTCTATTTCTGTCTTTTCCAAGTTTCTTTCTTTGGGCAGCGGATCCACCATTGACAATTTCTGCAGGATTTTTCGCTTGAAGTTATTCCAGTTTGTTCTTTTTAATTATAAGTTCTGGTAGCATTCTTTGCAAATATTTCAAATCGGTTTAGGTTCGAGTCTTTTGAGACTTTCATTTGGATTGCATTATGGTCGCTGTCATAGTCCAGGACCCCAATACAGTTTGTAGTGTTATTTTCTTTTTGGAGAGATAGTCTAGAATCGAGTATACATATATCAAGGAAAGAGTTGGTTCTGGGAAATGATGGTGTTTCTGAAGCGTAAAGTTCGCAACGATATTTGATTTGATGATTTTGAATCCATTTTTGAAGAGCTTTGCCTTTTTGGATGTTACTTGAATTACCCCAGTTGCAATGTTTGCTGTTAAAGTCTCCCGCAATTATATAAAATTTTGGGGTTTTCTAGCCTTAATGTGTTAAATAGGAGATTGAGATCCTTTTCGAAATGTTCGTTGTTATTTCCGCTTGGATAGTAAGCAGCTGCGACGTATAATGACTTCCTGTCTGCAGTGCGTATTTTTATGACACAAGATTCTAAACATGATGGTTTAACGATGCTTGAGACGTTTACGTATTTGATATGGATTAGTATACCTGTTCCAACTCCTTGTTTAGAGTTAGCTCTGTCCTTGCGGATGAAAATATAATTTTTGAACCAAATCTTATGTCTTTTGTTTAATTTAGGTTAGGTTAGGTTCAAGTGGCTGCCGCAGAGGCACACCTAGGCCAGTATTAAAAGGACCGTTGTGATACCACCAACACTAGGAAAGTCAGTTCCGGGACCCTGCCATATGGAAAATCCCGGTATTAACGCAATTCTCCACATAGCAGAATCCCGGGACTGGCTTTCCTATACCGACACCGTTACTCCTCCTCGGAACATTTAGATGACTTGATGAAGGCCATCACGTCCTTTATGTCCAGCTCCGTGACCTGGCTAGGCTGACCAAGAAGGGAACTCCCAAAAAGCGCATTCTCGCGCCACTTAAAGCCGGGCAGTTGCAGATGAGGTGCTCCACCGTTTCCTCCTCCTCATCATCCTTACAACTCCTACAGCATCGTCGGTAGGGCACACCAAGTCTTTCTGCGTGCCTACCAATGAGGCAGTGCCCAGTTAATACGCCTATTAATATGGAGATTTCTCTTCTCCTTAGGGCATAAATTTGTCTTGATCTTTTATGATCCCATTTCGGCCAGGTTTCTTTGGATATCCGGCATCCTGGAGATTGCAGCCATCTTTCGTTGGCTTGGCGGAGTGTGTATTCCTTCAGCATAAGCTTGCATGTGGCAAACGGCATACCTAAGCGCTCTTTATCGCGAAGAACCTGCTTGGTCGTGCCCTGCCTCGCAAGTTCGTCTGCCCTACAATTTCCCTCAATGTCCCTATGCCCCGGGACCCATGTGAGGTTAACGCGATTCTGTTGGGCCATATCTTGTAGAGATCGACGACAGCTGAGCGTCAGTTCAGAGTTGGACGAGTAAGAGCCAAGGGATTTGATGGCCGCCTGGCTGTCGCTGAATATAAAAATGTCCTGTCTGATAGTGTGTTGGCCTATCCAAGCCGCGGCGTCCATGATTGCTGAAACTTCAGCCTGGAAGACACTGCAGTGATCAGGTAGTCTGAAGGAGAGCTCAAGGTTCAGATCCTTTGAATAAACCCCTGCCCCAACTCTGCCGTCTAACTTCGAGCCATCAGTATAAATGGAAGTGCCGCCATGAGTGACGGGACTCCGATCCGTGCTCTCCCATTCTTCCCTGCTGGGAATGTTGATTTTAAAACCGCTATCTCCGACTGTTGTGGTCGCACAACGATCTGTGCTCAGCGGAAGAAAGCTATAGGACCCCAAAATACAGGCGTGTCCAGTAGTGCTTGCGCCCCAGCTGGACGTTTCCCTTAGACGCAGAGCCGATGCTGCTGCTACTCGGTGCCCTTCCAGATCGAGTGGCAAAATGCCAAGAATGGCCTGGAGTGCTTCATTGGGCGTTGTTCTTAACGCACCGCTTATACAGATCATGCAAGATCTGTGTACTTTACCTAGCAGATTAAGGTTTGTTACCTTGCTCAGCGCAGGCCACCATACCACAACTCCATAGAGCATGATTGGTCGAATGATTGCAGTGTAGATCCATTTGCATATTTTGGGGCTAAGCCCCCATTTCTTTCCAATGGATCTTTTGCACGTGTAGAGTGCAATACACGCTTTCTTCTGGCGCTGAAGAACATTCTACTTCCAGGTTAGTTTCCTATCCAGAACTGTGCCCAAGAACTTGGCTTTGTCAGCCAAGTTCAGGTGCACGTTATTCAGTTTTGGTAGTATTAGCGGTGGTATCTTATAGCGGTTGGTGAAAAGGACCAGTTCCACTTTTCCTGGGTTGATGCTCAGTCCGCAGCGCGAGCACCATGAGGAAACCTCTCCCAGTGCTACTTGCATCAAGTCGCACAGGGTTTGTGGGAATTTGCCCCTATATACTATAGCTAAGTCATCTGCATATGCTACTACCTTCCCGCCCCCCCAGCTTGTGTCTCGCAGCATCGAGTTGACAGTGAGGTTCCATAGAAGCGGGGAGAGAACGCCACCCTGAGGCGTTCCCGTTGTGACATAGCGTGATAAGTCAACCGAGCCCAGTGATGAAACTATTCGTCTACCCCTTAGCAGTTGATCAATAAGTCCAATAAGAGACCTGCTTATGCCCAGACTTGTTAAAGCGGTGTTTATAGCATCAGGGCTTATGTTGTTGAAGGCTCCTTCAATATCTAAAAAGGGCACAAGACAGTACTCCTTTTCATACAGCGATTTTTCAATAACAGAAACTAGGCTGTGAAGCGCAGATCCTGTAGATTTTCCTTTGGTGTATGCATGCTGATAGCTGCAGATCAGGTTGCTATCAATAGTAGAGGAGAGGTAGTCATTTATTATCCTCTCGAAGGTCTTGAGCACAAAGGATGAGAGACTGATCGGCCTATAGTCCTTGGGCTCGTAATGAGACGCCTTCCCCGCCTTAGGAATGAACACTACCGTGGCACTTCTCCAGGAGCACGGATTGTAGCTAAGAGCCAGGCAGGCTGTATAGAGAAATACCAGCCATTTGGCTGATGTCTCCAGCGTGTTTATGAGTTGTGCGGGAATAATCCCGTCTGGCTGGGCAGCCTTGAACGGTTCGAAGCTTTTAACCGCCCACCTAACCTTTTCCTCCGTGATGGGTATGTGTACAGCCAGGTTTGTTGTAGGTGCTAGGGGTTCCTCATGCAAGTTCCCTGGGAAGTGCGTCTTCAAGAGCTCTAGGGTTTCCCTCTCCGTGCTGGTCCAGGATCCGTCAGGTTTGCGCAAATAGCTTGTGGCTGTTTGAGTTTTTGAGAGCACTCGTCTAAGTCTCGCTGTATCGTCGACATTTTCGACGCCAGTGCAGAAATTTCTCCACGATACTCTCTTCGCCTGCCTCAGAGCTTTTTTTGTAGGCCCTGAGTTTAACTTTATATTCGAGCCATTGAGTCTCCGTGCCAAGGCTCTTGGCCCTATTAAATTGTGTCCTACATGATTTACGGAGCGAGTCCAGGTCGTAGGACCACCAATGCGGCCTATGTTTACCGCGTGGTTTTGGCACTGGGCAAGCCTGCTCTAGGGCATCCGAGAGCGCCGTTGTAAATGTCTTTACCAGATCCTCCAACTCCCCTACTGATGAGGGGACTTGTGGGGGCAGTGCTGGCAAGTCCCTAGATAGTATTTCATTATGTAGCTGCCAGTTAGTGTTACGTGGGTTGCGTTTCATAACCGGCTGCTCAACAGGAAAGTCAAGAACTAATTCTACGTACCGGTGGTCGGAGAATGAGTGTTCATCGAGAACGCGCCATTTTCTGACCCACTCATAAGCGCCTTCGCTGCAAATAGTGAGATCTATGACCTCCCTACGGGTTTTAGTAATAAACGTAGGTTCGTTACCCTCGTTGCAAACTACCAGGTTAGTTGTTAACAAATAATCAAACAACGACTCTCCTCTAGCATTGATATCGGAGCTTCCCCACTGGACGTGATGAGCATTGGCGTCAGTTCCGATAATAAGATGACCCATGGAAAAATTTGCCACCCTCTGTGGCGGAGGTTCTTCGGCGTCGTAGGGCATATAGACCGACGCCATCGTCAGACTGGTACTGTCGACTGTTTAACTGGCAGCTGTAACGTCACCATTGGTATAGTTGGGCAAGAGAAAGGCATTCAGCTCAGACTTAACCAAAATACAGGCTCTAACCCTGCCCCCCTCGCTGGCTTGGATGAGCTTAAAACCCTTAGTCCCCAAACCGCAAATCCTTGAGCTGTTGACCCAGGGTTCTGGGATCAGGACCACATCTATGTCGCCTTTAGAGAGACGACTGATTAAAGCAGCCGAGGCTGCTTTAGATTTGTGCAGGTTTATCTGAATCACCACCAACATGAGAGCGCTCAGACTTCCCTGCCACCGCCGTATCGTCGAGTTCCACCTCGTCTGGAGGCTTATCTTTCAACGACGATTTGTTCAGACCACGATTTGGCGTAGCCGAGATCCTACTAACTGTGGCAGTATTGATATTGGTGCGCTCAGGACTAGCTGCTATCACTGTGACGTTGAGGTCTTCCCCGTCCAGCAGGCTGTCTCCCATCTACGAGCTGTTCACTGCTCCTTCGCCATTTGACGTGGCAGATACCATACTTTCCGAGTCGGACATCTCCGACTCCTCTACCGGCACTGCGATGTCCGAGCCCTTCGGTGCAGCCGAAATAGCAGCGCGCTGTGCATCGCCGCGGTATACGTGGATCACGATCTGACCCATGCCGTAGTGCATTCGTCCACTGCACTGTTTAAGGGGCTCGAGTGCTTCCTTATTCAAGGTGAAGACCACTTGCCTGTCAGGCCCTACCGCATCCTCGACCAGATTGACACCCCAGTCCTGCGTCGGGAAAGACGGGTTCATGGTCCTCAGCATCCTGAGAATTCTCTCAGGTTCATTAGGGATAGCAGGAATCCACGCTCTTGCCCTTGGCCGAGCCGGGATGTCCTTCCAGTCGACAACCTCGATTCTTGCCCCTTGGTAGATCTCACCCAGTCTTGCAGCTGCTGCCTTGTACAGTGCAACAGTTTTTGCATCCTCGCAAGCGAATACCTTGATTCGGCCCTGGTGCCATCCCGCATCAGAACCCATTGGCGTGGCACCCGGAGACTTATCCATAATGTCGAAAAGGGCATTACCGATAGCAATCCGGACGTACCGCCACTGTTCCCTAGGGATGGCCCAGCTGTCATTACCTCGGTCAATGACGCCTATGAGGATCCTATCATTAGTCACTTCAGCAAAGCTGAGTTTACCCATTACGGGGGCGTGTTGCTGCCGCTTCGGGTGAGGTTTTAAATCCACGTCCGATCTCTGGCGTTAGAAGGGATTTCCATTAACCTTCTTTGTCGCGTAATCGCTTTGGAAGTTCGGTAAGATAGCTTCAGCCATCTCCGCCGTCTTTCTAGCATTCGGCGATAGCGTCTCTTGTTAAATAACCTCGTATTTCTTCAGGATCCTCGCGGCCGCTCTTTTGTCCAAGTACTCATAGCGACTGGGAGATGTCTTTTGGGGTAAATTTCGACCCGTAGTTGCCATCGCGGTCGTTCCCTTATTTGGATCTCTGGGGCCAGGTCGTGAGACCACTGTCACAGACGTTAAAGACTTGGTTTCGGTACCGGCACTTACTAGGACTTTAGCATCAGCCGTTGTTGGCTTCACTGTGTTTGTACCGATACTTACTTTGGGGATTGCCCCCTTGTTATCCACAGCTAATCGACCCGTAGTTGCCATCGCTGTCGATCTCTCGGCTGATAGAGAAATGGAGTTTGTCCTCCGACGTTGCGTTCTCGCTTGCTCCAGCATTTTCCTCCTCTGCTGTGCAGTATACATTGTTGTATCTTTAGTTTTAGGGTTATTGTTACTATTTATCATCTTGTTCATACGACCCCTCGCCGGGTAAGGCCAGTTTAGGATCAAGGGAAGAGTAAGGGGAATGTGTCGTCCGCCGCGGCAGAGCCCCATACCGCGGTAAGGCCATAGTTACTCTCCGAGGCGGCGCGGTATCAGAGAGGCTCCGTTCGATTACAGCCACGATTTACCTCTCGGCTGCAAACGTCCAATGGGCACGTGGTCGCATAACACCCTGGATTGGGAGGGAGAAGATCTTAGTCGTCGCGCCAGAGAGGCTTGGCTTCTCTCGTGATGTAGTACCGGTGGCGCTATGATCACAAGGACAGCGTAGCCCTGTGGCTATCGACTTAAGCCCTCGTATCGCGGTAAGGAGTCCACCCTTCTCATTTAATAAAACGATATCTGGTTTGTGTTAAATTAAAAATTTATCAAGATCGTATCTTCTAGGTTTAGTGACTAAAGAATTAACATTAATAGATACTAGAGTTGGAGTGTAATGGAGTGTGGTTGCTAAGTGACCTTGCTCAATCCCGACTCTTGCGTCCTCGTTCGTGCACTCTGGGCAACGGGAGCTACCTAGGCTCGCGGCAGAAAGAGAGGGAGCCCCGGTGGGGCCACTCTGACATACTTGGTTTAAGGGCTCACCGAGGTTTTTGCGCAGCGTCTGTTCACCATGAGGTGCGGCTGCAAGCGGGCGTCTGTCTTGAAGCAAGCGGCTCGCTATATAAATGTGTAAATATTTTCCAAAAACCCCGAAACGGGTTGTGCGCTGGGTTTGGGACCCGCCACGTAAAAAATTTAGTCCAATGAAAAATGTATTAAAGCCTCGGATGAGAACCCCCTTTAATGTTGACGACCCGGCAAAACGAATAAGGCATAATGATTTGGATATTAGGGCATGTACCGGGAATGTCCGGACCCTTTCAAGGGACGGTACCGCTGCCCGACTGGTTGATGACCTCGTTAACGCAAAGGCTGACATCACCGCCCTGCAGGAAATGCGATGGACGGGACAAGGAAAGACGACCATCGGACCTTGTGACGTATACTACAGTGGCCAGACACGCGGCAAAGCGCGTGGTGTAGGATTCGTGGTGGGAAAGAGACTTCGCCGCCAAGTACTAGCGTTCACCCCCGTGGACGAGCGTCTCGCTGCGATCCGCATCAAAGCGAAATTTTTCAACATACCATTTATCTGCGCCTATGCGCCGACTGAGGAGACGGACGACGCAGAGAAGGACTCCTTCTACGATATACTTGAACCGACTTATGATCGCTGCCCCCAACATGATATCAAAATCGTGCTCGGCGACTTTAATGCGAAGGTGGGCAAGGAAGGAGTCTTTGGTCCAACAGTTGGAAAATTTAGTCTCCATGATATAACATCCCCCAACGGCACTAGGTTGATTGATTTCGCCGCTGCTCGCAATATGGTCATCAGTAGTACCAGGTTCCAGCATAAACGAATACACCAAGCCACATGGCTGTCTCCTGATCAAAGAACAAGAAACCAGATTGATCATGTCATGATCGACGGCAGACATAGCTCCACCGTTCTGGACGTGCGTACCCTTCGTGGTCCCAATATCGACTCGGACCATTATCTTGTTGCAGGCAAGATACGCACACGCCTCTGTGTAGCAAAGAAAGTGCGCACAGTAACGGAAGGAAAGTTTGACGTCGAGAAGCTGCGCACGACACAGACAGCTGACAATTTCTCCACTCGACTCTCACACCTGCTATCGGAGAGCAATCCTCGACCTAACGATGCAACCGAGCAATGGAAGCATATCTCTCACTCATTACGTACCGCCGCTGAGGCCACTATAGGGTTCCAGCGAGCCCGCAAAAACAACTGGTACGATGAGGAATGCAGCACTGCCTCGGACAAAAAGGACGCTGCCTACAGGGAGACGTTGCGAACGGGCGCAACCCGCAGTGTATGGCAACGCTATCGTGAGGCAAAGAAGGAAGAGAGACGCCTTTTCAGAAAAAAGAAACGTGAGGCCGAAAGGCGTGAGTGTGAGGAGCTTGAGATGCTGGCTGACAGGAATGATGCCCGAAAATTCTATGAAAAGATCCGGCGGATGACGGAAGGTTTTAAGACCGGGGCAAGTTCCTGTAAGGACAATAATGGCGACCTGGTAACCGACGTACAGAGTGTACTTAAATTATGGAGGGAGCACTTCTCCTCACTGCTAAATTGCGAGGGAGACGTCGAACCCGATACCCCAATCCCTGACGATGGAAAAGTCGTCCCACCACCTGACTATGATGAAGTGAGGATAGCTATATCCCGGCTCAAAAACAACAAAGCGCCTGGAAAAGACGGACTACCCGCCGAGCTGTTCAAACACGGAGGCGAAGAGCTGGTAAAAAGCATGCATCAGCTCTTATGCAGAATATGGTCAGACGAGTGCATGCCTCCAGATTGGAATTTAAGTGTGCTCTGCCCAATCCACAAGAAAGGCGATCCCGCTAACCGCACCAACTACCGCGGAATCAGCCTTCTTAATATCGCATATAAGGTTCTTTCTAGCGTATTGTGTGAAAGACTGAAGCCCATCGTAGACAAGCTGATTGGACCTTATCAGTGTGGCTTTAGACCTGGTAAGTCTACCATCGACCAGATTTTCACGATACGCCAAATCCTGGAGAAGACCCATGATAAAAGAATCGACACACACCATCTCTTTGTCGATTTCAAAGCCGCTTTTGACAGCGCAAAAAGGAGTTGCCTGTATGCCGCCATGTCTAAATTTGACTTCCCTGCAAAGCTTATACGGCTTTGCCAAATGACGTTGAGCAATACTAACAGCTCCGTCAGAGTCGGGAAGGACCTCTCTGAGCCATTTGAAACCAAACGAGGCTTCAGACAGGGCGACTCCCTTTCGTGCGATTTCTTCAACCTGATGCTGGAGAAGATAATTCGAGCAGCAGAGCTAAACCGCAATGGTACAATCTTTTACAAGAGCGTGCAATTGCTGGCGTTGCCGATGATATTGATATCATTGGCCTTAACAACCGCGCCGTAAGCGCTGCCTTCTCTGGACTGGATAAAGAAGCGAAAAAAGTGGGTCTTGCGGTCAACGAGGACAAGACGAAGTATTTGCTGTCATCAAAGAAAGAATCGGCGCGCCTGCGCCTTGGCAGCCACGTCACTGTTGATAGTTACAAATTTGAAACTGTGAGGGACTTCGTCTATTTGGGAACCAGCATTAACACCGAAAATAATATCAGTCTAGAAATCCAACGGAGGATCACTCTTGCGAACAAGTGCTACTTTGGACTGAGTAGGCAATTGAGAAGTAAAGTCCTCTCTCGAAGAACAAAGATCGCGCTCTATAAGTCCCTCATCATACCTGTCCTGATGTATGGCTCAGATTCATGGACAATGTCAAGAGAAGATGAGATGGCCCTTGGAGTATTTGAGAGAAAAGTTCTCCGGAAGATTTATGGTCCTTCCCGTGATGCCGACGGCGAGTATCGAAGGAGATTTAACGATGAGCTGTACGATCTTTACGCAGATCTGACCATAGTCCAGCGAATTAAAGCCCAAAGGCTCCGCTGGCTGGGTCACGTCATGCGAATGGACAAAGAAGCTCCAGCCCAGAAGGTTTTCCAATCGTCACCCGAATTCGGCAGCAGAGGAAGGGGGAGGCCTCGACTGAGATGGAAACAACAGGTGGAGGATGACTTGAACTCCCTTGGGGTTTCCAATTGGCGTCAGTTATCGCTAAAAAGGAATGAATGGCGTGCTTTGATAGGCGACGGCCAAAATCGCTTAGGCGGTTAAGCGCCAATAAATGATGATGATGATGATGTAATTGGACGAGATCGCTTACCGACCACGCCCACTTTCGATATCGAAAATTTCGAAAATCAAAGTTTCAAGGAAAATGTCAAGCATACAAAAACTGTATATCGAGAATTTCAAACTATGGTCAATATTTGGAATAAAGTGACAAAAGCCCCTTTTTATACCCAGCTGTACTTGTACACAGGGTATTATAACTTTGTTAGGATAACGGTTGGTTGTACAGGTATAAAGGAATCGAGATAGATATAGACTTCCATATATCAATATGATCAGGATCGAAAAAAAATTTGATTGAGCCATGTCCGTCCGTCTGTCCGTCCGTCCGTCTGTCCGTTAACACGATAACTTGAGCAAATAATGAGATATCGTCACCAAATTTGGCATGCGTACTTATTTGGGTTCAGAATAGATTGCTATTGAAAATGGGTAAAATCGGACCATAACCACGCCCCTTTTTCGATATCGAAAATTTCGAAAAACGTATAAAATGGGCTAATTCAATATTAGAAGCAGCTACAATGATAAAATTTGCAATATGTATTGATTTAGATGTTCTAAGGTCGATTTTATAAAAAATTTTGAAAAGGGGGCGTGGTACCGCCCACGTATATTTGAAGAAATTTTAAAATTTTGACTCTTAATAACTTCAGAACAGTTTATGCTAGTATAACGAAATTTCGTAGAGGACATACTATTGTTGTGGTAAATTCAGCTATAGAAAATAAACGAAATCGCTTCGCGACCACGCCTACTTTTTCATAAAAGTTATATTGAAAGGAGGTGGAAATATTGAAAAGTCCATATCTAATTAACTGATTTCGCTATAATAATATAATTTGGTACATACATCAACTTTCATATTCTTTACATAATTTTTTCAAAATTTTGGTAAGTGGGCGTGGCCCCGCCCACTTATGAGTCAAGCAATTTTTATTAATTTTAACACCATTAACTATACAATACAAAGAATAACAGCATTTTATGTGCACAGCTGGGTATGTAATGTTCGGTTTCACCCGAACTTAGACTTCCTTACTTGTTAATTATACAACTTCCTTTAAACAGTGGATTCTTAACTCAAAATCCCAAAAATGCTACATTCATGCTTCTGGCAAACGAGTGACGATATGTCTCATATTAAAGCGAATTTTTTTTTCAAAAACAATTAAAAACAAGTAAGGAAGTCTAAGTTCGGGTGAAACCGAACATTACATACCCAGCTGTGCACATAAAATGCTGTTATTCTTTGTTTTGTATACCTAGTTTCGTAAATCTATCTCACACCGTTCTGAAGTTGTTAGCAGTCGAATTTAAAAATTGCTTGACTCATAAGTGGGCGGTGCCACGCCCACTTTCCAAAATTTTGAAAAAATTATGTAAAGAATATGAAAGTTGATGTATGTACCAAATTATATTATTATAGCGAAATCAGTTAATTAGATATGGACTTTTCAATATTTCCACCTCCTTTCAATATAACTTTTATGAAAAGTAGGCGTGGTCGCGAAGCGATTTCGTTTATTTTCTATAGCTGAATTTACCACAACAATAGTATGTCCTCTACGATTGCTAGGTATACTAGCATAAACTGTTCTGAAGTTATTAAGAGTCAAAATTTTAAAATTTCTTCAAATATACGTGGGCGGTACCACGCCCCCTTTTCAAAAATTTTTATAAAATCGGCCTTAGAACATCTAAATCAATACATATTGCAAATTTTATCATTGTAGTTGCTTCTAATATTGAATTAACCCATTTTATACGTTTTTCGTAATTTTCGATATCAAAAAAGGGGCGTGGTTATGGTCCGATTTTACCCATTTTCAATAGCAATCTATTCTGAACCCAAATAAGTACGCATGCCAAATTTGGTGAAGATATCTCATTATTTGCTCAAGTTATCGTGTTAACGGACAGACGGACGGACGGACGGACGGACAGACGGACGGACATGGCTCAATCAAATTTTTTTTCTATCCTGATCATATTGATATATGGAAGCCTATATCTATCTCGATTCCTTTATACCTGTACAACCAACCGTTATCCTAACAAAGTTATAATACCCTGTGTACAAGTACAGCTGGGTATAACAAGTAAGGAAGTCTAAGCTCAAGCGGGTTAGGGGTTTAGAATATGCCCGAGGTAGGCATACCGGTCGTAAGAGGCCACTAATATGCACATAGGTAATGATGTGCTACTCGATGGTTGATCTATGGATATGATTCCTCTCACCTCTCATTACCCATCTTCTTCTTCCTCACGGATGGAGGGACGACGTGACCTAGAAGGTTCCACTGGTTATACCAAATCGCTACCACGACAGTCGGGCAGTACCGCAAGGGAGTACCGCAGCGTACCGAGGTCATATCCGCCCAAGGACTGTCAACTTCGGCATTACTCCCCAAAACCTTCGGGGAGTGTTTTGCTGTTAACAACAACAACAACAAGCTCAAGCGAACCGAACATTAAATACCCAGCGGTAGTTTTCAGAACGGGATAACAATGATATAGGTCCCAGGAGGATTTACCTAAATGTTTATACTATTTTAGCTATTTATCTTACCAAATTAGGTAATTTTCGAAATTTCGATATCGAAAGTGGGCGTGGTTGGAGGGCGATTTTATCCAGTTTCATCAGGTATACTCCCAACGATACTAGTATGCTTTGTACCAAATTTCATAGCTTAACCGAATCCAAAGGTAACGTAAAAGGTTAAAAGGATATTTCCATGTTAATCTGTTTATTACATGTCATACTGGGGTACGTGGTGTCTATTTTTAGTTTTTTATGTAGATCGATAGAACTACATATATGTATGTACGCACCCTCTGCCAATTTCCCCGTGTGTTAAACGTGTGCTGTCAAAGCAAGTCAATCCCAATTAGGGTAGGCGGTGCCTTCGTTAACACCCATTACTGAAAGTATAGATTCTCTATTCATGCTCAAAATAAAAATTTACTTTTCTAGGAGCTGTAAATAACACGTGCAAATTGAGTTTTAAATTTGAAGAAAAGAAAAAGGGGGATTAAACTCTTACGTTTTTGACCAACTTTGAAATTAAATCTTTACCGATTTATGTTTTGAACAATTTCAAATGTATTGAATTTTGATTTGAGATAGGGTGTTTTTGAATCTAACTCAGAGATAGGGCGTTCTTGAACCAAATTTTGAAGTGTGGCATTATTGGTTTGGAAGTTGCTTCACATTATTGAAAAAGTCTGCTCTTCTGTCAGATTATTTTCATCATGTAGTATACAGTTTTAAAGGTTTAACTCGTATGTAATAAATTGAAAACAAATTACTCTGAAAAATATTTGTCTGTGCATTTCAGATACATAAGTGCTCGGACTGTTACGTTACACAAAAAGGCTGTTACGTTACACGTGCGATTTACGTTTAGATAAAAAGCGCATTTAAGCATTAATTTCAGCTTTGTTGTGAATTTCGTTGTAAATAACCTAGATTTAGTTGTATTATGTATCGTGTACCTTGCCGCGGTACGAGGACTTAAGTCGATAGCCACAGGGCTACGCTGCCCTTGTGACGACTTGATCTTCCCCCTCCCAATCCAGGGTGTTATGCGACCACGTGCCGATTGGACGTTTGCAGCCGGGAGGCAAATCGATACTGTAATCGAACGGAGCCTCTCTGATACCGGGCCGCCTCGGAGAGTAACTATGGCCTTACCGCTGTATGGGGCTCTGCCGCGGCGGACGACAAATTCCCCTTACTCTTCCTTTGACCCTAAACTGGCCTTGCCCGGCGTGGGGTCGTACGAACAAGATGAAAACTAGTAATAAAAACCCTAAAGCTAAAGATACAACCATGTATACTGTACAGCAGAGGAGGAAAATGCTGGAGCAAGCGAGAACGCAACGTCGGAGGACAAACTCCATTTCATTATCAGCCGAGAGATCGACAGCGATGGCAACTACGGGTCGATTATCTCTGGATGATAATAAGGGGGCAATTCCCAAAGTAAGTATCGGTACAAACACAGTGAAGCCAACAACGGCTGATGCTAAACCTCCAGTAAGTGCCGGTACCGAAACCAAGTCTTTAACGTCTGTGGCAGTGGTCTCACGACCTGGCCCCAGAGATCCAAATAAGGGAACGACCGCGATGGCAACTACGGGTCGAAATTCACCCAAAAGGACATCTCCCAGTCGCTCTGAGTACTTGGACAAAAGAGCGGCCGCAAGGATCCTCAAGAAATACGAAGGTATTTCACAAGAGACGCTATCGCCAAATGCCAAATGATGCGGGATGGCACCAGGGCCGAAACAAGGTATTCGCCTGCGAGGATGCAAAAACTGTTGCACTGTACAAGGCAGCAGCTGCAAGACCAAGGGGCAAGAATCGAGGTTGTCGACTGGAAGGACATCCCGGCTCGGCCAAGGGCAAGAGCATGGATTCCTGCCATCCCTGCTGAACCTGAGAGAATTTTCAGGATGCTGCGGGTCATGAACCCGTCTCTCCCGACGCAGGACTGGAGTGTCAATCTGGTTGAGGATGCGGTAGGGCCTGACAAGCAAGCGGTCTTCACCTTGAATAAGGAGGCACTCGAGCCCCTTAAACGGTGCAATGGACGAGTGCACCGCGGCGATGCACAGCGCGCTGCTATTTCGGCTGCACCGGAGGACTCGGATATCGCAGGGCCGGAAGAGGAGTCGGAGATGTCCGACTCGGAAAGTATGGTATCTGCCACGTCAAATGGCGAAGGAGCAGTGAACAGCTCGGAGATGGGAGACAGCCTGCTGGACGGGGAAGATCTCAACGTCACAGTGATAGCAGCTTGTCCTGAGCGTACCAATGTTGATACTGCCACAATTAGTAGGGCTTTCGCCACGCCAAATCGTGGTCTGACGAGGTGGAACTCGACGATACGGCGGTGGCAGGGAAGTCTGAGCGCTCTCATGTTGGTGGTGATTCAGATAAATCTGCACAAATCTAAAGCTGCTTTAATCAGTTGTCTCTCTAAAGGCGCGGTAGATGTGGTCCTCATCCAAGAACCCTGGGTCAACAGTTCAAGGATTTGCGGTTTGGGGACTAAGGGTTTTAAGCTCATCCGAGCCAGCGAGGGGGGCAGGGTTAGAGCCTGTATTTTGGTTAAGTATGAGCTGAACGCTTTTCTCTTGCCCAACTATACCAATGGTGACGTTACAGCTGCCAGTTTAACAGTCGACAGTACAAGCCTGACGATGGCGTCGGTCTATATGTCCTACGACGCCGAACTGACGCCAATGCTCATCACGTCCAGTGGGGAAGCTCCGATATCAATGCTAGAGGAGAGTCGCTGTTTGACTATTTGTTAACAACTAACCTGGTAGTTTGCAACGAGGGTAACGAACCTACGTTTATTACTAAAACCCGTAGGGAGATCATAGATCTCACTATTTGCAGCGAAGGCGCTTATGAGTGGGTCAAAAAATGGCGTGTTCTCGATGAACATTCATTCTCCGACCACCGGTACGTAGAATTAGTTCTGTTGAGCAGCCGGTTATGAAACGCAGCCCGCGTACCACTAACTGGCAGCTACACAATGAAATACTATCTAGGGACCTACCAGCACTGCCCGCACAAGTCCCTCATCAGTAGGGGAGTTGGAGAATTTGGTAAAGACCTTTACAACGGCGCTCTCGAATGCCCTAGAACAGGCTTGCCCAGTGCCAAAACCACGCGGTAAACATAGGCCGCATTGGTGGTCCTACGACCTGGACTCGCTCCGCAAATCATGTAGGACACAATTTAATAAGGTCAAGAGCCTTGGCACGGAGACTCAATGGCTCGAATATAAAGTTAAACTTAGGGCCTACAAAAAATCTCTGAGGCAGGCAAAGAGAGGAGAAATTTCTGCACTGGGGTCGAAAATGTCGACGATACAGCGAGACTTAGACGAGTGCTCTCAAAAACTCAAACAGCCACAAGCTATTTGCGCAAACCTGACGGATCCTGGACCAGCACGGAGGGGGAAACCTTTGAGCTGCTCTTGAATACGCACTTCCCAGTGAACTTGCATGAGGAACCCTTAGCACCTACAACAAACCTGGCTGTATACATACCCATCACGGAGGAAAAGGTTAGGTGGGCGGTTAAAAGCTTCGAACCATTCAAGGCTGCCGGGGCAGACGGTATTATTCCCGCACAACTCATAAACACGCTGGAGACATCAGCCAAACGGCTGGTATTTCTCTATACAGCCTGCCTGGCCTTAGCTACATTCCGCGCTCCTGGAGAAGTGCCACGGTAGTGTTTATTCCTATGGCGGGGAAGGCGTCTCATTACGAGCCCAAGGACTATAGGTCGATCAGTCTCTCATCCTTTGCGCTCAAAATCTTCGAGAGGATAATAAATGACTACCTCTCCTCTACTATTGATAGCAACGTTATCTCTAACTATCAGCATGCATACACTAAAAGGAAATCTACAGAAACTGCGCCACGTTTAATTAAACTTTGGAAGTTCGATCAGTCAATGTTATTCTTTATTGACTTAACTTTCTTTTATACAAAATTCTTACACTAATACTTACAAACTATTTACAGTATACAATAAATGTGTCGGTATGACAGTCGTATTGGCCAACTGGCGAACTGGCGTTGTGACTCAGTTAGGCAATGCGACTGTCTTTGGCGGTGTCTTTGACCATCCGCACAAGTGTAACAAGACTCTCGCTATATGCGGCATGTGCTGTCTTTGCATAAACTCCCGTTGAGTTCATTGTAACTAATTTGGGTAAAGTGTTGTTGTTTACACTCTTATTTGTTTATGCATTTTTGTGCACATGACAATTAGACGAAAAAGGGCGGTGTGTTTATGTAATACTACACCTTCCCCCTTAAAAAAAAATAGATATATATATTTGTAATCAACTATATATGTCTATTTTCTGAGTTAATTAACCGTTTGACGTTTTGTTTGGATTGACAAAATTTTAATTGTTTAGTGTCTTGTTACCATTGTTTTGTGTTTGTTTGTATACGGCTTGTGCCGTATATCGGATTGAGTAAATTTGAATGCCTGTGTAAAAAAATGCCTCTTTTTTTTTGTATTACGAATTTATTATGGATAAAGTGCTATGCTTATTTTTAAATGTTTTTTAAATTGGTTTAAGCCTATTCTTATGAATTACGATTTCCTTTTTGTTTTTATTACTATCTCCTATGCTATGAGGAATTAATGTATAGTTGTTATTTTTATCAATTGCTTTAACTTTATAGTCTCCTGTATATCTATTCTCTAACTTATGAGAGGCCTCTTCTCTAACTAATACTAAGTCTCCTATTTTAATTTCCTTACTATAGCTATTTTTATCATAATTTAATTTTTGTTTTTCTTTAGACTCTTGGACTAATTTCCTAGCTCTCTGTTGTGCTGTTTGAAGCCTATACTTTACTTCTTTGTCATAGGCTTCGTGGTTGTATAAGGGGCTGATTTTATTTTCTTTTAAAAATTCATAATTCGGTGGGTTTTTCCCAAATATTAATTCAAATGGACAATATTTATGTGTGGTCGATGGCGTCGTATTGTAACAATACGTGAAATACCTGAGGTATTCATCCCAATCGTCTTTGTCACTGGATATGTATGAACGTATATATTCATTGAATGTCCGGTGACTGCGTTCCACAGTACCCAGAGATTGATGATGGTACGGTGTTGACGTTTTATGCTTAATTTTCAATAGTTGACACAATTCTTTGAATAAGTTGTTTTTGTATTCTGTGCCCATGTCTGTCATTATTGTATTCATGCGTCCATAAATCAAAATGACGTTTTCGAACACGGCTTTAGCGACTGTTGCTGCGTCTTTGCTTGGAACTGGGATCGCTACCAAGTATTTGGTTAGATCGCATATAATGGTAACTGCATATTCGTTTCCATTTATCGATTTCGGTAATGGTCCGACTGTATCGATTTGAACAATATCGAATGCCTTCGGAGGCGTCTCCGTTATTGTCATTGGTTCTTTTATATGTTTATTGGTTTTATTTTTCTTGCAGTGGATGCAGTTCTTTACATATTTTCGTATGTCATTTTTCATATTCAGCCAGCTATATTTCTGCTTGATTTTATCTGTCATGCGATTTATTCCTGGGTGGCCACCACTAATAGGATCGTCATGATATTTGTGCAGAATTTCTTTAATTTTCCCGGCATTTGTCACACATATAACCTCTGGGGTTAAAGCGATTGTTAACTTCTTGAGAACTTTATTTCCCATTTCCATAAATTTGCCTACTGCAGTATAATTCTTTTTAAACAATTTGTCCCCTAAGGACAACTGTACTTGTACAAGTCCTAAATTGCCGGCTTCTCGTTCGAGCCTGGTAAAGAATTGTCCTAAGTCAATCTTATCCTCAACAATTAGGTTGCTTGTATCAAAATTGCTACAAATTTTCTTTCCTTTTTTGAAATATAATTTCGGAGGATTGAAAACGAGCTCGACATGTCTTTTTACTTCAAATTTATTAAGCGCTTCGTAAATTTTGGGGTTCTCTTTGTGACTTTCTTTAATTTCAGTTTTATTACTGGTCTTTTTAGCTGCTGATCTTGTTGTTATTTTTAATATTTTACTTGCTTCCACTGACATATCTTTTAAATTTGTAATAGTTATGCGGGATAATGCATCCGCGATGTGATTTTCTTTACCAGCTATATACTCCACCTCAAAATCGTACTCTTCTAAATCTAATCTTACCCGTGTCAGCTTAGATGAAGGATTTTTCATTGAAAATAGGTATGTTAATGGGCGATGGTCGGTTTTTACTAAGAATTTTCTACCATATACGTATGGTCTGAAGAAGGTAATGGCCCAATGAATTGCGGCCAATTCTTTTTCTATTGTTGCTTTATTTACTTCACCTTTTGTGAAAGATCTGGATGCGTAGGCAATTGGTAACTGTTTGCCATCATGTTCTTGGCTAAGGACTGCACCGCAAGCGTACCCACTAGCGTCTGTTGTTATGCAGAATTCTTTATTGAAATCTGGGTATTGCAAAAGCTTTGGACTAATTAATGCTTCCTTTAAATAGTCAAAAGCTTTTTGACATTCTTCTGTCCATTCGAAGGAAACATTCTTTTTGCAAAGCCTAGTTAGTTTTCTTGAGTGTTCCGCGAAATTCGGTACAAATCTTCTGTAGTAATTGCAGAAAGCTACGAATCTCTTAATTTCATCCGCAGTTTTTGGCGCTGGGTAATTTTGAACTGTTTCAAATTTGCATGGGTCGGGTAATATTCCCTTGTTTGTACATTTATGTCCTAGGTAAGTTACTTCTTGGCTGAAAAATAGGCATTTATCTGGATGTAATTTTAAGTTGTATTTTCTGCATGTAGAGAACACGTCTCTTAAATTTTTCAGCATATGGTTTTCTGAACAACCTAACACAACTAAATCATCCATGTAGAGAAATGCTTGAGATGGTTTAAGGCCAGCGAATGCTAATGTCATCATTCGTTGGAATGAATTTGGGGCTATTTTTAATCCATATGGTAATCTTTTGAATCTATATGTGCCATTTTCGGCAGTGAATGAAGTAATGTCCCTAGAGTCTGGGTATAATTCTATTTGATGAAAACCTGACATAAGGTCTAGGCATGAAAAATATTTTGCTCTTCCAAGTTGATCTAGGATGTCATCAATTCTTGGAAGTGGAAATTTATCTGCTGCTAATTTTTTATTTACTTGTCTGTAGTCAACAACCAATCTCCATCTTTTTTCTGTGTTTCCCGGAAGTGATTTTTTAGGAACTAATAAAATTGGACTATTATATTCCGAAATTGAAGGTTCTATTATATCATCTTCGATTAGCTTATTTACTTGTTTGGTTATTTCTCCTTTTTGTGTTTGGGGTAACCTATAATTTTTAATGTAGACGGGGGTGTCATCCTTCATATATAATTTTTGTTTATAAAAATTATTAGAAGTGATTGGTTCTGTTTCTAGTGCAAATATATCTATGAATTCTGTGCAAAGTGGTGTTAATTGAGCTTTAGCAAAATTTGGAAAGTTTTTGGTTAATCTTTTTAATTTTTCTGTATTTGTGCTACTTTTACTGTGTGTGGTTGAATTAATTAGTGTATAATCATCTAAATTTTCAGTATTAATTTTATAATTTTGAATAGTTGTGTTGTTATGTGTTGTGTTAATAATTCTAACGAAAGTTTGTTCGTTATTTGTAATGGTATTTGCGATATAAATGCCTTCGGATAATTGTTGGTGTGGTATGAAAATATTTTTGTTATTTGTATTTATTTTAATTTGTCTAATAACTTCCGATCTAGCTGGTATTGTGATTGTGTTGACCGACAGACAGTTTGTTAGATTCATTGTTATTGTTTGAGGGAAATCAAAGGGTCTTAGGATTAGTTTATCTTCTGTTTTTCCATAATCTAGAATACAATTGTATTTCTTTATGAAGTCTAGGCCTATTATTCCATCACATGGAATTGGAAAGTTGTCTTCTACAACATGAAATTTATGATAAATTAGAAGGTCATCGCCTTTTAAATCTGTTTTTATTGTGCCTAAAGTGCTAGTTATTCCCCGACCAATGCCTTTCAAATCTGTGATTTGTTTAGTATTTATTTTTTCTTTATTATTTATTTGCTGTTTTTTAATTATGGAGATGTCGGCTCCAGTATCAATTAAGAAATTTGAATATGAACTGTTTAATGAAGTCCTTGTAGATATATAGCTGTTAAAATTTAGATTAAGTACGCATATTTTTCTTTTTGTTAATTTTGAAGTGGAGTTTCCTGGTTTTCCGTTTCAGTTATGGCGCGTACATTACGGTTCTGGGTGTAGGATCTATTGCCGTTTTGGGCTTGTGATCCTCTCCGGTTATTATTGTCGTTGTACGACCTCGAGTTATTGTTATATCTCGGCTGTGGTCTGAATCTCCGATTTTGGTAATTTCCATAGTTGTTACTACGGTAACCTCCACGGAAACCATTCTTGTACTGACCTTGCTGTCGTACATTTAAAATCGTGTTTGAGCTGCCAGTGATTTCGGTACAACTGTTAGTGAATTTCGAGATTGCATCGTTCATTGTTGAGAATGTTCCCGCTTGCATGATCATCTTGACCTTGTCATTAGAGCAGTTTTTGCACATGGCCTTAACTGCTGCCTGTGTTGAATATCTCGTGGCTAAGTCTGGGTTTAATCCATCAGAGATATATGCTCCTTCTAATGATCGCGTAATTTTTTCTATTTCCGCTGTGTATTGGTTAGCAGTTTTGCTACGCTGTTGGATGTTCAGTAGTTTAGCGGTCAACACTTCCACTGATTCACCCTTTATTGCGGTTTTTAATTTGTTTTTTATTTGTTCGATCGTGGTTTCATTACTAATAAAATTCCTTGCTGTACCCTTCAGCTTTGTTTTTATCATGGTAATGGCCAATGCCTCGTGTGTATCCTTGATTTGCTCAAGTATATCGAGTGCATCTATGAAACTATGTAGATTTTCTGGTTTACCATCAAACTCTGGTAATACTGACGAAGCAGTTTTAATAAATTCTACTACGGTTTGTGGCATTTTGACGGTTATTATCGGCAATTCTGTTTTAAATTCTTCCACCGATGTTTCTTTACTTAATGAAGGTGAGGGGGTTCGGCTAGGAGCGCGTTCAGATAGGAGTATTGAAAAATCTATTTCAATTTCCTCTTCTGTTGTATTTGGTACTTCAAATTCGATATTGTGTTTGGCTAGAGCAGATACTAGTTTGTCTCGGACTGCTGAGAAAAATTGGTAAGCTTCTGTTTGGTGGTCTACGGTAAGTATGCGCTTTCCCGCATTGATCACCTGTCTAATGTTATTAAGGGCTTCCAAAATTGTATTTAGATGTTTAACTATAGTTTCTCTTGTTATGGGGATACTTTTATTAATACATTTATATGATTTGCCAGCTTTAGTTTTTTCCTCCAATAATGTGTCATGGATTTCTTTCCATTTAGATGCGTTGCTGGACATTATTTAATTGTCTCAATTTGTTCTTTATATAATTTTTTATTAGAATTATTATTGTGGCAATTAAAAATGAACTTACGCATATAAAAATTACCAACCATTTATCAGTAATTTCTTCTTTATCTTCTATAATTGGGTGTGTTTCAAATTTGGCAATTTTATTTTCGTTAGTTTTATCTTCAGAGGTTTCTTTCCCTACCTCATATCCTGCTATAGCTACTAAAATACCGTTCAAAGCGATTTTCCACCATGCCATTTTAAAATTTAATAGTAAAATTTTTCGAATTCAAATTTTTATTTATTCATAAATTTGTCTTTTAAATTACAATTTTTAATTAAAATTTATTTTCAGGATTTACTTTACTTATCCATCTATTTACTTCTTCTACTATTGTGGAAGGATATAATAAATCTTCCATTGTAGGTTCTCTACCCATTCCTATAAATATCCAAAATTTCCTTAAACAATTTAAATTATGTCTGTTACTTCCCTTATCTCGTGATCTTGATTTACGAGCAATATCTGCGTTTTCACGCTCTAAGTTATCCACAATTCTGTTTATTGCGTCGTAATCAAGATCATCGGGCAATGCACTATCCATCAGAAGAAAATTTATTTAAAATAATTAAATTTGAAAAAGCATTTAAATTTACTCAATTATTTTTTTTTTTTTTTTTTTTTTTTTTTTTTTATTGATGTCTTAACAATTTTATTTTTTCTTGAATTTTTAATCTTTCATCAGAGTTAGTGGCAAAGTTAAATTGTTGATGCAATTTAGCTAACTCTATTCTTCTTTTTACTTTTCTGCCTGCCCTTTTTCGTTTATGTACAATGTTTGGGGCAGGGGTTTTAGGAATTTTTTCCGTTTTATTTATTTTATTCCTTTTCCGATACTCTTCAATAGTAATCGGTTTAGGGCCAATTTTTTCGGATTTGCGACTCTCGAGGATCTGATTTGAACCTTTAATAAATGTGTCTATACACTTTTGAAAAAGTTTATCTATTTCTTCTTGGAATATTTTATCAGACTCCTCTTGAGTCGAAATCTTTTGCATTATATTTCGTAAAAATTCGGTTATATAAACAAAATTTTCAATATTTAATTTTTAAACTTTTACTCCTAAGCAAATTACTGCTATTTGGATGGCGACCATAAGGCGTGCCGAAGTTTTCTAAAAAACTTATTTATTCAATTACATAAATATATATACTTAAAGCTATGCCGCCATCATTTTGCTGCCAGTCCTTAATATTCCACCCTTTTTATGTACGCACACGACTGCCACGAACCTGACTCAATTCCATCTGTTATGTCTTCACCACGTTTATCTTCAGTGCCTTTACCATACCATGTTACCTCAATACATTCAGTGCGTTTCGAGCCAAATACCACCCTGTTATGTTGCTGCCTTCGCTGGTACACCACGAGGGCCAGTCCCTCAGTGATGTTAGTTTGTTTTTTTTGTGCTTGCCGCCCTTGCTGGTACACCACGAGGGCCAGTCCCTTCAGTGATGGTTTTTTAATTGTCCTTCCAAGTGAATTATTAAAAAAAAAATTTTTATTTTCGGCTGGCGGTATCGCCTTTTAGAGCCAAAGTGTATATTGTTTTATCTGGCTGGCGGTTTCGCCTTTTAAAGCCTGGCGGGATCGCCTTTTAAAGCCTAAATTTATTTTAGACTCCTGGCAGGATCGCCATATAGCCACGTTTAATTAAACTTTGGAAGTTCGATCAGTCAATGTTATTCTTTATTGACTTAACTTTCTTTTATACAAAATTCTTACACTAATACTTACAAACTATTTACAGTATACAATAAATGTGTCGGTATGACAGTCGTATTGGCCAACTGGCGAACTGGCGTTGTGACTCAGTTAGGCAATGCGACTGTCTTTGGCGGTGTCTTTGACCATCCGCACAAGTGTAACAAGACTCTCGCTATATGCGGCATGTGCTGTCTTTGCATAAACTCCCGTTGAGTTCATTGTAACTAATTTGGGTAAAGTGTTGTTGTTTACACTCTTATTTGTTTATGCATTTTTGTGCACATGACAATTAGACGAAAAAGGGCGGTGTGTTTATGTAATACTACACAGCCTAGTTTCTGTTATTGAAAAATCGCTGTATGATAAGGAGTACTGTCTTGTGGCCTTTTTAGATATTGAAGGAGCCTTCAACAACATAAGCCCTGATGCTATAAACACCGCTTTAACAAGTCTGGGCATAAGCAGGTCTCTTATTGGACTTATTGATCAACTACTAAGGGGTAGACGAATAGTTTCATCACTGGGCTCGGTTGACTTATCACGCTATGTCACAAGGGGAACGCCTCAGGGTGGTGCTCTCTCCCCGCTTCTATGGAACCTCACTGTCAACTCGATGCTGCGAGACACAAGCTGGGGGGCGGGAAGGTAGTGGCATATGCAGATGACTTAGCTATAGTATATAGGGGCAAATTCCCACAAACCCTGTGCGACTTGATGCAAGTGGCACTGCGAGAGGTTTCCTCATGCTGCTCGCGCTGCGGACTGAGCATCAACCCGGGAAAAGTAAAACTGGTCCTTTTCACCAACCGCTATAAGATACCACCGTTAATACTACCAAAACTGAATGACGTGCGCCTGAACTTGGCTGATAAAGCCAAGTTCTTGGGCACAGTTCTGGATAGGAAACCAACCTGGAAGGAGAATGTTCTTCAGCGCCAGAAGAAAGCGTGCATTGCACTCTACACGTGCAAAAGAGCCATTGGAAAAAAATGGGGGCTCAGCCCCAAAATATGCAAATGGATCTACACTGCAATCATTCGACCAATCATGCTCTATGGAGTTGCGGTATGGTGGCCTGCGCTGAGCAAGGCAACAAACCTTAAACTGTTAGGTAAAGTACACAGATCTTGCATGATCTGTATAAGCGATGCGTTAAGAACAACGCCCAATGAAGCACTCCAGGCCATTCTTGGCATTTTGCCAATCGATCTGGAAGGGCACCGGGTAGCAGCAGCATCGGCTCTGCGTCTAAGGGAAACGTCTGGGGCGCAAGCCCTACTGGACACGCCAGTATTTTGGGATCCTATAGCTTTCTTCTTAGAGCCTGTATTTTGGTTAAGTATGAGCTGAACGCTTTTCTCTTGCCCAACTATACCAATGGTGACGTTACAGCTGCCAGTTTAACAGTCGACAGTACAAGCCTGACGATGGCGTCGGTCTATATGTCCTACGACGCCGAAGAACCTCCTCCATAGAGGGAGGTAAAAGACCTGGTGGCAAATTTTTCCATGGGTCATCTTATTATCGGAACTGACGCCAATGCTCATCACGTCCAGTGGGGAAGCTCCGATATCAATGCTAGAGGAGAGTCGTTGTTTGACTATTTGTTAACAACTAACCTGGTAGTTTGCAACGAGGGTAACGAACCTACGTTTATTACTAAAACCCGTAGGGAGGTCATAGATCTCACTATTTGCAGCGAAGGCGCTTATGAGTGGGTCAAAAAATGGCGTGTTCTCGATGAACATTCATTCTCCGACCACCGGTACGTAGAATTAGTTCTGTTGAGCAGCCGGTTATGAAACGCAGCCCGCCTAACACTAACTGGCAGCTACACAATGAAATACTATCTAGGAACCTACAAGCACTGCCCGCACAAGTCCCTCATCAGTAGGGGAGTTGGAGAATCTGGTAAAGACCTTTACAACGGCGCTCTCGAATGCCCTAGAACAGGCTTGCCCAGTGCCAAAACCACGCGGTAAACATAGGCCGCATTGGTGGTCCTACGACCTGGACTCGCTCCGCAAATCATGTAGGACACAATTTAATAAGGTCAAGAGCCTTGGCACGGAGACTCAATGGCTCGACTATAAAGTTAAACTTAGGGCCTACAAAAAATCTCTGAGGCAGGCAAAGAGAGGAGAAATTTCTGCACTGGGGTCGAAAATGTCGACGATACAGCGAGACTTAGACGAGTGCTCTCAAAAACTCAAACAGCCACAAGCTATTTGCGCAAACCTGACGGATCCTGGACCAGCACGGAGGGGGAAACCTTAGAGCTGCTCTTGAATACGCACTTCCCAGTGAACTTGCATGAGGAACCCTTAGCACCTACAACAAACCTGGCTGTATACATACCCATCACGGAGGAAAAGGTTAGGTGGGCGGTTAAAAGCTTCGAACCATTCAAGGCTGCCGGGGCAGACGGGATTATTCCCGCACAACTCATAAACACGCTGGAGACATCAGCCAAACGGCTGGTATTTCTCTATACAGCCTGCCTGGCCTTAGCTACATTCCGCGCTCCTGGAGAAGTGCCACGGTAGTGTTTATTCCTAAGGCGGGGAAGGCGTCTCATTACGAGCCCAAGGACTATAGGTCGATCAGTCTCTCATCCTTTGCGCTCAAAACCTTCGAGAGGATAATAAATGACTACCTCTCCTCTACTATTGATAGCAACGTTATCTCTAACTATCAGCATGCATACACTAAAAGGAAATCTACAGAAACTGCGCTTCACAGCCTAGTTTCTGTTATTGAAAAATCGCTGTATGATAAGGAGTACTGTCTTGTGGCCTTTTTAGATATTGAAGGAGCCTTCAACAACATAAGCCCTGATGCTATAAACACCGCTTTAACAAGTCTGGGCATAAGCAGGTCTCTTATTGGACTTATTGATCAACTACTAAGGGGTAGACGAATAGTTTCATCACTGGGCTCGGTTGACTTATCACGCTATGTCACAAGGGGAACGCCTCAGGGTGGTGCTCTCTCCCCGCTTCTATGGAACCTCACTGTCAACTCGATGCTGCGAGACACAAGCGGGGGGGCGGGATGGTAGTGGCATATGCAGATGACTTAGCTATAGTATATAGGGGCAAATTCCCACAAACCCTGTGCGACTTGATGCAAGTAGCACTGCGAGAGGTTTCCTCATGCTGCTCGCGCTGCGGACTGAGCATCAACCCGGGAAAAGTAGAACTGGTCCTTTTCACCAACCGCTATAAGATACCACCGTTAATACTACCAAAACTGAATGACCTGGAAGGAGAATGTTCTTCAGCGCCAGAAGAAAGCGTGCATTGCACTCTACACGTGCAAAAGAGCCATTGGAAAAAAATGGGGGCTAAGCCCCAAAATATGCAAATGGATCTACACTGCAATCATTCGACCAATCATGCTCTATGGAGTAGCGGTATGGTGGCCTGCGCTGAGCAAGGCAACAAACCTTAAACTGTTAGGTAAAGTACACAGATCTTGCATGATCTGTATAAGCGATGCGTTAAGAACAACGCCAAATGAAGCACTCCAGGCCATTCTTGGCATTTTGCCACTCGATCTGGAAGGGCACCGGGTAGCAGCAGCATCGGCTCTGCGTCTAAGGGAAACGTCTGGGGCGCAAGCCCTACTGGACACGCCAGTATTTTGGGATCCTATAGCTTTCTTCCGCTGAGCACAGATCGTTGTGCGACCACAACAGTCGGAGATAGCGGTTTTAAAATAAACATTCCTAGCAGGGAAGAATGGGAGAGCACGGATCGGAGTCCCGCCACTCATAGCGGCCATGATGTCTCGAAGTTAGACGGCAGAGTTGGAGCAGGGTTTTTTTTCAAAGGATCTGAACCTTGAGCTCTTCTTCAGACTACCTGATCACTGCAGTGTCTTCCAGGCTGAAGTTTCAGCAATCATGGACGCCGCGGCTTGGATAGGCCAACACACTATCAGACAGGATATTTTTATTTTCAGCGACAGCCAAGCGACCATCAAATCCCTTGGCTCTTACTTGTTCAACTCTGAACTGACGCTCAGCTGTCGTCGATCTCTATAAGAGATGACCCAACAGAACCGCGTGAACTTCACATGGGTCCCGGGGCATAGGGTAGGTAGGTAGGTTCAAGTGGCTGCCGCAGAGGCACACTTAGGCCAGTTTTGAAAGGCCCGTTGTGATACCACCAACACAAGGAAAGTCAGTCCCGGGACCCAGCCAAATGGAAAATCGCTGAGTTGTTGGGATTTTCCACATAGCAGAATCCCGGGACTGACACTCCTAAACCGACACCGTTACTCCTCCTCGAACCAATTAGATGACTTTATGAAGCCCATCAAGTCCTTTATGTCCAGTTCCGCGATCTGGCTTAGGCTATCTAGGAACGGAACTCCCAAAAAGCGCGTTCTTGCGCCGCTTAAAGCTGGGCAGTTGCAGATGAGGTGCTCCACTGTTTTCTCCTCCTCATCATCTTTGCAACTCCTGCAGCATCGTCGGTAGGGCACACCTAGCCTTTCTGCATGCCTACCAATGAGGCAGTGACCGGTTAATACCCCTATCAATATGCAGATTTCCCTCCTAGTTAGGGCATAAATGCGTCTAGACCTTTTAAGATCCCATTTTGGCCAGGTTTGTTTCGATATCCGACACCCTGGGGATTGCAGCCATCTTTCGTTGGCTTGACGGAGTGTGTGCTCCTTCAGCATTAGTTTGCATGTGGCAAACGGCATACGTAAGCGCTCTTTATCCTGAAGAACCTGCTTGGTCGTGCCCTGCCTGGCAAGCTCGTCTGCCTTACAGTTTCCCTCAATGTCCTAATGATTGGGCGAATGATGGCCGTGTAGATCCCACTGCATACTCTAGGGCTGATCCCCCATTTTTTGCCAATGGCTCTTTTGCATGTGTAAGGAGCGATGCAAGCTTTCTTCTGGCGCTGAAGAACATTCTCCTTCCAATTCAATTTCCTGTCCAGAACTATGCCTAGAAACTTGGCCTTATCCGACAAGCCCAGGCGCGTGCCATCTAGTTCTGGTAGGCTTAGTGGCGGTATTTTGTACCGGTTGGTGAAGAGGACAAGTTCCACTTTCCCCGGGTTGATACTAAGTCCGCAGCGAGAGGACCACCTCGAAACCTCTCGCAGTGCTACTTGCATCAGGTCACACAGAGTTTGTGGGAACTTGCCTCTGAATGCAATAGCTAAATCGTCTGCGTATGCCACTATCTTCCCGCCCCCCCAGCTTGTGCCACGTAGCAATGAGTTGACTGTGAGGTTCCATAAAAGCGGGGAAAGAACACCACCCTGAGGCGTTCCCCTTGTGACATAGCGTGATAACTCAACCGTACCAAGTGAAGAAGCTATTTTCCTTCCTCTTAGAAGTTGGTCAATTAAACCAGTTAGAGGTCTATCTACGCCCAGATTAGTTAGAGCGGAGTTGATCGCCTCCGGGCTTATATTGTTGAAAGCCCCCTCAATGTCTAAGAAGGCCACGAGACAGTAGTCCTTTTCACACAGCGATTTCTCAATGACAGATACTAGGCTGTGCAGAGCAGTTTCTGTTGATTTACTCTAGGTGTATGCATGCTAATAGCTAGAGATAAGGTTGCTATCAATAGTCGTTGAGAGGTAGTCGCTTAGTATCCTCTCAAAGGTTTTGAGTACAAAGGACGAGAGACTGATCGGTCTGTAATCTTTTGGCTCGTAGTGGGATGTCTTCCCAGCCTTAGGGATAAACACTACCGTGGCGCTTCTCTAGGAGCCCGGAATGTGGTTGAGAGCCAGGTAGGCTGTGAAGAGAAATACCAGCCATTTAGCTGATGTCTCCAACGTGTTTAAAAGTTGCGCGGGGATAATCCCGTCCGGCCCGGCAGCCTTATACGGTTCAAAGCTCTTAACTGCCCACCTTACCCTTTCCTCAGTGATGGGTATATTTACTGCCAGGTTTGTTGCAGGTGTTAGTGGTGCGTCATGCAGATTCCCCGGAAAATGTGTATTCAAGAGCAGCTCAAGGGTTTCCTCTTCCGTGCTGTCCAGGATCCGTCAGGTTTTCGCAAATAGCTGATGGCTGCTTGACTTTTCGAGAGGACTCGTCTAAGTCTCGCTGTGTCGTCGGCCTTTTCGACGCGGGGCAGAAATTTCTCCACGAGGTCCTCTTCGCCTGTCTCAGAGCTTTTTTGTAGGCCCTTAGTTTAGCTTTATATTCGTGCCAGTGAGGCTCAGAGCCGAGGCTCTTGGCCTTGTTAAATTGTTTCCGGCATGATTTGCGGAGCGAGTCCAAATCGTAGGACCACCAATGTGGCCTGTGTTTACCGCGTGGTTTTGGCACTGAACAAGCCTGTTCTAGAGCATTTGAGAGCGCCGATGTAAATGTAGTAAAAAGATCCTCCAGCTCCTCTACTGATGAGGGGGCTTGTGAGGGCAGTACTGCCAGTTCTCTGTCTAATATTTCTTTGTGTAACTGCCAATTAGTGTTACGTGGATTGCGCTTCATGATTGGTTGTTCTACAATAAAGTCTAGAACCATTTCTATGTATATGAATGAATGTTCTTTCAGAACCCGCCATTTTCTGACCCACTCATAAGCGCCTTCACTACAGATAGTGAGGTCTATGACCTCCCTGCGGGTCTTAGTGATAAAAGTAGGCTCATTACCCACGTTGCAAATTACCAGGTTAGTTGTTAAGAGGTAATCAAACAGAGACTCGCCCCTGGCATTGATATCGGAGCTCCCCCATTGGACATGGTGAGCATTAGCGTCCGCTCCAATAATAAGATTACCCGTGCAGAAATTTGACACCAGGTCTTTCACCTCCGTTTGTGGTGGGGGTTCTTCGGCGTCGTAGGGCGTATAGACCGACGCCACCGTCAGGCGGGTGCTGTCGACCGTTAGACTGATAGCGGTAATATCACCTGTGGTGTAGTTAGGTAGGAGAAAGGAGTTCAATTCAGACTTGACCAAAATACACGTTCTGACTTTGCTCTCCTCGCTGGCTCGAATGAGCTTGAAGCCCTTAGTCCCCAATCCGCAGATTCTCGAGCTATTGACCCAGGATTCTTGGATGAGGACCACATCCACGTCGCCTTTAGAAAGACGACTACTTAAAGCAGCCGAAGCCACTTTAGATTTGTGCAAATTAATCTGAAGCAACACCAACATGAGAGCGCACAGACTTCCCTGCCGTCCCCATATCGTCGAGGTTTTCTCCATCCCGGAGGTTGTCTATCAACGACGAGTTGTTCCGATTAACTGCCCGATATGGCGTTGCAGGAGTCCTGCTGCCTGTAGCGTTAGATGTTAATCGCTCAGCGTTGGCTGCTAACACCGTGACGTCGAGGACTTCCTCGTCCTGTAGGCTGTCCTCCATCTCCGAGTTGTACACAGCACTATCGCCAAGGGACGTGGCGGATAACATGCTTTCCGCATCGCTGAGCATCACCACGATATACGTGGATAACGATCTGGCCTACGTTGTAGTGTACTAGGCCATTGCACCTTTTGAGGGGCTCGATTGACTCTTTATTCATGGTGAACACCACCTGTCTGTCGGGCCCTACCGCATCCCCGACCAGATTGACACTCCAGTCATGCGTTGGGAGGGACGGATTCATTAGCCGTGGCATCCCGAGAATTCTCTCGGGTTCGTCAGGGATGGCCGGAATCCACGCCCTTGCCCTTGGACGAGCTGGAATGTCCTTCCAGTCAACGACCTCTATCTTTGCGCCCTTGTAGACTTCACCCAGCTTAGCAGCTGCTGCCTTGTACAGTGCTACGGTTTTTGCATCCTCGCATGCGAGTAATTTAATCTGACCCTGGTGCCAACCCGCATCCGTTACTCGCGCCGAACTACCCGGAAACTCCGGAGCAACGTCACAGAGCCAACAATGCCTAATAAAATAGAACAAAAGTCATAAGATATCTCTATAGATTTTCTTCAAGAAGATGTGCTTCTTATTATTGTAGAGACAGTCTTTTTAATTTTATTAAGAAGATTTTCTTTTTAATATTTTAAATGAAAAATAAAATGATATTGCCCTCACCGAGAATCGAACTTACAATTTACGGAATGATAAACCCAGCTGTTAACCATCAGGCCATCGCTCACTTTTGATTGCCAGCTTCTAATTACCGATATGTGTAGAGTTGTTAATGTTTCAAAGGAAAATCTTATAAATATATTTAAGAAGATTTCTTTTTAACATTTCTAATTAGGAAAAAAAGAGAGAGAATCGAACTTACAATTTTTCGATTGCTAAACCCAGCTGCTAACCATCCGGCCATCGTATACTAATAATTTCCAGCGTCTAACTACACCTTTGTACTAAATGTATAGTTTTTTTAATAAGAATTTCTTCTTAGAACCAAAAAGATTTCCTTATCGTTTTTTCTTCGTTTCCACCGTTGCGACTACCCCTTTGCCCAAAAACGGATCATGAAGACAATCTTATTAATTTTATTAGGCATTTTTGGCTCTGTGGTTGAGAAGAATGTTGCCGAGTTCATTTCGCACGTAACGCCACCGGTCCTTGGGGATGGCCAGACGGTCATTGCCTCGGTCAAGGACGCCTATAAGGATCCTGTCCTTGGTTACCTCAGCAAAGCTTAGTTTGCCCGCTCCAGGGGTATTCTGATGCCGCTTGGGAGGGGGAATTAACTCCAGGTCCGATCTTTGGCGCTTGAAAGGGTTAACTTTTAACCTCTTTGGCATGTAAGAATTTTACTAATCCGGTATCACAGCTTTCGCTAGCTCTACCGATTTACTGGAATTCGACGACGGCGATTCCTGCGGTACCCCTTCATACCTCTTCAGGATCTTTGCAGCCAATCTTTTCTCGTGGTATGTCAAGTCAATCTTACTCGATAGAGGGCTGGTTGACCGACTCGTAGTTGCCATCGCTGTCGATCCCCCCCTTGATTGCGGAACGGAGGTTGTCCTCCGGCGTTGTTGTTGCTTTCTCGCCTGCTCCTCCATAGCTCTACTTTGCTGAGGAGTGAAATTTGGCGTTGTTTGTTTTTTAGATTTTTCGTTCGTATTTAAGTTATTTGAGTTCATCTTGTTCGTACGACCCATCGCCGGACAAGGCCAGCTTAGGGTCAAGGGAAGAGTAGGGGAAAATGTGTCGTCCGCCGCGGCAGAGCCTCGAACCGCGGTAAGGCCATGCTTACTCTCTGAGGCGACCCGGTATCAGAGAGGCTCCGTTCAAATACAGCCACGATTTCCCTCCCGGCTGCAAACGTCCAATGGGCACGGTTTCGCATAAGACCCTGGATTGGGAGGGGGAAGATCTTTGACGTCGCGCCAGAGAGGCTAGGCTGCTCTCGTGATGAACTGCCGTACGGCACCACCCTTCACGAGGGACATTGAGGGAAATTGTAGAGCAGACGAACTTGCGAGGCAGGGCACGACCAAGCATGTTCTTCGGTATAAAGAGCGCTTAGGTATGCCGTTTGCCACATGCAAGCTAATGCTGAAGGAGTACACACTCCGCCAAGCCAACGAAAGATGGCTGCAATCTCCAGGATGCCGGATATCCAAAGAAACCTGGCCGAAATGGAATCATAAAAGGTCAAGACAAATGTATGCCTTAAGGAGAAGAGAAATCTTCATACTAATAGGCGTATTAACTGGGCACTGCCTCATTGGTAGGCACGCAGAAAGACTAGGTATGCCCTACCGACGATGCTGTAGGAGTTGTAAGGATGATGAGGAGGAGGAAACGGGGAGCACCTCATCTGCAACTGCCCGGCTTTAAGTGGCGCGAGAATGCGCTTTTTGGGAGTTCCCTTCCCCAGGTCACGGAGCTGGACATAAAGGAAATGATGGCCTTCATCAAGTCATCTAAATGGTTCGAGAAGGAGTAACGGTGTTGGTTTAGGAACGTCAGTTCCGAGATTCTGCTATGTGGAGAATCCCGATAATACCGGGATTTTCCATATGGCAGGGTACCGGAACTGACTTTCCTGGTGTTGGTGGTATCACAACAGGCCTTTTAATACTGGCCTAGGTGTGCCTCTGCGGCAGCCACTTGAACCTAACCTAACCTAGTTGTATTAGGATCAGACATCCAAAAATTTCTAAAGAAAGAACATGGTCCAGGGGAGGAAGACAGAAAATCCACTTATACCGATTTATGCTTTGAACAATTTTCCAACATCGCTTGTTAAATTGGATACAGAAGCAAAGAAAATGTTACAATCAGACTCACTTTCCAATAAAAACTACTACAAAAAGAGATGGATTTGGACACTTTCAATCCTTTTGGCATATGATGAATTTCATATCAAACCCAATATGCATTGAACCCGACCTCCTCAGAATTTGATGAAATTTTGCATAGAGGTACATCTTACCTACCCAAACACAACCTCATTTTTAGAACGATCGCTTCTACTAGTGTAATTGTGTAAGTATGTGTGTATGTATGTATATCAAAATGTTTAAGTGCATTTATACTTAAACACTTATCGATAAATTTATCGAAATATGCATATCGATGTCCAAATGAAACCTGTGGACTTTGATACCCATATTGTACGGAAATTTTAAGGGTTTTTATGCATTCACATTTTGACAGGTAACTCAGTTATCGATAAATTTATCTAAATATGAATATCTATGTCCAAATGAAACCTGGGGACTTTCTCACCCATATTGTAGGAAAATTTTAAGGTTTTTGGGCATTCATATTTTGACCGATAACTCAGTTATCGATATCCCGGGATCCCGACCCTTGCGCTTGAAAATCCCGGGATTTTCGGGATGTGAGAACAAAATCCAATAAGAGGCGTGGTGAATGTTTCAATTTTTTTTAGTTTTTTAATTAATATCTACCATTATTAAACTGTTTAATACATTTATATTAATAAATTAACAATATACTTTGAAGATAATACACTCTCCGAAGTAGGTAGCTGTAAGCTGCAATTTCAAAAAATTTACGTTTCTATGCAGTTTTGTAGCCCATTTGATTTTACATAACGTAATGGGATTTTAGTCTTAAGATTGTAAAAAGTTACCGTGAATTTGGCAATTTATTTTCTGACGAGCTTAAGTAATTTTTCTTAAAACAAATTAAAATTATAAAGGTCAAGAAAAATAAATTTCAAAAATCAGAGACATTTTTTAAAAGCTTAAGATTAACACCTTATACTAGAATCAAACGGCCAACAAAATCGCATACTTCAAAATATTCTAAAAACTCTGATCAGAAGCCTAAGAATTTTGATAAAAATTTGCCGAATTTTCTCGAATTTCCCATAGATTTTTGAAACCTAATTTCCAATTTATGTATTAGATTCTGATACATTATTCTATAAGAAATAAGCTAAAAATATTTTTCTGAACTGCACGATTTCTAAGTCATGGGTGCACTTATAGCTGCGCTGAGGTACATATATAAAATTAAAAAAGTACAATGAATTTTTGAGCATGTAGGAATTCAACTACCAAAAAAAAGAATACTTAGTGCTAGTTTAAATTTAGTTTAAGCGGCCAGTTTGTGTGGGATAAACTCTAGTCAACTTTGTCTGTGGTTTAAACCTGCACTGAAAAACCGGGCCTTAATAAGTTATTTATAACTTATAACTTTCTATAGAAGTGTATTATTTTTTTTTATTCAAACGAAATACATTAAAAGTAAATAAAAAATATAAGTGATAATTCAATTCTTCGTTATTTATTTAAAAGTTGACAGTTTCACAAACTATTTCTCCAGTCTTTTTCAAGCAAACCTGTTAGAAATAACGAGTACCCTAATCCCGGCACTAATCCCGGGATCCCGGGATTTGTAAAATCATATCCCGAAAATCCCGGGATGGCCAAAAACCTAAAAATTGATATCCCTATTTGGGCGGCCGCCGTGGCGTAGCGGTTAAGTGTTCGGCCTTCTACACCAAGTCGTGGCGGTTCGATGCCCGACAAAAGTAACATCAATAATTATTTAGAAAAAGAATTTTTCTAAACGGGGTCGCCCCTCGGCAGTAGTTTGGCAAACTCTCCGGGTGTATTTCTGCCATGAGAAGCTTCTCAGCAAAAAATTCATTTGCTTTGCAAGTGCCGTTCGGAGTCGGCAAAAAACTGTAGGTCCCGCCAACTTGTAGGAAAAACTCAAAAAGCAACACACCACAAGTTGGAAAGAGAAGCTCGGCTAAAAATCTCGTTAGAGGTTATGATAACCTGTTGGTATATCGCCGCCATTAGTTTTTTTTTTTTTTTTATTTGATACCCATATTGTAGGGAAATTTTAAGGTTTTCGGGCAACCGCATTTTGAGCGATAACCCAGTTATCAATAAATTTATCGAAATATGTCGATGTCCAAATAAAACCTTGGGACTTCTCTTTTCGTTTAATATCCATATTGTAGGGAAATTTTAAGGTGTTTGGCCATTCACATTTTGACCGATAACTCAGTCATCGATAAATTTATCGAAATATATCGATGTCCAAATGAATCCTGGGGCCTTCCCTTTTCGTTCGATACCCATATTGTAGGGAAATTTTAAGGTTTCCGGGCAACCAAATTTTGACCGATAACTCAGTTATCGTAAATTTATCGAAATATATCGATGTCCAAAGGAAACTTGGGGCCTTCCCCTTTCGTTTGATACCCATATTGTAGGGACATTTTACGGTTTTTAATAAGACGATGCATTTTGTATGGTGAGCACTTGGGCTCTGAGGCATTGGCGACTATTGGCTTACCTCATTTTGCTTGTGAAAACCCACGATTTCTGATTGCGACTGTAAGCTATGTATTCCGCATATTCCATAAATTATCTGCGAATTACAATAGTATGTAATGCAGATGAAATAAACGAAACCATGTTATGTCGCTTAAACACTAGTGCTCAAATAAGGTATTGGCAGTAATAGAAATGGGACCTAAAAATACCAGATAGCTGCATATTTAGTGATATACATAGTAGTAGGGCTGCAAACTACTCATAAATTGGTGAGATAAATCGTTTGCAGACAAAACAAAAAACATTGGCATTAAATCATTACTAAACGACAGACTATCAGAAATGTTCTGCTTCTTGCATCATTGCATAACAAATGAGACATATTTACATTGTAATATACACTGAAGAAAACTCGCATACGCACACAAAAAAATTACATTCAATTTACATACATGTGGGAGTCGACGTGTTCATTGTCGCTACTTTCGTTGTAAACAACAATTTTTCGTATGCTGTCATAAGATTTGACAGAAGTGATTTGTAGCTTAAGTGCGCTGTAACTTTATGCATGTTTTCGGATGATTTCGGATGTTTTCTGCTCTATGATTTTTCTTTTTTTTTCTTCTTCACACTGCCTACGCCAGCATTTAATTATGCAGAAATTTATTGAATTTTGTCTTTTTTCTTCGTCATCATTAAAATCTTTATTTGCTTGTTTTACACGCATTCAAATTTTTTATGTTTAATAAATATCTTTAGGGTACTTGGTTTCTAGCAAAGTATTGGGGATCATCAACTTTTCGGTTTTATGTGATTTTTAAAAATTTTTTAATAGGGTATTCATAAATTGAAATTGTCAGTTTAGATATATGTACGTATGTGTATGTATGTATATATATTAGACTGTCCCAAAAAATCAAAGTTATTTTATTTAAACGCATAATTTTGACCATCGCTTTTTCGCTAATTTAATGATTTATGTACTCGTTTTCTCATATTTCTGTATCGTCACCCTTTAAGGACTTCGTAATTAGTAAATCGGTATTTATTTCTCTACCAGATTCTCAGAATATCCTTTAAAGGATTAAAGATTGTAGGGCCTCCCGAGATATTGGTCAATATACGAATTAAAGTTTTCATTTACGTCGGTTTTTTATTCTATATTCAAATTTCACCTTCCATAAAAACATTATTATATGTAAACTACTTAGGTAGGTTAGGTTCAAGTGGCAGCCGCAGAGGCACGCTTGGGCCAGGTTTGAAAGACTCGCAGTGATACCATAAACACTAGAAAAGTCAGTCCCGGGACCCGGCCATATGGAAAATCCCTGGGTGGGTTGTTGGGATTTTCCACATAGCAGAATACCGGGACTGACACTCCTAAACCAATACCGTTACTCCTTAGATGACTTTATGAAGGACATCAAATCGCTTATGCCCAGTTCCGCGATCTGGCGTAGGCTATCTAGGAAGGGAACTCCCAAAAAGCGCGTTCTGGCGCCGCTTAAAGCCGGGCAGTTGCAGATGAGGTGGAGTGAATGTCTCTAGATCTTTTATGATCCCAATTTGGCCAGGTTTGTTTGGATGCCCGGCACCCTAGGGATTGTTCCCATCTTTCGTTGGCTTGACGGAGTGTGTACTCCTTCAACATTAGATGGCATGTGGCAAACGACATACCTAAGCGCTCTTTATCCCGAAGAACCTACTTGGTCGTACCCTGCCTGGCAAGTTCGTCTGCCTTACAGTTTCTCTCAATGTCCGTGTAAACTACTTAAAATTAAGTAAAGGAGGAGATATTAACCATTATTAAGATCTTTTCGACTCTCAACACACACTTATTGCAGACGCTTACATACATGTCCAACCAAATTTTTAATCAGAATACGTTGAAAATGCTTTAAACTATTACAGTAAAGGAAAGATTTTTGCTCATTACTTTTCTGCGAATTATTTTTCATTAAATAACATATTAAATCAAGCAATAAATTTTAAAAAGTTTATATTAAAAAAAAACATACGAATAGCCACTGAAATACCAGACATCAATTAAGCATGAATAATTTCTTAACAAAATCGTTGTGGTCTGCTGACTGACTCCGTTCGCGTTGCTTCGTGGTAAAAGGAAATACATAAATTAACATGAAATGAGTTTAACCGCAGTGCTGGTATCAAAAAAATATATGCATATACAAATGCATATTGTCATTTCGAACTGACTTCATACAACTTATCCAGCTGACAATTGACTGATGCGCCAGTGGACGCTGCTTGCTGAGTACATAAATTGCGCTGAACGTATTTGTATACGTCATGACAGACTGATTGGTTGCTCGACATAAATATTCAAGCCCAAAATTATACACTTGATGCCATGCACAAACTGATTGGATGGCAAAATAATAGATACAAGTACGGTAAATAAACTATTCAGTGCTACTAGTCTGTTCTGCTGACTCTAACAGAGTTGCAATAATTAAACTTTAACTTAAAAAACCGCGTGTATCCAGTACACGTGAAAGAAGTTAACATCTTAAATTCAGAAATAATAAGGGGATTCATCAACTCTTATAAGTTTACGAAATGCGTAAGTTTATACATTTATCACCTCAGTTAGATGAACGCCCTAGATAAATTTATGTGTACTTGATGTCAAACAAAAACTTTTTATTTCGAAATTCTCATTAAAAAAGTAATTTTCCACCCATTTTCAGCATATTCTTCTCTTTTTGTCCAGTGTGCATTGAATGCATTAAAAAAATTACATGTCGAACGTCGTCATTGCATTGTATAAATTTACGCACTCTTTTACACACCAAAATCGCGCAGCCAATAACGGATGGAAAGTTTGACGGCGAGAAGTTGCGCGTGACACAGACAGCTGATAATTTCTCCACTCGACTCTCACACCTGCTATCAGAGGACCATCCTCGACCTAACGATGTAACCAAGCAATGGAAGCATATCTCCCACTCATTGCGTACCGCCGCTGAGGCCACTATAGGATTCAAGCGAGCCCGCAAGCACAACTGGTACGATGAGGAATGCAAAGCTGCCTCGAAAAAGAAGGACGCTGCCTACAAGGAGACGTTGCGAACGGACGCAACCCGCAGTGTATGGCAACGCTATCCTGAGGCAAAGAAGGAAGAGAGACGCCTTTTCAGAAAAATGAAAAATGAAGTGAAAGTCGTGAGTGTGGAGAGCTTGAGATGCTGGCTGCCAGGATTGATGCCCGGAGGCGAAGAGCTGGTAAAAAGCATGCATAAGCTCTTATGCAGAATGTGGTCAGATGAGTGCATGCCTCCGGATTGGAATTTAAGTGCGCTCTGCCCAATCCACAAGAAAGGCGATCCCGCTAACCGCTCCAACTACCGCGGAATTAGTCTTCTTAATATCGCATATAAGGTTCTTTCTAGCGTATTTTGTGAAAGACTGAAGCCCATCGTAGCCAAACTGATTGGACCTTATCAGTGTGGCTGTAGACCTGGTAAGTCTACCATCGACCAGATTTTCACCATACGACAAATCCTGAAGTAGACCCATGATAAAAGAATCGACACACACCATCTCTTTGTCGATTTCAATGCCGCCTTTGGAAAGCTTATACGGCTTTGCCAAATGACGTTGAGCAATACCAACAGCTCCCTCATCGATTTCTTCAACCTGATGCTGGAGAAATTAATTCGAGCAGCAGAGCTAAACCGCACCGGTACAATTTTTAAGAGCAAAATTTTAAGAGCGTGCAATTGCTGGCGTATGCCGATGATATCGATATCATTGGCCTTAACAACCGCGCCGTAAGCCTTGCCTTCTCTGGACTGGATAAGGAAGCGAAAAAAGTGAGTCTTGCGGTCAACGAGGACAATACGAAGTATTTGCTGTCATGGTAGCCACGTCATTGTTGATAGTTACAAATTTGAAACTGTGAGGGACTTCGTCTATTTGGGAACCAGTATTAACACCGAAAATAATATCAGTCTAGAAATCCAACGGAGAATCACTCTTGCCAACAAGTGCTACTTTGGACTGAGTAGGCAATTGAGATGTAAAGTCCTCTCTCGAAGAACAAAGATCACGCTCTATCAGTCTCTCATCATACCGATATTCGCCCAAAGAAAAGGTTTTTCCAAATTTTGTTGGTTACACCAAAATTGCGGTTAGGGCTCGATATACACAACTACTTACAACTTTTTAGAACAAATCGAGTTTTTGAAAAACTGAAGGTGTACATAAATAAATTAATTTGCAAAATGCAGTGGATACATTTTACTAATAACATAACTGCAATTCGGGCCGGGTTGCCGTGGTCGGAATAGCATAAAACATTTTAGGATAGTTTTTGATGCATGATAGTCAAAATTAGGGGATATGCATCATCACCATCCACAACTTTGACTTTTTGGGACAGTCTACTAAGGAGGACTTCTAAGTACTCACAACCGTATCACATGGTGTTAAATGGTGGGCGGCGAGCAGTTTATTATTATTGTTGTTGTTATATTACATAGTTGAGGGATTTTGCCGGGGTTGCCGGTTCGAATCCTACCTCAACCAAAGCCTTTTTAATTTTATATATTTTATTATTTTATTATTTTAATTTTCTATTTAGTTTAGTGGAGTGTAAATCCTTTTATTACACTTTATTGTTGTTATTTAATGAGGGTGACACTCACTTTACCCACATTTTATTATTTTACACTTGGTATTTATTTAGGGACGTAGATCCCTTACAAATATTTTTTATATGCATCGTTGTCATTAGGGGCGTAGATCCCCTTCTCAACGTATGCATAGGAGGCTAGCGCAGTGCTAAAACCACCATTTGTTGAAGCGGCTATAAGCTATGTATGCAGAAAATTATATAAACTATCTGCGAATTATATTGGTATGTAATGCAGAAGATATGAAATTAACGAAATAATAAATAATAAATTGAACTTTCGATACCGTCTTGTAGAATAGTAGGTATTATATACCATTGAGAATATTTATAATTAAAAAAAATCTTCCTTTTCAAATATAAATTTTTATTTTCCTTTCTCTTTTGCAGGTAAGTCTGCGTGATACATCTTGACGCATTGGGTATACAACGTTCCTTGGGTCAATTCAACAGCATTGAACATTCATGAAAAGGCCATTGAAAAATAATTACTTTCATTGAAGGGCTCCTATTCACATACTTAAGTTAAATGAATTTAGTTTTCAATGCGACACTTAGTTATGTAAGTGAACAGAATTATAAATGTGTGTAAAAAGAAAGAATAAGGGGGATAGATAGATAGATCTTCCATAACATATATTTCTTGTGTAACAAACTTTGAGCACAATAGAATCTGAAACCACTGAACCGATTTTAATCATATTGGGTGTCGATTTAAATGGTTGTTCAGCTTTTCATTCAATACTAGAGTTCGCCCCGTGGTTGAAATTCAACCACAAAAGCTTATTTTATTTTGCTACCTTTTCTTCTGTTCCTTAAATTTGCCATTCTTTTCATATTTTTTATATTTTTGGTTTCTATACATTCCTGTTCATTTTGCCATTTCCTCCCTCATTCAGTAATATAGTTTCAATGTTGATAATTATTTATTCTTATTAGGCAGTCTTCATACGTATTTTTTTCCTTTCCTTTCCTTTGCTTTTATTTCCTTTCCTTTCCTCTCGTTTCATCTCATTTTATTTCTTTTGCTTTCTTTCCTTCCCCACCATTTTCTTTCCTTTCCTTTTCTTCCCTCTCTTTTCTTTTCCTTTTCTTTCCTTTTCTATTCTTTCATTTCATTTTTTTCCCTTCTTTCTTTCTCTCTTTTCTGTTCTTTTCTTTTCGTTTCTTTTCTTCTCTTACCTGACCTTCTTTCCATTTCCATTAAATTCCTTTTTTCCTTTTATTTTCTTTTTCTTTAACTTGTCGTTGTTGTTGTTGTAGCGAGGTGTAGCCCTGCCTAAATGTCAGACAGGGTCACCCCGAGTGTATTGCTCTTGGCCGGGTCGATATAAGAAAACGGCCCGGGTCGTTTCGGCACGATGGGTACAGCACAAGTACTGGTACCGTTCTCGTAGAACCGGCAATACAAGAAACTAGCCGTGTAGGCTTCCTTTCGTTTCCTTTTCTTTAGTTTCGTTTCCCTTAGTTTCCTCTAATTTTATTCTTTTTTTTTCATTTCATTTCTTTTCTTTTATTTTTTTCTTACCTTTATTTTCTTTCCATTTTTTTTCTTACGTTTCTTTCCCTTACCTTTCCTTTTCATACCTTTCCTTTCCTACCGTTTCCTTACTTTCTTTTTTTTCCTTTCCGTAACTACTATAGTTTTCTTTCTTTTCCATTCATTTCCTTTACTTATTTTTTTTAGTTTTTCATTACCTTTCTTTCTTTTATTTTTCATTCTTTTTATTTTCATTTATTTTCCGTACCTTCCTCCTCGCTACCTTTTCTTTCCTTTCTTTTTCTCTTCTTTCCTTTCTTTGTCTTTCTCTATTTGCCTCTCTTTTCCACTCCTTTACCTACATTACATTTCCATACCTCCCTTCCTTTTTTCTTTTCCATTCCTTTCCTTTCCCTACCTTTATTAGCTTTGATTTTTCTCTCATATTTTCCGTTCCTTACCTTTATTTTCCTTTTATCCATTCCTTTCATTTCCCATTCTTTCCTTTATTTTATAATTTTATTTATTTCATTTTGTTTTATTTTTATTTAGTTTATATTCTTTCCTTTCCTTTCATTTCCAACAAATTTCTTTTTTTACTTTCAATCACTTTTCTATTTCTTATTTTACTTTTTTTAGTTTTATCAATTTTCCTTTTTATTTTATTTCACTAAGTCTAGCCACGAAGGGCTTTGTGCTTTTTTTTTCAAAACATCATGTCTGAGCAAGCATTTGCTTCTCTGAATACCCACGCACAGATTTTGTTTGTGTAAACACTGTTTGTAACTACGTTGACGGGCTGGCTCATGTTTATTATTAAACAACTCACACTCGGACTCTCCCCAACTGCAATGAATGCAAGCACAACAATGCAAGTGAAGTGTAAAGTGAATGCATGTTTAGCACTTGTATTGGTGTGACTTTCAAATCATATTATAATTAATTTTTTTTTTTAAATTTTTGGTTTGTTGTCGCACACCCTGCTCGGCGAGACCTATCGATACATATCAAATTTTATATACCATAGAATTGTGGTTATTGCAAAAAAGGGAGAAAACTGTTAAGCTTTGCGCAGTTATATATAATAGATATTTAGAGGGCGTGACATCGCTATGGCACCTATATAAGCAATAAAACACAGGAAGGGGTTATATAATGTTACTGAAAATCTGCGAAGGGATTCGTTTAAGAACACTGAAATACAGTAAGGCATATTATAAGGCTTACCTAATACAAAAAGTACGATAAGGAAAAAAGTAGTAAATATCTTCTCATTTTCAGAAATGGTAAATGCATTTGTCGATGGTACATAAATTAGCAGGTTGTTGAAGTTCGGTATACTTGCAAGGGAAGAAGGAATTTTTACATTCATCTTAACTTATCTCATCTTATCTTACTAATATATAAAAACGTAAATTTGTGAGTGCCTGCGGATGTTTGCGGTTCTTTAACGTCTGAACCAATGCCCCGATCTTTACGAAATTTTGCAGACAAATTCTTAGGAGTATAAAGTCTGCAACAGGCATCATGAAATTTCCATATATTTATCGATAGCAAAGCAGTGGCGTGCCTACGTGTATCAATCAAGGCAAGCCCCAGTCTTTAGAATCCCAACGAATGCACATACTGCTGCCAGAGAACATTTCAGACAAAGAAGAGTTCAGTATATTTATCGAATTTTGCAGACGGGGAAAAACTTAAACTTTTAGGTTCCTCTAATAGGCACGTTATTGTTTGCAGATTTTTAAGCTTTTCCAATCCAAGGGAAACGTTTTATTCGCACTATTACTCATTTAGGTGCATTGCAGAAGATAAGAAACCTTAAAAATCTTTTTTATATTTTATAGTGCCACTATTGAATTCTTTTTTTCTACTTTAAAATATGCGCCAATAATTTTTGAGTAGAGCGCTTTGCACGTTATAATTGTAGATACATACATAAACAAATTTCATTTTCGTTTTCTCGAGTTTCATATAAAATTACCTCCAAATTCAAAAAAAAAAAAAAAAAACCAATTGCTTCAGCACACAGATTCGTACTGGTTTTGAAAAGCCAATAAGTAAAAGCGAGATGGCTATCATTGCTTAGGCGATTTAAGACTGTTTTAAGTAAGTAAGTCCCTCGTGAAGGGTGGACACCTTGCCGCGGTACGAGGGCTTAAGTCGATAGCCACAGGGCTACGTTGCCCTTGTGATCATAGCGCGACCGGTACTACATCACGAGAGAAGCCAAGCCTCTCTGGCGCGACGACTAAGATCTTCCCCCTCCCAATCCAGGGTGTTATGCGACCACGTGCCCATTGGACGTTTGCAGCCGGGAGGCAAATCGTGGCTGTAATCGAACGGAGCCTCTCTGATACCGGGCCGCCTCGGAGAGTAACTATGGCCTTACCGCGGTATGTGGCTCTGCCGCGGCGGACGACACATTCCCCTTACTCTTCCCTTGACCCTAAACTGGCCTTGCCCGGCGAGGGGTCGTACGAACAAGATGACAAATAATAACAAAAACCCTCAAATTCCTTCAAACGCCAGAGATCGGACGTGGATTTAAAACCTCACCCGAAGCGGCAGCAACACGCCCCCGTAGTGGGTAAACTCAGCTTTGCTGAAGTAACTAAGGATAGGATCCTCTTAGGCGTCATTGACCGAGGTAACGAAAGCTGGGCCATCCCTAGGGACCAGTGGCGGTACGTCCGGAACGCTATCGGTAATGCCCTTCTCGACATTATGGATGAGTCTCCGGGTGCCACGCCGATGGTTTCTGATGCGGGATGGCACCAGGGCCGAATCAAGGTATTCGCTTGCGAGGATGCAAAAACTATTGCACTGTACAAGGCAGCAGCTGCAAGACTGGGTGAGATCTACCAAGGGGCAAGAATCGAGGTTGTCGACTGGAAGGACATCCCGGCTCGGCCAAGGGCAAGAGCGTGGATTCCTGCTATCCCTGCTGAACCTGAGAGAATTCTCAGGATGCTGAGGATCATGAACCCGTCTCTCCCGATGCAGGACTGGGGTGTCAATCTGGTCGAGGATGCGGTAGGGCCTGACAGGCAAGTGGTCTTCACCTTGAATAAGGAAGCACTCGAGCCCCTTAAACAGTGCAGTGGACGAATGCACTACGGCATGGGTCAGATCGTGATCCACGTATACCGCGGCGATGCACAGCGCGATGCTATTTCGGCTGCACCGGAGGGCTCGGACATCGCAGTGCCGGTAGAGGAGTCGGAGATGTCCGACTCGGAAAGTATGGTATCTGCCACGTCAAATGGCGAAGGAGCAGTGAACAGCTCGGAGATGGGAGACAGCCTGCTGGACGGGGAAGACCTCAACGTCACAGTGATAGCAGCTAGCCCTGAGCGCACCAATGTCAATACTGCCACAGTTAGTAGGATCTCGGCTACGCCAAATCGTAGTCTGAACAAATCGTCGTTGAAAGATAAGCCTCCAGACGAGGTGGAACTCGACGATAAGGCGGTGGCAGGGAAGTCTGAGCGCTCTCATGTTGGTGGTGATTCAGATAAACCTGCACAAATCTAAAGCAGCCTCGGCTGCTTTAATCACTCGTCTCTCTAACGGCGACATAGATGTGGTCCTCATCCAAGAACCCTGGGTCAACAGCTCAAGGATTTGCGGTTTGGGGACTAAGGGTTTTAAGCTAATCCAAGCCAGCGAGGGGGGCAGGGTTAGAGCCTGTATTTTGGTTAAGTCTGAGCTGAATGCCTTTCTCTTGCCTAACTATACCAATGGTGACGTTACAGCTGCCAGTTTAACAGTGGACAGTACCAGTCTGACGATGGCATCGGTCTATATGCCCTACGACGCCGAAGAACCTCCGCCACAGAGGGAGGTAAAAGACCTGGTGGCAAATTTTTCCATGGGTCATCTTATTATCGGAACTGACGCCAATGCTCATCACGTCCAGTGGGGAAGCTCCGATATCAATGCTAGAGGAGAGTCGTTGTTTGGTTATTTGTTAACAACTAACCTGGTAGTTTGCAACGTGGGTAACGAACCTACGTTTATTACTAAAACCCGCAGGGAGGTCATAGATCTCACTATTTGCAGCGAAGGCGCTTGTGAGTGGGTCAGAAAATGGCGCATTCTCGATGAACACTCATTCTCCGATCACGTAGAATTAGTTCTAGACTTTTCTGTTGAGCAGCCGGTTATGAAACGCAACCCACGTAACACTAACTGGCAGCTACACAATGAAATACTATCTAGGGACTTGCCGGCACTGCCCCCACAAGTCCCCTCATCAGTAGGGGAGTTGGAGGATCTGGTAAAGACATTTACAACGGCGCTCTCGAATGCCCTAGAGCAGGTTTGCCCAGTGCCAAAACCACGCGGTAAACATAGGCCGCATTGGTGGTCCTACGACCTGGACTCGCTTCGTAAATCATGTAGGACACAATTTAATAAGGCCAAGAGCCTTGGCACGGAGAATCAATGGCTCGAATAGAAAGTTAAACTCAGGGCCTTCAAAAAAGCTCTGAGGCAGGCGAAGAGAGTATCGTGGAGAAATTTCTGCACTGGGGTCGAAAATGTCGACGATACAGCGCGACTTAGACGAGTGCTCTCAAAAACTCAAACAGCCACAAGCTATTTGCGCAAACCTGACGGATCCTGGACCAGCACGGAGAGGGAAACCCTAGAGCTGACTTGAATACGCACTTCCCAGTGAACTTGCATGAGGAACCCCTAGCACCTACAACAAACCTGGCTGTACACATACCCATCACGGAGGAAAAGGTTAGATGGGCGGTTAAAAGCTTCGAACCGTTCAAGGCTGCCGGGCCAGACGGGATTATTCCCGCACAACTCATAAACACACTGGAGACATCAGCCAAATGACTGGTATTTCCCTATACAGCCTGCCTGGCTCTTAACTACATTCCTGGAGAAGTGCCACGGTAGTGTTTATTCCTAAGGCGGGGAAGGCGTCTCATTACGAGCCCAAGAACTATAGGCCGATCAGTCTCTCATCCTTTGTGCTCAACAAATAAGCCCTGATGCTATAAACACCGCTTTAACAAGTCTGGGCATAAGCAGGTCTCTTATTGGACTTATTGATCAACTGCTAAGGGGTAGACGAATAGTTTCATCACTGGGCTGGGTTGACTTATCACACTATGTCACAAGGGGAACGCCTCAGGGTGGTGTTCTCTCCCCGCTTCTATGGAACCTCACTGTCAACTCGATGCTGCGAGACACAAGCTGGGGGGGGCTGGAAGGTAGTGGCATATGCAGATGACTTAGCTATAGTATACAGGGGCAAATAGTGCAAGTAGCACTGAGAGAGGTTTCCTGCGGACTGAGCATCAACCCGGGAAAAGTGGAACTGGTCCTTTCCACCAACCGCTATAAGATACCACCGCTAATACTACCAAAACTGAATAACGTGCACCTGAACTTGGCTGACAAAGCCAAGTTCTTTGGCACAGTTCTGGATAGGAAACTAACCTGGAAGGAGAATGTTCTTCAGCGCCAGAAGAAAGCGTGTATTGCACTCTACACGTGCAAAAGAGCCATTGGAAAGAAATGCGGGATCAGCCCCAAAATATGCAAATGGATCTACACTGCAATCATTCGACCAATCATGCTCTATGGAGTTGTGGTATGGTGGCCTGCGCTGAGCAAGGTAACAAACCTTAATCTGCTAGGTAAAGTACACAGATCTTGCATGATCTGTATAAGCGGTGCGTTAAGAACAACGCCCAATGAAGCACTTCAGGCCATTCTTGGCATTTTGCCACTCGATCTGGAAGGGCACCGAGTAGCAGCAGCATCGGCTCTGCGTCTAAGGGAAACGTCCGGCTGGGGCGCAAGCACTACTGGACACGCCTGTATTTTGGGATCCTATAGCTTTCTTCCGCTGAGCACAGATAGCTGTGCGACCACAACAGTCGGAGAGAGCGGTTTTAAAATCAACATTCCCAGCAGGGAAGAATGGGAGAGCACGGATCGAAGTCCCGTCACTCATGGCGGCACTTCCATTTATACTGATGGCTCGAAGTTAGACGGCAGAGTTGGGGGAGGGGTTTATTCAAAGGATCTGAACCTTGAGCTCTCCTTCAAACTACCTGATCACTTCAGTGTCTTCCAGGCTGAAGTATCAGCAATCATGGACGCCGCGGCGTAGATAGGCCAACACACTATCAGACAGGACATTTTTATATTCAGCGACAGCCAGGCGGCCATCAAATCCCTTGGCTCTTACTTGTTCAACTCTGAACTGACGCTCAGCTGTCGTCGATCTCTACAACAGATGGCCCAACAGAATCGCGTTAACCTCACATGGGTCCCGGGGCATAGGGACATTGAGGGAAATTGTAGGGCAAACGAACTTGCGAGGCAGGGCACGACCAAGCAGGTTCTTCGCGATAAAGAGCGCTTAGGTATGCCTTTTGCCACATGCAAGCTTAAGCTGAGGGAATACACACTCCGCCAAGCCAACGAAAGATGGCTGCAATCTCCAGGATGCCGGATATCAAAGAAACCTGGCCGAAATGGGATCATAAAAGATCAAGACAAATTTATGCCCAAAGGAGAAGAGAAATCTCCATATTAATAGGCGTATTAATTGGGCACTGCCTCATTGGTAGGCACGCAGAAAGACTTGGTATGCCCTACCGACGATGCTGTAGGAGTTGTAAGGATGATGAGGAGGAGGAAACGGTGGAGCACCTCATCTGCAACTTCCCGGCTTTAAGTGGCGCGAGAATGCGCTTTTTGGGAGTTCCCTTCCTGGTCAGCCTACGCCAGGTCACGGAGCTGGACATAAAGGACCTGATGGCCTTCATCAAGTCATCTAAATGGTTCGAGGAGGAGTAACGGTGTCGGTATAGGAGGGTCAGTCCCGGGATTCTGCTATGTGGAGAATTCCGTTAATACCGGGATTTTCCATATGGCAGGGTCCCGGAACTGACTTTCCTAGTGTTGGTGGTATCACAACGGGCCTTTTAATACTGGCCTAGGTGTGCCTCTGCGGCAGCCACTTGAACCTAACCTAAGTAAGTAAGTAAGAGATGGCCATCTCGCACTGAAATAATTTTATGTAAATGAGCTATCAGCCGACAGGTGGCAGGAAAAGCTGTAGGTATGTTTTTATGCTATTAACAGCTATTAGGTAGTAGGTGGCAGGCAGGGAAATAAAAACTGGATATCCTTTTAACAACCCTAAAGAACATATTCTAGCTCATAGGGGATTAGCTAGGCAAGCCGGGCTTTTCGGCATATATGGAAGGCACGCCACTGTAGCAAAGTTATCATTCAAAATGTAGTTCACGTAGAACTTTGGAATATTCGCACAAAATCTGTTACAAACGAAAGCGGAAGACCACAGCTTTCATTTGGTCGCCGGTTCTTTTCGATATATTTATCGATAGCAGAGTTGTCGGTGGAAATGTGGTTGCGTAAAAGCTCTGAAATATTAGCACAAAACTGGTATCAAACGAATGGGAAAGGCCACAGCTTTCATTTGGACTTTGCTTCATCTATACTAGCATTTATTTTTATAACGGCTGGACATAATAAAATTAAATTATCAGCTCGAGATGGTTATACGATAAAAAAATAAAGGGATTTGAAATGGTTTTGGAGATATCGCTCAAATGGGATCAGGATAACCTTATTATGTGTTCGTTCAATATGGGCATCAAATGAAAGGTATTGATTAGTGTTTTAAAATGATTTAGTTTTCAGTCCAATATGAGACGTCGTTTTCGACATATTGATTAAAATGTCAACCAGGAGGGCCCCATAGTATTAATGCGATATGAGTATCAAATGAAACATGTTTTAGAATTTTTCTCATATAAGTCCATGGTTTCTAGATATTGATCAACACCTGGACCAGGAGTGGAGCCAGAAAGTTTTTGTGAAAAATGGGTCTAAATTAAAGGTGTTGATGATAGTTTTAAAGGGGAGTCATTTTAAACCATTTTGGGAGTGGGATTGAGAAAAGGATAGGGATTAGGGATTCCAATTTCCGGGATTTCTAGCCTCTCGGGATTTTCGGGATTTCAAAGTTCAATCCCGGGATCCCGGGATTTTCGGGACTTAAAAAACAACCCGGGATCCCGGGATTGGAATCCCTAATAGGGATATGGATGACAATTAGAAAAACAATATGAAAAGAGAAAATCATATGAAAAGGATGAAGGTGGGTGGACGGGAAGAAGGTTGTGGAGCTGAAATGAGGAAGGCCAGTCACATTTTATAGGTTAATGTTTGGGCAGAACAACGTCTGCTGGGTCTGCTTCTTTGGGTTGGGACTGAAATTCTTTGCGATAGGTTAATGAAAATAAAGTGATTGTGTTAAAGGAGGGACTGGATAAAAGGGTGTGTCTTGACTATTTCATTTATTATTATTATGTCGTTACAGACTATTGCTAGGCGATGAGGCTTAGAAAACCTTGTACTTCAACGAAGTTTTGTATAAATAAATAAAAAACATTTGTCTATATTTCTAAAAAGATACGTGAAGCACAGAATATTATGTTAGTTTTGCTTTATATTTTAAATACTTTTAATACAAACTTTTTTTAATTAACTTTTAACAATTCTTCCAGTTAGAGCCTCTATTATGTATTTTCAGAAATATATAAACGTGCAATATATACGTTTGCATGTATTCAGATTAAATACCAGTTTGCCCATTTCTCGTTTACTACTTACTTTGTACTATTTTACTCTATCGCCTCTAGTTATGAACAATTTACTCCTGTTTTTTTTTTTTGTTTTTGAAGTTTCAAAAACATTTCGAGTACAGCAAAAGCTTTGGCGATTATTTGCATTGCAATTCAAACATTTTTCACAACATTAACTTTGCACCGATACTCGGCAAAGGAAACGTAATATTTGCTAACAGCAGTGCAGGTGCATAGAATGCATACAAACAAACACGTACTTACACTTACAAACATACAAAGGGCAGTTAAACATTTATTGGAAACTTTTAAAGTTCGAAATATTTAGATATTATACCATAGAACTGTAGACTCGTGCCAACAAAAATGTAAAGCTTTGAAGAACATTGTTAAAGAAATAGTGTTAAATGTAAAGATGATTTCATCAGGACCTACGTTAGTTACAGCTAAGTTTTTAATATATCAATTGATCATGCTGAATTCACAAGAACAGGTTACGCTCTTCATTTCAGTCGTTGTTGAGATCGAAAAAGCCACAGTGGAGTAAGAAACAAAGATGATTCGAAACTTTAAGATATCTGTGAATATGGGTTTGTAATGTGAATATGGGTTTTTGGCATTTTTTCTTTTCTTTTGAGGACCGCCAAAGGAGTTTTCCGTACCTTTTTTCCTATGTTTTCTTGTAATCAAATTGAAATAATCATTACCTCAAAGAAATTCAGTTCAGGCCCATACAAGTCGACCAGCCCTAACTCAGATTATAAAATCAGAGAGAATTCCCAAAGCCGCCAGACATCACTTTTTTTATAATGTAGGAGACTAATACTGCTGGATAGTCGTCTCCGAATCTAGACCGAGTGCGAAAATTTCAAAGCTGTACCTATGACAGCGGCATAGCAATGAGGGGTCAAAGTCGCGAAAAAATTACAATAACTTCACTTATTTTATAATGGATGATTTTCACATATTTGTCGTAGAATACCACCCCGCGTAAGTATTTAGTGTTGTTACACCCATCCAAGTGACAGGACTCCAGCCAGACACCCCCACCATATTTCGGTTGCCTACGTCTCGGTTGCTAACATGTAAATAATTGTACCCTGAAGACGGTTACCGTTGGCAATCGAAATATATTAGTGTAAAACGAAACTTTTATTTCATTTGGAAAAAAAACCCCTTGAACTCAAGCCGGCAAGAAGAAGAATTTGTGGGAAAATAATTCTGTTTTAACAATTTAACGAATTTGGCTAACTTTGACTGTTTTTAAACATCCAATGTTTTCCAGTTTTCTGTAGAACTCTACTCTTAACTAGTATTTTTAGACTTCGTCCCAATTCAAAAACTTCAGCCAGACACCTCCAAACTGAGGAATTTTCAGAATACTTCTGAGTTTTCATATGTTTAAGCGGTTTTGTCCAACTATGACTATTTTTAATTAACCGATCTTAACTCATATGTCATAAAAAACCACCCCTAAGCAGAATCAAGCATTTTAAGACTTCTTCCATCCAACCAATCGTTGAAAATTATAAAATAAAAAAAAACATGGTTAAGCTGAGTATTACTGTGACACAACAACAACAAAAGTTATTGAAGCTCAAAGTGCATAGTTCATTTTATATATGAAAAGTAAGCGGGTGTATATCAAATTAAAGGGAATCAAAATACATATCGAATGGTATACAAATATTCGAAATCGGTTCAGTAGTTTTTGAGTAATTGCAATTTAAAAAATGCATAATATGAACTTTTACCCTTAATAATAAAAAACCGCGTGTAGTCAATACACCTCAAAGAAGTTAACTTCTTAAATTCAGAAATAACGAAATATGAATAAGGTGTATTCGAGGTAGATTCACAGGGCCAGGGAACTGATCAATTCGAAAATATCTCATACATGGTGCGTTTTCCTTCAAATTTGGTACGTGGGTAGAATTATGCCTAAATTAATAGGGGCCAATACGAATGGGATATAGGGGAAGAGGGACGTGGTAGAAGGAAAGAGGGAATGAAGAGAAAAATAGAGGGAGATAGTGTGAAGGCGAAGAAAGATAGGAAGGAGAGTTGTATATTGCGGTTAGGTGGCAACCCTAAGTGACAACCCTGCGTGCCATTGTCATATTTGAAATACGGCCGATAATACCTTTCATTCGATACCCATATTGGCATATCTAGCTCTATATTAAAAAAAAATGGGATAAATAAATTGCGGTTAGGGGCAGCCCTTCTTGAAATAATCTTATTTGAAATACGGTTCAAAATAACTCTCATTTGATACCCATATTGGCATATATAGCTCGATATTAAAAAAAAAAAACTGGGATAGGTGGCAACCCTGTAAACCGCCATAATTGGCAACACCCAAGATTTCTGCTCGGCCTAACTATTACAATTTGTGTAATGTTAGCTAGATCCTAGAATTTCACCTCCTATTTTATTTGCACAGCTAAACATCGTGGTTAAAATCGCCTACGCCTGAAAGTCTGCAACATACTCTGAAAGTCGACTACAATTTCTATTTCCGTTGCATCATCAGCCATTTTCTCAAATTTTACTCTCAATCAAAACTTCATATCTCCGCCTAAGAAATTAACTTCAAAAATGCACATTAAGACTCAGCTCAACCACGTTTATTTTTATCCATTTTATAATTTTAGAAATTTCTTATTTGTACCAGCTCGTGCTATTTTTTTCAAATTTTACGCGCTTATTTCTGAAATAAAAAGTTACCGTTCTGGAGGTGAGACAACCTTAACATACACGTACATATTAGACCACTGCATGAATCCATCCAAAACGGCAAATGAATCATTCATATTGAATTTGAATTGAACTGTTAGCTTTGCTTTGCTTTGAATTTGAATACCTGGCTGTTTGAAATAAATGTCTACTTTGAATATTCAAAAAATTTCAAACGAAATTGAATTCATATTTTGACATTTTTTTTTTAAATCTATGAAGATATCCCAACAATCATTTCTGTAAAAGTTTTTTAGAATTGAATGTTGGATTGCAAATTTGAATACTACATGTGCATTTCATACATATATCTTCAAAATGAACTTAAGTCCAGTCTAAACAAAAGTTTTTAATTTTTCTGTTAAAAAAACATATCGTCGGTGATTCTGCAAATCGTTATAAAAGTTATGAGAAAATCCACCTAAAAAAACTTAAGATATCTGGCAAATTTTGAGCAGCACAGATAACTCGGTTTCACAAAAAAAATTGAAAATAGATTGTATAAAACTCGATTTTCGAGACACAAGGTGGTACAAATCTAACACACAAAGTCCACAAAAAAACGGTGTATGCGATATTTCAGATTAGCGGTTTTTCAATTACAAATTATAAAATTTTAAGACAACTCCAAGATCGATTCTTTTAATGATTTGTCAACGCAAATGTAGTTTTCTTGAGAATAAATGAACAAGTCTTAATTGCAAGGGCTATAAAAGTGTTTGTCACAAACGTCGTTTACGCGGTCTCTTAGATGTCCGATGAGTGGTTTTGCATAATCACCGACGATTCCATATTTGTATATTCCCATATTTGTATACAGATTATAATAAATACTTTTACTAGGGAAAACCAAATGCAGGGGTATTTATAGCAGCAAACTAAACCAAGAACTTTTAGCCAGATGTATTTCTAACCCTCACAAAACTCAAAACTCTACAATTACAAATAAAATACACCCATTTATGTTCTATAAAGACAAAATTACTAATACTCTACACCTTTATAAAAAAAATATGTGAAATTGTAAGCCAATATATTTGTTTTGAATCAGAATGAATAAAATTATTTTCATTCATTCATTCATATTCTTTTTTTTTTTTCAATTTTTAAAATTTTAGGCAAAGTGAATATTCAAAATATAAAATATTCAATGGAAAATTCAAATTTACTGTATTCTATTGTACTCAAAGTTTGAATCCATTCATGCAGGGCTCTACCCAACAATCATTTCCGTGAAAGCGTTTAGAATTGAATGTTGGATTGCAAATTTGAAGGCTACATGAGCATTTCACACATACATCTTCAAAATGGACTTAAGTCCAGTCTGAACAAAAGTTGGCATACAAATCGAATTGCACCTTAGCTACGTGCTTTACAACAACAAAAACACCAATAGATCCCCAACAACGAAGTAATGTAGTTTATGAAATCCAGTGCAAAGGAAATGACGATGAAAACTGCAACAAAGTGTACATAGGTACCACCAAACGTTTATTATCGACGAGACTTGCTGAGCACGAAGCCGATATTAAAAAGCAAAAACAAAGTACAGCATTGTCGCAACACGCAATAGAAAACAATCATAGCTGACTTTGCAAATACAAAAATTATAGACAACGAAAGAAGGGGAAAAACCCGGTACACATTAGAGAGCCTACGGATATTACAAAAAAGAGAAAACTCGATAAACAAAAAAGAAGATTATGACAACATTGCCACTGCTTATCTATTATGTTTATAATTTAGTTTTAGTTTGACAAGTTTACCGCACAGACGCGGTATCATTGTGTATCAGTACAAGTGTGGAATCTTCTGCATAGACGTCAAATTTTCAAAGTGAGTTTAACACCTGATGATCAGAGTTACTTTTTGGAAAAATAGTATCATTTAGCGCCGAGTTGCATTCGATTGCGTAAAAAAATTAGTAGTAAATAAATGGGTAATAGTTCTCTAAATTTATAAAATAAGGTGAAAAATAATGGTTGAAAACTTCTTAAGTCTGGTTTTCATTAGGTCAAATTTTGATAATTTCTATCGACTTTATCGAAATAAGCGGCAATTGTCTACTTTAGCTGTCAACTGCTAATAAATTAGCTAAATTAAAGGGGCTCGAAAGACGGGGTTTGGCCTCAGGATCACGAATCAGGTAGCGATTTTTTAATTTTTGCTGTCAGTGAAAAGTTATGGTCAAAAAATCGAAAATTGACCCGGGTTCGATACCAAAATTGGGGCGGAATCCAAGGTATTTATGTGCAGAACATAATGAGCTGACGGTCTTCGGCGCCGCCGGGGTGTTGCCTGAACCGTGCCGCGGGACGCACTTTTTTGGACGTTTTAGGCGCAGTCTAATGTAAATACAACAACCACATGAAAACTTGAAACTTGGATTGCAAATATCTCCTCAGAGAAGCAAAATATTAAAAAAGCGCTTCCGGATTCGTTATCCTCAGGCCAAACTCCGTATTTTGAACCCCCTCCCATAATTTTAGCTAATTTATTAGCAGTTGACAGCTAAAGTAGACAGTTACCAAATAAGCAACCGAATCTCGATAAAGTCGATGAAATTTGACCTAATGAAAACCAGCACTTTGAGTTGTAATTTATAAAGAAATTGTTTGCTACTTTTGTGAATTTGCTTTGATGTTGGCTTAATAAATTAAAAACAATCTATCTAAAAAAAATTGTGTTCTCATTTTCTGGTTTCTTATTTCGAACATTAAAATTTTTCCTGTAAAATAAATAAAATTTAATAGTTTTAAGTTTTGTATTTTTTTTTGCAAAATATATCTAATAAAAGTGTAAGCTGAAAGATTCGCTTAAAAAGTTCCTTACAAATTGGAATGAAAAGTTGTGCAACACAGCAATACTTTTTTGCAAACAAGAACCCTGTCTCACTGTTTAACGGTCCTGCACAAAACCCTGGTTTGCAGAAACCACAATAGCAACCCAGATTTTTGACATGGATGTGTGTTTTGATTGACGTTGAAGTGTGTTTTGACATTTCTGTCAAAGCTACATTTCACACTTTATGTTATACACCCTGCAAAAATCGAGAGTAGTCCATTTCCTATCCAAAGAGTACTCCAATTGGAGCATCAGAGTACTCCAAATGTAATCCTTTTTCATATAAAAATTGTGCTCCAATTAACACTGCGATGTCCTAGAACTGGACCACCTGCTCCAACCTTCGCTTTGTTTCTGCTACTCCATGGAGTACCTACAGTCAGAGTACTTTGCAATGTACTCCAATGTTGTTACTTCTTGGAGTACATACTGTCAGAGCGATAGTGTCGTAATTTTCGTCGATAAGGCACGAGCAATGATCGGCTTTCAAAAAGCTGAAGGAGGTCCCATGAGGTATACAAAGGATTACTATTGGAGTACTCTAATATCAAAAAATTGGAACATGTAATCCAACGATTTTTGCAGGGCAATGCGCGGTATCGAAAATTTTATATCTTGACTCATTTTAACTAATTTTTTCGTTATATTTTAATTTTATTTTATCTTTTAAAGTTAAACAGCATGTTCCTTTATAATTATTAACTTCTAACATCATGTGAGTAACCAATTTCAATCCATGTTCACTGTACGTTATCTTCATAGTGTTAAGCAAAATATCTATTAATTCTTCTTAATTTCTTTTTGTTGTTTCTTTATTTTAAATAAATAAAAAAAGTGCCACTCCCCTGAAGAAGCCAAGGAAAATTGGCGAAACGTCGGGATGTAAGATGGAATAAAACTTTGTTTTATTTGCATTGAAGTCGATAGATCTGACCAGCTTAGGATACACACAAAAAGTTGTTAATTTTTCTGTTAAAAAAAACATATCGTCGGTGATTCTGCAAAACGACGTAGCGGGCATTTTCAAAACGGTGTATGCGATACTTCAGTTTGGCGGTTTTGCAGCTACAAATTATAGAATTTTAAGACAACTCCGATAAAGATCGATTCTTTTAATTAATTTTCAACCCAAAAGTAGTTTTCTTGAGAATAAATGAACAAGTCTTAATTGCAAGGGCTATAAAAGTGTTTGTCACAAACGTCGTTTACGCGGTCTCTTAGATGTCCGATGAGTGGTTTTGCATAATCACCGACGATATCCATATTTGTATATACCCATATTTGTATGCAGATTATAATAAATACTTTTACTAGTGTTTTTTCAAGAATTTTTCGGAAATTTTTCAGGATTGAAAACCAAATGCAGTGGTATTTATTACAGCCAACTCAACCAAGACCTTTCAGCCAGATGTATTTCTGTTCTATTAAGCTAAAATTACTAATACTCTACACCTTTATAAAAAAAATATGTGAAATTGTAAGCTGTGTAGCCAATATATTTGTTTTGATTTTGAAAATTTTCGGCAAAGTGAATATTCAAAATATAAAATATTCTAGGCTGAGTTTTTTGGTTCTTCTACTCAAAGTTTGAATCCATTCATGCAGGGCTCTAGTACATATCTAATGTAGCATTTTGGTTTGAAAATTTTCAATTCAATATTTGAGCCGGTTATTTTGAAAGTGATTTAAGTCCACTTTCTGTTGTACTGAGATATTTAGGGGTTTGCATTTGCATTGTTTCAAAAATATTGTTAGCTGGTATCAAGTTGTTTTTATGGCTTTGCGGCCATAAACATGTTAGAAAATATAATGTAATACGTTTTATAAACTTTACTAGAAGAATAAGCTGTGTTTCAGAACCTCAAATGGACTTAAACCATTTTCAAAATTAATAAAATCACTTATTTGTTTATGAAAAGGAATATAAGTCCACTTCGTGTTCTTTGCTCAAATGATTTTAAGTCAATTATTTCACTTAAAATTAGTCCACTACCTTTATATAAGTAAAATAAAATTATTACATGGGTTTGACAAGCAAACAAAATACTTTAGTTTCACAATAACATTAGTCAAATTACCCAAAGGAATTGAAAGGTAACGCCTTTTCCAAATCGAAAGAAAACGCGAAATTTACATTTGGATTATTTCGGGCCAAATCTTGATCTTCTTTTAATGATTTTCTGGCCAATTCAGCACATCTTAAATGAATATTATGCTCTTCCGTGAGGTTTTCAGTGGACTTAAACCACTTTCAAAATAAATTTTTTTGCGTTTCGCTAACTAGCCAATTTTCAAGTGCCCCAAATCATAGTGATTTTGATAATACTAGACTTAAATTGTTTATAAAAGAAAAGATTATGTACGGCTGTGACTATTGTCATCGTTAACTCAATTTTTTTAAAAAGTGGACTTAAACCACTTTCAAAATAACCGGCTCATTTGTGCAATAAATTTGAGTGACTGCCAGTTGGCAATCTACCATGCAAACATACAAACGTATATATTATATACATTAGGGTGGTTCAAAATCGTATGGGAAAAACTGAAGTTGAATGTAAGGGTCAAGGGACCCAAAATTATTTTCTGTTTGATAAAAGAAGTAAGGAGCCAAAGTTTCAAGGCCACTTGGAAGGCGGCGCTCAATGTTGTTCAAAAAAATTAATACGGGATTTTTTCTACAGTTTCTAAAAAATTACGAGACGTGCTAGGAGGCAAAAACCGTTATTACTAGCACTCATTTTGATTGAAGTATCCGTTATACCCGAAATAAAAAAAAAGCCTTTAAATATCAGAAAATAGCTTATATTTGAGATTTTATAATTATTTTACATTTCAGTAATCTGAACATGCTTAACATGTTTAATATCAAATGCATTGAAGAAAACACATTTTTTTTAAATCTGAATCCTTTAATAAATATAATTGGAAAAAATGTCTAAAATTTACTCCTTCAAAGAAATTTATGAAATTTAAACCTCGTTGAGCGCCGCATTCCACATGTTCCATAGTGCTAAAATTTTGCATACATTATTCTTTTGCTGGATGTAAAATAATCGGAGGGTCCCTAGGTATCTAAAAAAACTTTAGTTTTTTTGAACCACCCTAATATACATACATGTGCAGATATGTAGGAATGTATATTCATTGTATAAGTAAAATTTTGTGTTCAGTATTAAGTAGTTCTGCAGTTCAATGGCTTCACCGTCATTTGAACTATTCTGCTTTCATACCTTCCTGCTTTCCTGCTTTTAAATGTTAGATTGAACGGCGAGTGTGGTTGGGCGGAAAAGGCTTCAATTACTCAGAACTCAGTTGGGGTGGACAGGATTTATATGGCAGTAAAATAGCAACAAAAGTAGTATATTCTTCCATTTATGACACACTTTCAGTTTGCTGGTTAAGTGCAATTTTATGGAAGCCAAAGCATCTAAAGCACACCGACAAAAACGGGCACTCAATTTCAAAGTATTGAAGTTTTTATTGACAAATTGCGGCAATTCAATTGTATTGATTTTTAAGTTGTTTAGTATTTGCTTTTTGAAGTATGCAATAAATATTTTGTTTGCTAAACTTTACGGCGCATTTGGGAATGATTTCTTCTTGAATGTTTAGTTTTTTTGTGGATCTCAAATTTTCCAAAACTTTAGTTTATAAAAGGTCAGAAGTCGATTTCCGATTTGGTAGGTAGCTTTATTCCGAACTAACAGAATTCCAGGAATTCACAGACTAGTAAAATGTATTTCGTCTAACTTCCGGTTGCACGCCTCTTTCCATTCGTCTACTTCTCATTTTTCTTCAATATTTCGAAAACTACTTTACCTATATGGTGTTTCCACCAAAAACAAAACCCGTGTTTGTAGGTTTTGGGTTTGAAATAATTGTCAACTGTTTCCACAGCGTGTTCGATATAAATTGTGTTCAATCTGTCATTCGTGTAATTTTATTATTCGAAAATTTTGTGGAAAATGCTATTCACGCCAAAAGGCAGATCCAGCCACGAAAGCCCACTGGTAGCCATTTGGGTGTTATAAAAGCTACATATGTATAAACTTTATAACATAGTCCAATTTTGCGGTGGGACTTATCCAACAAGTGTTTGGCCCTATGATTTTGCGTTGCATTTTGAAAAATATTAAACAATTTAAAAATTTTAAATATAAATAATTTAATTTTAATTGTCAACAATTTTGACAAACTGAAAGTAATGGTAACATGATTTCGATAAGAATTTAAAAACTAAAAGGAAATAATGACGTAAATGAACATTATTGCCATCTTTTAATGATAGATGAGTTGATTTAACCATGTCCGTCTGTCTGTCTGTCTGTTTGAACGCAAACTAGTCCCTCAGTTTTTGAGATATTTGGCTGAAATTTTGTATGCGGTCACCATTTTCCAATATAGGAATCATTTGTCGAAACCAGCAAGATCGGACCGATATTACATATAAGTAGCTCCCATACAATCGATTGTTCCGATAACCGGATTTTGGGCTATAACTCCTGTAATTAAACACGTAGGAACGTGAAATTTTGGAGGTATCGCTATTTTTATATGTGAAATATCTATGCTGAAAATCATCAAGGTGGGGTAAATATTTCACATAGCCCCCATACAATCGATTGTTCCGATAAACGGATTTGGTAGATAACTCCTGCTATTATATAGGTAGGAACGTGAAATTTCGTAACTATTGCTATATTAGTATGTGCAATGTCGATGTTAAAAATTAATGCGATTGGACCAATATAACACATCGCCCCCATACAATCGATAGTTCCCATAATTTCGGTATGAGCTAAAGATAAATTCACACAGGCTGTACTGGGATCAAACAGTGAAAATCGTGACGCTTATTCATGAAAGGTATATAGCCTTCGGCTCAGCCGAAGACTGCTTTCCTTACTTGTTTTTAATAGAGTTCGTGTGGTTTTATTGAAATCATAATCACAATTTCACATTTTAATTACAAAACAACAGGCTAATTTTTGGAAATTTTGAGATACATATATTCCATTAATGGTCAACCTTTTTTGAGTAAATTTCTTGTACACACCCACATATACACACAACGTTTTTATCCTGTAAAAATTCAATTAGTTTTCAATCATTTCTGGATTGCAATAAAATTGGAATGGAAATATGAGCAGGAGGAGGAATAGGAGCATGATTAGGAAATTTTATGTAAATAGGAAAGGAAACGAAATGAGAAAAATAGGTAGTAAGAATCTGAAAAGAAATATGAATGAAAGAGGGAGGCTTCTACACAAGGAAGGTTTCGAACTTCTAAGATAGTTGATAGTGCAGATATGCTCCAAAAATGTACATAGTTTGTGTGCATTTAAGCTATTGTTGATTGTAAAAGCGATTTTTTCTAAAAAAAAATGAAATTTTGTTTAACCTGCCGAAGCCTTAAAAAAGGAGTAACAATAAATTTGAAAATATTTATGAAGAGAAATTTAATTACGAAAAGGTAAAGCAGCAAGATAGGGCATAAAAAGAAGAATAGGACGATTGGAAGGTCGTGGGATAAAAGGATAGGAGAAGTATAAAATAAACATGAGGAAGAAAAGCAGATAGATGAAGTGGATAGAAGTATCGAACGCAGATAGTTGGGCGATGGAGAGGGTATCTAAATTCCGATGTCTGACTTTTGAGCCCGGTATATTAGGTCCAAAAAAAAAACTTTAGCATCCCTAATACGAACATTTCTATGTATACAACCATTAAGCGCAGCGATAAAAGATGAATACATAAAAATGCAACTTGTCCAAAAGTGTCCGACAGCAATTGTCCGACAATTACAATGCAATTCCATTGAGAAGACCACAATATTATCACGATTGTATGCCACCGCTAAAGCATCTTTATTCTCCGCATATCCTTACCACATCGCCATTGTGTAAGCACTTGAAGGCAAATACAAACATCCACATACATACATAAATCTTAAGTATATTCTTTCTCATCTCATACTCCTTGCATGAAAACGCTCAGACATTAAAATCCAAATGTAAGCCCTAAAGTGTCATCTTACAACAATGACCGTCGTTGTGACGTTGTGCGCTGTTGCTTTGTCAGCAAAGCTGACCCTTTCAAGCTAACAGAATGCCTTCTTTGTAAGTTGGTTAACCGCAAAATGTGGCACAACTCTAAGTATTTTTTTATGCTGCTTCTGCCTCTATATGCTGATCCTTTATGGCGTAGACGACGACGTTTCTATTGTGGTTGTTGTCGCATTATGGAAACCGAAATTGAAAATGACATCCGACGAATGGTACCTGTTTAGGGACAAAACGAAGTTATTTATGGCATTGTTGATTTTTGGTGATTGCTACAGGGTATTTATCTGCACGTTTCGGTAAAATACCGTTTAAAGGTAATATAGAAGTCAAAAAGGCAACTAGAAGTGAAAAAAATATTTATTTCATTAATCCTTTAATATCGAGAACGGCTAAAGCGATTAGAATGTATGCTTCATTCCTGGACTTTTTACTTGCCAATTGTGGCGGGTAACATCGTATCCACCTTTCTCAATTTGTTTTTAATAACAAGCAGACCCGGGAGACGTTGTCCTGCCCAAACATTAACTTGTTTTCATTTGTAAAATGTGACTCGCGCTCTTTATTTCAGCTCCACAACCTTCTTCCCGTCCATTCCACCTTCATCCTTTTCTTATGCTTTTCTCTTTTCATATTGTTTTTCTAATTGTCATCTATATCACTATCCCTTTCTCAATCCCACTCCCAAAATGACTTAAATGACTCCCCATTAAAACTCTCATCAACACCTTTCATTTAGATCCATTTTTTACAAAGACCTTCTGCTCCTTTTCTGGTCCACGTGTTTACCAATATCTAGAAACCTTGCTCGGTATTAGTTTCCTTTAGGGGTGAACTGCTAATAAATTAGCTAAAATTATGTGAAATAGCTCAAAAGACGGGGTTCGGCCTCAGGATCACGAATCCGGAAGCGCTTTTTTAATATTTTGCTTCTCTGCAGAGATATTTGCAATCAAAGTTTCAAGTTTTCATGTGGTTGTTGTAATTTTATTAGACTGTCCCTAAAAACGTGCAAAAAAAGTCGCGCCGTGGCGGTAGCCACGGTTATGTCACACGTCCGGACTTGGGATGGCGTAGCCCAGAGTTAGTTTTTATAAGCGCGGCCGAAGGCCGCCAACTTAGAAAGGTGTTTCGCACATAAATACCATGGATTCCGCCCCAATTTTGATATCGGACCCTGGTCATTTTTCGGTTTTTGACCATAACTTTTCACTAAACCAAAAAATTAAAAAAGCGCTTCCGGATTCGTGATCCTGAGACCAAAACCCGTCTTTTGAGCTATCTCCCATAATTTTAGCTAATTTATTAGCAGTTGACCCCTAAAGGAAACTAATACCCCTTGCTCTTATATAGGAAAAATACTAAAACATCTTAAGTCACTTGTCACCACCTTTCATTTGATACTCATACTCTTCCCGACCCCTCCTGGTTGGCATTTTAATCAATATCTCGAAAACGGTGTCTCATATTGGACTGAAAACTACACAATTTTAAAACACCTTTCATTTGATGCCCATATTGAAGGAACACTTAATAAGGTTGCCCTGGTCCACATTTTGAACGATATCTCCAAAACCTTTTCAATCCCTTTATTTTTTTTTTATCGTATAACCATCTCGAGCTGATACAAAATCTACCTTCCAAAGATGAAGGAAGGTTCAAATGCAAGCTGTGGCCTTACCTTTTCAATTGATAGCAATTTTGTGCAAATATTCGAAAGTTTACGCGCAACCGCATTTCGACCAATAAAAATATTATCGATAAATATATCGAAATGAACCAAAGCCCAAATGAAAGCTGTGGTTTTGTTCTTTCGTTTGATACTAATGTTGTGCAAATATTCAAAAGTTTACCCGAAACCACATTTTGACCGATAACTCTGTTATCGATAAATATATCGAAATGAACCAAAGTCCAAATGAAAGCTTTGGTCTTTCCTATTCGTTTGCTACCAAATTTGTATGAATATTCCAAAGCTTACCCCAAACCACATTTTGACCGATAACTCTGTTATCGATAAATCTAACGAAATAAAACAAAGTCCAAATGAAAGATGTGGTCTGCCCCATTCGTTTGATACCAATTTTGTATGAATATTCCAAAGTTTACCCGAAACCGCATTTTGATCGATAAATATATCGAAACGAAACAGAGTCCAAATGAAAACTGTGGTCTTCCCCTTTCGTTTGATACCAAATTTGTGCGAAGACTTTATACTCCTAGGAATTTGTCTTCAAATTTTCGTAAAGATCGGGGCATGGGTTCCGACGTTAAAGAACCGCAAACATCCGCAGTCACTCACAAACTTACATTTATATATATTTGTATAAGATAAGATGAGCAAGATATGCAATTATGGATATTAAATTAAAGGTAATCTCACCGTACTTCAACGAATATATTTTCAGGCACACACAGAAACATTTTCATGTAAAATTAACACTTTTTAACACATTTTCAGGTTATTATTTTTGAACACTATCGTGTTATTTTAACATGAAGCTCATTTGAATAACTTTACTTCGTGTAAAATTAACATGACTGCCTGTAAAATTATTTAACTTGAAGCTCATGTTGTAAAACTTGATGTTGTGTTAAGCTAACATGACTTCCTGTTAAATTAACATGACTCTCTGTTGAATTTACACGCATTTCTTGTAAAACATATTGTCTTAACATGGTTCATGTTGAAAAAAATTAATCTATGTGCAGGGTCGCCACAAAGGGTTGCCACCTTACCCCATTTTATTTATTCCTTCGTATATCGATCTCATAAACGACTGAAGCGATTTGAAAAAATTTGGATATAGCAGATATTATGCTTCATTCCGGGTCTTTATACTTTACTTTTGCCACTTCTGGTGGTTTGCAGTCTTGTCACCTATCTCAGCAAGATATTCCAATATAGGTTTCAAATATAAGGTATTTTCGGAAGTATTGCAGCGAATATATTTTCAGGCAGGTTGTCACCTAACGGCATTTCCCAGGTATACCTACATATATAGATCTGCTTCACACAAAGTTAAAGCTCTCCAATTGTTTTTAAACGTTTTTAAAAATAACAAGTAAGTCTAATTTCGGGTGAACCGAACATTAAAAACCCAGCGGTAATTTTCAGAACGGGATAACAATGATATAGGCCCTAGGAGGATTTAAATAAAGTTTTTACTATCTTAGCTATTTACCTTACCGAATTATGTCAATTCGTAAATCACATACGAAATGTTCCATATCGAAAGTGGGCGTGGTCGGAAAGCGATTTCGTCCAATTACATCAGGTGTGCTCCCTATTATGCTTGTACCAATTGTATATGGTATACTTGTACCAATTTCATCGTTCTACCGTAATCAGTTTAAAAGTTATGACCCGTGAAATTTTAAGAAAATGTGCCTACCTGAAAAGTGGGCGATGCCACGCCTACTTTTAAAAATTTATCAAAAAATCATAATAGAATGACTACGGGGTTCATCCTACCAAACTATATCATTTTAGCCATTTCCGTTACCAATTTATGCGATTTTCGCAGTTTTCGATATCGAAAGAGGGCGTGGTTGGAGAGCGATTATTTCCAGTTTCTTCAGGTATACTCCCAACGAGACTAGTATGCTTTGTGCCAAATTTCATCCTTCTACCATAATCGGTTTAAAAGTTACGACCAGTCGAATTTTCAAAAATACCTCCCTTAAAAGTGGGCGGAGCCACGCCCACTTCAGAAAATTTGTCAAAAAATCATTATATAATGACCACCTATAAAACTATATCATTTTATCCATTTCCGTTACCGAATTATGTCAATTTAGGTGATTTTAGAAATTTGGAGGACGATTTTATCCAATTTCATCAGGTATACCCTAACGATTTTAGTATGCTTTGTCCCAAATTCCATCGTTCTATCGTAATCAGTTTAAAAGTTACGACCAGTCAAATTTTCTATACAAAGTTTTGGAAAATTCATAAGAGAATGACCAGCGGGGTTCACCTAAAATTATATCGTTTTAGCCATTTCAGCTGCCGAGATATGTCAATTTGTGTTCTTTTCGAAATTTTCGATATCGAAAAAGGGGGCGTGGTTATCATCCGATTTCGCTCATTTTCAATAGCAACCTACCTTGGCCAGAATGTAACCTGTATACAAAATTTCATGCAAATATCTCAATTTTTACTCAAGTTATCGTGTACACAGACGGACAGAGGGACAGACGGACGGACATGTCTTAATCAACTCCTCTTTTCATCCTAAGAACTTTCTAAAATGGAACTCTATATCTATCTCGATTATTTTGTGCCATTACGTAATAACCTTGTACTAGTAGTAGTACGCTGGGTATAAAAACAATTTTATTCGAAAAACGGAAACAGTTAAATGCGCATTTACAACAAGCCATAAGATAACACAGAATTAGCTTTTAACATTCTTATGCGCGTGCTAATAATTACATAGTTTGTTTGCACATGTGCTACTTGTAATTTAATTAAAAATGTGTTTCCCATGTGAAATGGCTAGTTTTAAACAGTCAATAAAAGAGAAAAATGTAGTAAGAAAGAGACAAAAGACAAATTTTAATTTAAATTTAAGACAGTTGGTTAATTTCAGTTGGTCCGTTGGAAAGTCTTAAATATCTTAAAGTTAGAGAAAAATTAAGGTAAGGCATGTTAAAAGAACAAAATCACCCAGCAAACAATCGGAGTAATAAGAAGGTCAATTGGGAGTCCGAAAAAACGAAATGAGTTAGTTTCGCTTCATGCGATGGTACTTCGATGTGAGTCTAATAATATGCAGGAAAACACAAGTAAGGAAGTCTAAGTTCGGGTAAGCCGAACATTAAATACCCAGTGTATGGAAACAATAGTAGTACCTATAAGGTATATATTTTCTATATGTATAATAATTTGGGAAAAACGAACTCAATAAATTTATTAGTTAGTTTATAAAATTAATATTGATTTATGCTACGGTACAACATATATGTACATTGTTCGTGTGCCCTCAAAATCTTACTTATAGTTTAATACATTTCTTAATTCTAATATACTTACGCCCAATTTGTGACAAATTTTTAAATTGAAAAAAATACGTTTGGGCAAACATTATACGCAATTTTTAACTTCTCCATCGTGGTCAGATGGCGCTTTTGTGTGATGTTTGTTGTATGATTAGTAACTATTGGCAAAAAAAAAATTTTTTGGCACTTTAAGGGGCGGGAGTTCTTTACAAATTTAACTACCAAATTATACTATAATTACACTATTTTAGTTATTTACCTTACCGAATTATGTCAATTTATGTGATTTTCGAAATTTTCCATACTGAAAGTGGACGTGATTGGGAAGCGATTTCGTTTAATTTCAACAGGTATACTTCCTATAACTCTAGTATACCTTGTGCCGAATTTCACGATTATACCGTAATCAGTTTAAAACTTACGACCAGTCTTTTAGGTGATTTTCTAAATTTTCGATATCCAGAGTAGCCGTGGTTGGACGGGGATTTTATCCAATTTCATCACGTATACTCCCAACAGTACTAGTATGATTTGTGCCAAATTTCATCGTTCTACCATAATTTGTTTAAAAGTTACGACCAGTCGAATTTTCAAAAATGGCTCCCTTGAAAGTGGGCGGTACCACGCCCAGTTTATGTGAACTTCGAAATTTTCGATATCGAAAAAGGGGGCGTGGTTATCATCCGATTTCGCCCATTTTGAATAGCAACCTACCTTGGCCAAAAAGTAACCTGTATATAAAATTTCATGCAAATATCTTAATTTTTACTCAAGTTATCGTGTACAAAGTCGGACGGACGGATGGACCGACGGACGGTCATGCCTGAATAGACTCCTCTTTTCAACCTAAGAACTTTCATACATGGATCTTGATTATTTTGCGCTGGTACGTAGTACCGTTATGTGGACAAAATTATAATACCCCTGTACTAGTACGCTGGGTATAAAAATTCCTCCCTTAAAAGTGGGCGGGGCCACGCCCTCTTTAGAAAATTTATCAAAAAAATCATTATATAATTACCATGGGGATTCACCTATAAAATTATATAATTTTACCCATTTCCGTTAGCGAATTATGTCAATTTAGGTGATTTTAGAAATTATCGATGTCGAAAGTGGGCATGGTTGGAGGGCGATTTTATCCATTTTCATCAGGTATACTCCCAACGATACTGGTATGCGTTTTGCCAAATTCCATCGTTCTATCGTAATCAGATTAAAAGTTACGACCAGTCAAATTTTCAAAAATGCCTCCCTTAAAAGTGGGCGGTACCACGCCCCCTATAAAAAATTTATGGAAAAATCATAAGAGAATTACCAGGGGGATTCACCTATAAAATTAAATCATTTTAGCCATTTCAGCTACCGAGATATGTCAATTTGTGTTATTTTCGAAGTTTTCGATATCGAAAAAGGGGGCGTGGTTATCATCCGATATCGCCCATTTTCAATAGCAACCTACCTTGGCCAAAAGGTAATCTGTATACAAAATTGCATGCAAAAATCTCAATTTTTACGCAAGTTATCGTGTACACAGACGGGCGGACGGACGGACGGACAGACGGACGGACATGTTTTAATGGACTCATCTTTTCAACCTAAGAACTTTCATATATGGAACTTTATATCTATCTCGATTATTTTGTGCCGTTACGTACTACCGTTATGTGAACAAAATTAATATTGTATTGCCGGTTCTACGAGAACGGTACCAGTACTTGTGCTGTATCCATCGTGCCGAAACGCCCCGGGCCGTTTTCTTATATCGACCCGGCCAAGAGTAATACACTCGAGGTGGCCCTGTCTGACCTTTAGGCAGGGCTACACCTCGCTACAACAACAACAACAATATACCCTTGTACTAGTACTAGTACACTGGATATAAAAAATTTATCTATCTTAGTTGTGTCAAAAAAAGGTGGGAAAAACATACAATGCCTGTAATATTTAACTACGATATAGTATAGAACTGAGATTTTAGTGAAGCTTCGTTCAGAAGATATTAATAAAAATCCATCAGCAACTTCATTGAAAATAAAAAATATCCGTTACGAACTTTTTTGATTTGGTGCCAGGCCTGCGATAAAATCTATGCAATAGCTTAAAATGGGTTAGGGCCTTTCTATATTAGTGTAACGGTATACATAATGAATTTACGAACAAATATCATATTTATGGTAAAAAAAAATTGATCACATGAATCATCATAAGCAAGGCATTTCTCAGCTCAATTATGATGAATATGTAAAACGACAAAATTTGCGTTCAGGAAGTTGGGGAGAATATTAAAGAAACCTCCAAAAATACAACAAAAGCAGTAACCATTGAATAAAAAGAGAAAGAAAAAAGTATAAGACAAACGATGAGTAACTATAGCAGTTAAGTAAATATGGGTCACGGAAATTAAGTCACAAAGTGACACCAACTTGTCCAGAAATAAAAAAAAAATTGCGTGTAGCAAAAAAGAGATAATGACATAAAAATCCAAAGCCGCCAAATATAGCTAACTGACGGCCAGTCTGCCGCAATGGTTATTCGACCCTGACGCAAAAGCACGCAAACTTGCCCAGATTGAAAGCACCACGAAAAGGCGCCAAGAGGCCTTGTCGTGCATACAAACGTGGTATAAATAGCTAGCAAAGCGTTGGTGGTAACAATAAAAGAAAAGTAATTTAATGTAGGTGCAGGCCACACCAACAAAACGCTGATAAACTCAACAGTTTTCTACCACATACTTAGATATACCGTTAGCAATCAACTAGCAGGCCACAATGGAGCAGACAATGGCCAATAAGGCTAGCAGTTTTTCGACCATCCACCGTTCAAGCATTCCGTCATGCAGCCATTTGATCTGCCTTTGCGGCTACTGCACTAGGCTCATCACATCACAAAGTTACGCCGACTTTATGAGCATGAATAATAATGTCGAAGAATGGGAAACAAGCGTTATGGCATGTTCGTTTGACAGATTTTTCTTTGTTGCCTTTTATACTTTGTTTTCAATACATCCCAACAAACATCGAGCACCAAAAACTCAAACGTTTGAGAAAACATCTATTCTCAACTTTTTCTCAAATGTTGTTTATATAACAGGATTATTTTTTTAACTATATTAATTAAAAAAGTATTAAGTAAAATTTAACTGCATAAATAGAAAATCGCTTTTTATTAAAAATGGGTATTTGTTTTGCATGATTGGCATCTCTGAATAAATATTTCAATGAAAGCACGTGGATTCCATTTCGATCCAGTCAGCTCAGTTAGAGAAACGTTTGAAAATTCTGCCGTTCTCAATTTGAAAATCAGGGAAAATCCCATATTAAAAATGAGCCTTTTAGGTTGAGAACGCTATCAACGGTTATTTCGCCTCAAATTGAAAACGAACTTTTGAGATTTGAGAAGATGATTGGTTCTCAAATGCAGTTCAAATTGACATTAGCTAAAAATATTTGTTGGCATAGGTATAATTTTCGCCTTTGATTCAAGTTTTATAACCAGATAGTCTAATACATTGGAGTAATAAAATCTTGAAAGTGTAAAGAAAATTTAGTTTGATTTTTTTTGTTTATCTTCGCCTGGATTGGATTGGAATACATGACCGGCCCAAGCTAGGAAAAAGACTACACTGAGAGACATGCCTTGAATGTTGCGACAATATCACTATTGATAGCGACGAGTTTGATTCAACATTCATTCAGAATGAGCAATTTATCAAATATTATTTGCTTCCAATAAAAAGTCAAATTACATGTCAACCATTTCGATATGATGTACTGTTTTTTATATTTATGGATAGAATACTAATATATTTGAACGGCATGTCAATATCTATGTTTGTAATATGAATTTCTATTGTTGCTATATCCATGTCTATATTTTCTGCATAGTAATAATGGTAGAGAGAGCGTATCAATATACATTGTGCATCAATACCAAGTGTAAACTCTTCTGCATAGACGTCAAAATTCCAAAATGAGTTTAACACCTGTTTGAGATTGTGGTTAATAACAAGTGTGATATCATAGACATAGTCGTGAAAACTTCAAAGTGTGTTTAGTCACCTGTTTTTAATTTCCTTTTTTGTCTCACTTCTGTCCATCTTCCCATCTCTTTCTACCATTAGGTAAAAGATAGGAGGATGTTAAAACAACGCCATTGCTTTTCTGTTATTCGGTGCTGGCGACATTTTAATATGTGCAGGATGTAAACAAACCGACATTTTAATGTGTGTTGTCAAAAGAAGAGTTCACACTTGGTATTGATACACAATGTCAATATATATGGACGAAATGTAAATTTTTCTGGAACGCATAATCATAATAGTTCAACAATTTTTACTATGGATTTCCTAACAATATTACAACTTGTTGTAAGGTTTTTTGGATTCAAAATTTTTTGAATTTTTTCTGGTATCAGGGCGATGCTAAATAGTACAAATAGTAGTGTCAATATGCAACTTTGGAGTATAAATTTTTCTTCATCATACGTATTATTCAATTGATATTTTATATGTTGTAATTTAATATCTTTGAATATCAATTATATGATTTATGCTACTATATTGATACTAATACTCTCAATTTGACATTTTTGAAGTGCCAATGTAATACTTTTCTTCAGCGATTCAATAACTAAAATGAAGATTTGACACTTTTCACTATCTTTTTGATATGATGCATTGTTTCATTGATACGAAGAAAATGATACTTCTAGAAATTTTAGTGTATGGTTAAGAGTGCGTTCGAACGCGTTAACCATCAAATACAGGTTATTGATCGGCCGAGAAAAGCCTTGAACTTGTAATACCATAATGTTTTTATTTTAATTTTTATTTTTTTTGTAGTTATATTCTGCTTTTGGCATAAAAATACTAATACTTTGAAATGGTTTTCGTTACATAATATTTTATCAGCGGCTGAAGGAAAATGGTTTTCTAAAAGTTTTCGGTACTTTGACCAAATAATGTAATACATATAAGCGAAAACTCAAAAAAGGGGGACGTTTTTCTTTATCTCAAAATCTTTCACTATAAAAAGAATTTCAAATCGTTAACAATTACGACCTGCAGTGTAACTTATTTTTTTTAAATTCCCCCACCGTGTATATTTGCAGCAACTTACTACAAAAATTGCACTCATATTCAGATAATTTTTTGTTTGGTTTCAATTACCGACGACTGGTCCATATTCCTTTACTGTTAACTGAAATTAAAACCCCACCCTTCCGCACGGGCCTGGCTACAAAAATTTCACGCTCTGCTATTGCAAACATACACTTAATCAGATAAGTGGCGATTAAGAGTAAAGAATTATTTGCGGCCAAAACGTACATTTTTTGCTACAACAAAATATTAAATCTCCTCATTGGATAGCAGTAAAAAATTTTTTAATTTTTCTTTTTTTTCTTTTGAAGGTCTTTTGCAGCTTCTATTTCATAGTGTTTGATAAAGCCAAGAGCAGCGTAGATGCTTCATTGTTTAAATGTAAATTTACTGCATTGAATTGAAAATAGCCAAAACACTGTGCGTAGGTTGGTATTGTAAGCTATAAACCTAAACACACACACACACATAGAAGTATATATGAGTTCAATAAACGTTTGTTTATTGTTTGATTTATTCGGGCAGCGTGGCCGCCTTTATTGAAATCCAAAACCAGACTTAGCCTAAATTACAATTTTTCGTCTTATTTATGCTAAAATTAAGCCTGCTCTGCAACCCAAATTTCTTTATGTAAAAATAATTTATTTAATTCCTATGTATTGGGAAAGAGCTCATTTTGGAGAGAAATTCGTTTACAACGCATTTCTCTATTTGACCCATTTCCAATAGTGCTGGCTTAGCATATTGCCATTGGATAACCATAGTATGGGTGATTGTAGTATGTCACTGTGTGACAATGCATTTCTCCATATGACCCATATTTAATGAATGCCGACTCGGCATGTTGCCTTTGGGCAAGCATAGTACGTGTGATTGTGATATAGCGCAATAGTTAAATGCCGCTTGAAGTGAGTTTTACTTGGTGCGGCTGAAATGTGATGAGTAGTCATATTTCAGGCGACTTATGAAATTAATTGTTTTAAAATGTCTTGCCTTTGCATAAATGCATTGCACTTAAAATTTATGAGGTGCGATCGGACTTGGGTAAATGATCGTTGTGCGCCAATGCATTTCATGGGAATTTATTTAGGTCGGCCGAATTATGACTGATCATATTTCGGGCGGAAATGTTCGGCACGGGTTTACTTTATTGTAAGTAATTATTATGAGTAATTTATGGGTATTTGGGTCGGCTAGTTTATGATGTGCAATCATATTTCAGACGACGTGGGTGGCAGTAACTTATGTTACGTTAACTCTTCCCCTCTTAAGTCGAGTGTCCGCAATCGACATGAAAAATTCTAACTGATTAAAAAATTATTACGAATTGGTTTTTAGTTGCAAAAATGGACCACTTGTCATGTTTGCGGTGTTTCGCGTTGGCAATTGCAGTTCAGGCGATATATAGAATTTAATTTTATATTTGTAAATGTATATGAAAATAAAGATTGACATAATGATAATGAATGTAATTAGTAGGTCTGAACTTAAACTAATTAGGTGTACATTTTTATTTTTGTCTACTAAGAACTTAATATGCTCCTTTTGTTTTACTTGTTCAATATATAGTTTTTCTAATTTTAGCTCAGTTGTTGTGAAATTAGAGTTTTCTTTAATTTTTGTAATTTTGCTGGGTAAGACAAATGTGTCGTACATTTTAATTTTATTATTCTCGTATGTATTATTTGCAATTATTAATTTACAATTTTCAAATTTAATTATAAAAGTTCCTATTTGTTTAATTTTTAAATTATTGCAATTATGGTCAATATCTGAATTGAAATTTTTAAATATTAATATTCCTGGTATTACTTCGACAATACTTGTTTTAGACGCTAGACCTAACTTACAGCTAGCTTCTTTAAGTTTCAAAATATTTATAATGCATTCATCTTCGAAAATTTTTAAATTTTTTTCCATGTTGTCTTCTACAAATGTGTTATATACATTGTTACTTTCGTCTACCAAAATTTGATAATCATCTAATATTATTGACATATTGTTAACATTTGGAATTGGTACAAATTTTATTTTGGAAAGAATATTAGAGGAAAATTGTGGAATTAATATAGTTATTATAATGTTATTATTTTGAAAAATAACTGCTATCTTTATGTCCCTATAACTATCAAAGTCATGAATAAGGCTGAGTTCAGTTTGCGTTAGGATGTGTGTGGGGATTATGCCTATTTTACTAGAAAAAATTATTTGTCCAATATCATTTATATGGTTTTGCAAAAGGGTTATATCATTATTTATTTGGTAAGTGTGCTGCATAAATTGCAAATCGTCTTCTAACGTCCTGATTTTATTTTGTGTTGTTTTTCTAAATTCATTTATGTAAAATTGTATGAGGTTTTGTTGTTTATTTATGTGCATAGTGATATCATCAATTTGATTAGCTAAGAATTTGTTGTTGTAAATTATATTGTTTATATTGTCCGTCGTCTCTTGCACATTGCCCTGCATTCTACTTAATGTATTGGCTATTTGGTTTTCGTCATCACTGTCCATTGTACCTGCTATATATTTTAATCCCTTACCCAGTACGTTAACTAAACCTCGCTTTGTTTTAAAATGTGGTTGTAAATAATCTACTTTTGCTTTTAATAAAATAAAATTCCTGTCTAAGGTTTCCAATAATTGTTCATCCTCGAAGGAAGTTGCCTTCAGGGTTTTAATGTTTTCTGCAATTAATGAAATGGTTTCATCATATGTTGTTAAGTTGATAAAATGGAGAATTTTATCGTAGTGATTAATGGTTCGTTGCTCTCCGATTTTTATTGGTATATATCCATTATTATTTGTTAGGTCTTGGATATCGATTTGTTGCGCTTTAATCGTAAATATTATTGCAAAAATTATTTGAATGGTGATTTTCGTCTTCATGTTGACTTCTGAGGTTTAAAAAATATTGTGGTCGTAGAACTAAAAAAGAGAGAGAAAAAAAAAAAAAAATATGGAAAAAAGTAATATTCAACTCTGTTTGATATTATTTTTATGGACTATTCTCCCTGATTGTGTTTTAACTGTAGTGTTGTAGTTTTGAGCGACTACCTCTTTCTTATATCTAGGTGTAAGTTTATTCCCTAATCTTTTATTTATTTTAACGTAAATTTGGTCTCCTTGGTTATATTGCTTTAATGATACTCTATTCTTGTTGTGGTAAGCAAGATCTGTGATTTGCTTCTCCTTAATTTTATTTGTTGTTTCCAATCTATGTTTATCTAATAGTGAAGGGTCACTGCAGACTCTTCTGCCAAAATATATTTCCATTGGTCTTTTCCCTGTTGTGGAATGTATTGTATAATTATACTCTTTGATTGATCTTTCTAGAAGTTCAATGAAAGACTGGTGAGCTTTTTCGCGTTGTAGGCATCGCATTATTTCTTGGAGAGTGGAATGAAATCGTTCCACCTGTCCATTAGAGCAACTCGTATATGGTGCCGTTCGGTAAATTTCTATACCAAATTCGTTCTCCATCATAAAGTTTATCTCCTCCGATTTGAATGACTTCTCGTTATCCATTACTATTGTTTCCGGAACAAGGGAAAAAAGAATATCCCTTAGGGGTTGTTTTATATCCTCCGCTGACTTGGACCGAATTAGTTTTGCGATTGCATACTTTGAGAATTTGTCAATTGCGGTTAAAATTAATTGTTTCCCCATATGCAATATATCAATATGCACAATTTGACCCGGGAAAGTGGGTATTGGCGTTGCTTGAATTTGTGGCTTTGCTGGATGACGATCATATTTATTTTCCTTACACGTCACACAATTTTTTATGACCCTTTTAATTTTACTGGCCATTCCAGGAAAATAATATTTTTCTAAAATTTGAATTTTATTTTCTCTGCAATTTCTATGGGCTCTGTTGTGTTCCTTAATTATTATCTCCTGCTGTCTATGGTTACTGGTTATGTCCTCCACCATTCTTTGTGTAAATCTTATTTTGAAATTACTAAAATGTAGAGGGTAAAGTATTTGTATTTTTCCCATGACAGGCTCCTCCGCTTTTATGCAGTTTATAACTGACGGGTTCAAATATTTTTTTAAAATTGTTAACAAAATCTGTTCCGAATAATCCGGTTGCGTTACCATATGCCGGTGATATGTAGGAAACACGATTTTAAATTGATAGGATGGCTCACTATCAGTATTTAAAAAAATTTGATTTTTGAAGGCATTTATTGGTCCTTCAATACTGTAAATCAAATTATGAGATGAACTGTCATCCGATCTTGATGCTACTGATAAATTATTGACCTGTGTCTCTTTGACGGGTATTCGCGATAATGCATCAGCGACCGCATTTTGTTTATTTGGTTTGTAGCATAGCTCATATGAATATTCTTCTAGAGCTGCTTTCCATCTTTTCATTTTTGCATTATTATTTTTATTGCTTAATGCATATGTAAGCGGTTGGTGGTCAGTAAATATTTGTATTCTAGCTGATCCATAAAGATAATTTCTTAGTGAGTTCAAAGCCCATATTATAGCCAACATTTCCTTTTCATTAGCTGCATAATTTTCTTCAGCTTTATTTAATGTTCTTGAAATAAATGCTATTGGCTTTGACTCTTGCGACAGCACAGCTCCAATAGCAAAGTTGGATGCGTCTGTCGTCAATTCAAATTTTTTGCTATAATCAGGGTATGCAAGAGTGACATCCCTTGAAATGAGTGAGTTTTTTAGACTGTTAAAAGCATTTATTGCTTGCTTATTTAAGTCGATTTTTACTTTTGAGGATTTATTTTTTGATATCCTACCTTCTTCCCCTCTTAAAAGAGTTGTTAGGGGTTTTGCCATTTTTGCATAATCCTTTATGAACTTCCTATAGTATCCGGACATACCAAGAAAACTACGGAGTTCCTTTAAAGTTCTTGGTTGTGGGAAATTCGCAATCGCCTCCACCTTTGCGGGGTTGGTTTTTACACCGTCTGCTGATATAACGAATCCCAAAAATTCGACCTCTTTTTTAAAAAAATGACATTTGTCTAGTTGCACTTTCATATTTGCTTCTTGCAACGTTTTAAATATTTTTTTAATGTGTTCAATATGCTCTTCTTCTGTTTTGCTGAAAATTATAATGTCATCGATATAAACATAAGCATATTTTCCAATGTGCTCATACAAAATGTCATCAAGCGCTCTTTGGAAAATTGAAGGTGCATACTTCAATCCAAATGGCAAACGAGTGAATTCGAATTTACCATTATTTATTGAAAAGGCAGTCTTCTCAACATCTGATTCTTTTAACGGGATCTGATGAAAACCGCTTTTTAAATCCAATACCGAGAAAAATTTACTTTCTCCTAAATTAGAAATTACCTCAGAAATTTCAGGTATTGGGTATCTATCTGCTGTCGTTACCGAATTCAGCTTACGATAGTCTATTACCATACGGTATTGTTTATTACCCTCTGAATCCGCTTTTTTCGGAACAATCCATATTGGTGAATTGTAGGGTGACCTTGATGGCCTAATAATTCCATCAGCTAACAGTTCTTTTACCTGTCTCTCTACCTCTGGTTTGAGAGAAGCTGGATATGGATAAAATTTTGAATAAATAGGAGTTTTATCTAACGTCCTTATTTCTCCAACAACTTTTGTTGTATATGTTAATTTCTCATTCGGTTCTGAGAACAGTTTTGTGTATGCATGAATTATCTCGTTCATGTCCCTCTTTTGTTGTGACGATAAATGCTCGTCTTTTATTTGGATGGCATTTACTGCCTTGCAGGGAAGCTGTTTGAGTTTAATCCTTTTACCATTTCCCAATATTAGGTAATTTTCCCTTGTGTGGATTACAGCCTTTAAATCCCTTAATGTATCGTTTCCTAAAATTCCATCAAATGTCCTTAGAGATGGCATTAGGAAAAATTCTATTTCTTTATTAGTATCGAATAATTTCGCATACATGTGGTTTTCGATTTTTATGTTTCCTACTACTGACTTGGCGTAGAACGGAATTTTATTTTTAGTAATTGTCTTTGCTAAATGTGGTTGGATATAGTTCTTGCTAGATCCTGTGTCCACTAGAAATTTTAGTATTGCGCCCCCCTCTGCCTTGGCTTCGAAATAGGGCAACGAGGAGCTCATAAAACTAAAAAATTGACATCCGATGGTTCATCTCCTAGTTGATGTCCTTCTTTTTGTTCCGATATATGGAAGGTCCTTTGAGCCTTGTTATTTCTTTGCACAAAAGATTCTGCAGGTCTTTTTCCCTGGAATTGGCCTTGGTTATTCGCAGGTTTATTCATATAGTTGACTCTACGAGAGTGTATGCTTTGGTCCACATCCATGGGCTCGGGCCTTGGTTGCGGTTTGGGTGGCCTGGGTGGTGCATTTGTATTCGTGTTTGGACGATTATTTTGCCATGTTTTTTGATTTGGTTGCGGGTTATGGGCTAATTGGGGGTAAAAATTCTGCTCTTGTGGTGAGGAATTGTATTTCCTTACTGGGGTTTGGCATTTTTGGTACGATTGCCTTATATTATTGGCATGGTTCGTCCTAAAGTTTTGATTATCCAATTTTTGGCACAGATGCAGAGCCTGAGGTAAATCAACAGGTTCCTTCATACCTAGTAGCCTTGGTAGATCCCCATTTAAACCTCTTATAAAGGTGTCTAGCGCCTTATTACGGTACGATTGCGTCAGCATACGTAGCGTTTCATTGCTTGTACCCTCATAACCTAGCTTATTTAATATCAACGAAAGGTGTTTGTATACTTGTTGAAAAAATTCGTTTATTGTCTTGTTACCTTGCACCAGTGTCGTCATCTGGTACTCCAAGGTTGACAAGTCGCGTCTGTCGGCATAATGCATCGCTAAGCATTTTATTATTGCCGGCCAATCAAGTGGAGTGTTGTAGGATTCTAAGGCTGTGTCGGCTTGACCAGTTATCTTATTCCTAATCACACTCAGGATTCCATAATATTTGGGAGTTCCTTTTATTGATTCGTAAACATTGAGTATACGATCCACGCTTTTTTTCCAGGAATTAAATTCACCTGATTTTCCTGAAAATTCCTTCAGACATTTTACTACGTCTGGTATTTTGTCTAATTCATTTATATTTTCCCTATGCCTTTCCTCTATGACCTGGTCAACTGCTGTGGCCAAGCTTGCGTTCGGATTCAGCACATTTTGGACTACCCGTGGTCCTTCTTGTGTCAATATGTTTGTAGCGATGTCTGATATTAGGCTCCTCAGCTCATCCATGCTTATTTGAGAACCATTTGCCGCCTGAGGGGCGTTGGCGTTTAAGATTGGGGGCCTGATCAAATTGTTTTGGTTTGCCATTTTCCCCTATTTTTTTATTCCTTCCCAGAAAATTTTACTTTATTAAGGCAATTTCTTATTCCTTCGCAAAAAATTTTATTTTATTAAAGCAATTTCTTATTCCTTCGCAAAAAATTTATTTTATTAAAGCAATTTAGTCCTTTAAAAGCTACCTACAATTTCTCGAAAGCTCTGATCATTCGAACAGTATGCTCTTCCATAGTATCCCAGTTATAATAGTCTTCTATTGTAGCTTCTTTATCTTCTCCTATAGTATTAAATATCCACTGCATAAACTGAACTTTGCCTTCAATGTCTTTTATATCTTTTAAATTTCTTACTTCTTTTTCTGTAAAGTCACTTTCCTCTAATTTTCCTATTATTCTATCTAACTCTTCGTTATCTACATCTATTGGAAGAGCGTCGTCCATTTTATAATTATTTTGTAAAGGATTTATTTGGCAAGGAGTCTTTGTCCTTTTTTTAGTTCGAAATTTTATTTTTATATTATTCTATTATTCTGTCTATAGATCCAGAATTCTCCACTAAAATGTCCTTTTTTTGCAAAAATCTAGCAATAATTTAGCGAATAAATTACTCGACTGGTTAAAAGTCTACAGATAAAATTTCCAAGTGCACAGAGAATAATTAATGTGTCAATACTTATGACTTAATTCTATGACTTACTCGTTTTTGTTACTTTAGGTGTAATACTATGCGTTTTCTGCTTGTGCGTGCTGTTGCTGTTCGTATGCGTGCGTTGTTGCGCTGCTGATTTTTACGCCACTGTTCGTACTCATGTGCTGCCGTCAGCCTGACGTGACAAAATTCCAATGCGCTGTATTAAATCCACTAGGCTTACGCTGGCTTCGCGTGACATTAACTAGTGGTGTTGTATTAGCTCGCCGTTAAGTTTTTGGCCTTTGGCAAATTTTTCATATGTAAACTGGATTATTACGGCACTTTTTTCAACCGTTTCAGCCTTTGGCAAATTTTGCCTATACAGTAAATTTTATGGCTATACGGCTATACGGCACGATTGTACTATTACTGTACTATTTTTTCCGTTACGTGTACCGTATTCTTTTAGATGTCAAATTTCAGGTTTTTTTTTTTTTTTGTTTCTCAACTGCACTTTTAGCGTTTATTGTTTTTTTTTTTTTTTTTATATATATTCTTCTTTTAAAGTTTGTTTTTCTATATTCTTCTTTTAAAGTTTGTTTTTTTCTATATTCTTCTTTTAAAGTTTGTTTTTATTTTTTTGTTGAGAACATGGGGTGGCTGGCACGTAATGCCGTCCCTTTTGCTTGTGGCTACTAGGGTACCACTTCCCAATGTTCATGCGGTGGAGTCTTTCTCGTAATTTTTATTAATTATTTTTACGTGCTATTTTTGATTCACGAAACCGAGTCCTTACTTTTTATTTTTCAGAACTTAAATACGGTTCGTTTTCATAGAACGGGTCCTTACTTTCTTATTTTCAGGACTTGACTATAGTCCTTTCTTTTTTTTTTTTTTGTGTAAACCGAGTCCTTAATTTTTTCTTCAGGACTTAAACACGGTTTTTGATTTTTCAGCACTAGTATTTTCACTTTTATACCGATTGCTGTTTTTCCGGCGTTCACGAGTCCTTACTTGTTTTTTTTCAGGACGACTTTCGCACGTACGGAACTTTACTAACTTTACTTTTAATTCACGGCTTTATTTCGCGAATCCTTACTTTTTTACTTTTCAGGATATATATTTCGCGTACTGGCCGAGAACTTCGCTCGGGCGCCAGTTCAATAAACGTTTGTTTATTGTTTGATTTATTCGGGCAGCGTGGCCGCCTTTATTGAAATCCAAAACCAGACTTAGCCTAAATTACAATTTTTCGTCTTATTTATGCTAAAATTAAGCCTGCTCTGCAACCCAAATTTCTTTATGTAAAAATAATTTATTTAATTCCTATGTATTGGGAAAGAGCTCATTTTGGAGAGAAATTCGTTTACAACGCATTTCTCTATTTGACCCATTTCCAATAGTGCTGGCTTAGCATATTGCCATTGGATAACCATAGTATGGGTGATTGTAGTATGTCACTGTGTGACAATGCATTTCTCCATATGACCCATATTTAATGAATGCCGACTCGGCATGTTGCCTTTGGGCAAGCATAGTACGTGTGATTGTGATATAGCGCAATAGTTAAATGCCGCTTGAAGTGAGTTTTACTTGGTGCGGCTGAAATGTGATGAGTAGTCATATTTCAGGCGACTTATGAAATTAATTGTTTTAAAATGTCTTGCCTTTGCATAAATGCATTGCACTTAAAATTTATGAGGTGCGATCGGACTTGGGTAAATGATCGTTGTGCGCCAATGCATTTCATGGGAATTTATTTAGGTCGGCCGAATTATGACTGATCATATTTCGGGCGGAAATGTTCGGCACGGGTTTACTTTATTGTAAGTAATTATTATGAGTAATTTATGGGTATTTGGGTCGGCTAGTTTATGATGTGCAATCATATTTCAGACGACGTGGGTGGCAGTAACTTATGTTACGTTAACTTATGTTTAGGCGTTTATGTATGCTTCTTATAAAGAAAGAAAGAAATTTGATATAATCAAAAAGCAAGAAACCCTGGAAAATTAAAATTTATTCCTTCAAATAAATTATTTAGAAATATCAAGTACCCTGATCGAAGTAATGGAAGTGGGAGTTTTTAAGTTAGTTTATGTATTTTTGATTAATGTCGATTTTACGGAATAAATAAGTTTATTATCAATACTAATATCTCATATAAGGAAACTGTTTAAATGAATTATATATTAATGTGGAAAAATTTAAATTTTACATCAATCTAGCAGTAAACTGAGTTTGGCTATAGTGTTTAAGTGATAAAGATAATTAATTCAGGGATCGCCGATACTTAGTTTCACATTAAAAAGTTCACTGAAACCATACCTATAACCATAACCACAACGATACCAACAAGGCATAAGTATAACCATAGCCATAGGCACAATCATAATCATAACGATAACCATAACCATAACCATTACTACAACCATACCCATAACATTAACCATAACCATTACCATACATATAAAAGATATCCTATGCTTAACCATAACCATAAAAATATACATTTTATTTTGGGTTATTTAGTAATCAAAACAAAAGAGTTGTTACTATGTATTAAAATTGTTGATTTTGTGTCTCGCCTACTTCTTAAAATTTTTCAAAAAATCATAATAGAATGACTAGGGCTCATCCTACCAAATTATTTCATTTTAGCCATTTCCGTTACCGAATTATGTCAATTTAGGTTCACTGAGAGAAATGCCTTGAATGTTGTGACAATATCACTATTGATAGCGACGAGTTTGATGCAATTTTCATTCAGAATGAGCAAGTTATTAAATATTATTTTGCTAAGCATAATCATATTAGTTCAAAAATGTTTACTATAGATTACCTAACAATATAACAACTTATTGGAACGTTTTTTTAGATTCACAATTTTTTTAGTTTCTTATGATTGAAAATTTTTCTAAAAATTTTATAATATGTCGTAGCCGAATGGTAGAACACTGGGCTAACGTGCCAGAGGAGCAGGGTTCGAACCTCACTGAAACAAGATGTTAAAATGTATGACATTTTTTTTTTAACCTACATACAGTGCACTCGTGAAAACTCGAACTAATGAAAACCAGCCCTGTTCGAGTTATCGAAATGTTCGAGTTTTCGAACTTTATGTATTTTTAATCGATATACATATGTAGACTAGTTCGGGTCGATTTGAAAATCGCGAAAGTGACAAGGAAAATCGTAGTCTAGGGATCACAATGAGATACTTTTTAGTAGGAAGCATACCTCCTAAACGAATTCTGATGTCCCGTCTTTGACTTTGAGCCTCTAATATCGTTTTCTTTTCTGCACGAAAATGTCGCCCTCGTCTCATTCCCGCCAAAAGCCATGTTCTGTTATAAAATGGGCATTACCTTCATAGAGGGCATCACTATCGTTTTCCAACCACCCTCCCCTATAAAATTGCAGAAAAGCAACATTTCTTGCCCTCGATGTCGTATACGGTGCGGTTATTTGCCCTGATAAATGGCAATCATAAACAAAAACAGTATACTATCTGTCACTTTCTAACACATGTATATCAGCCACAATAAAGCAGCACCGATAGGCATACACAATTTTAACATTTCATATGGCGGTGGTGTTTTCTTCTTCTGAAGACCCTGCATGTCTGAAAGTTTTAGGTGTGCAGCAATTTCACAGGGCGAAATTAAAATTATAACAAGTAAGGAAAGCTGTCTTCGGCTGTTCCGAAGGCTAAATACCTTTCATGAATAAGCGTTACGATTTTCACTGTTCGATCCCCAGTACAGCCTGTGTGAATTTAACTTTAGCTCATACCGAAATTATCGGAGCTATCGATTATATGGGGACGATGTGTTATATTGGTCCAATCTCATTGATTTTTAACATCGACATTCCACATTCTAAAATAGCAACATTTACGAAATTTCACGTTCCTACCGATATAATTACAGGAGTTATCTACCAAAATCCGTTTATCGGAGCAATCGATTGTATGGGGGCTATGTGAAATATTTATCCCATTTCAATGATTTTCAACATCGATATTTTACATATAAAAATAGCAATACTTACAAAATTTCACGTTCCTATGTGTTTAATTACAGGACTTATAGCCCAAAATCCGCTTATCGGAATAATCGATTGTATGGGAGCTATGTGAAATATTTATTTTTGAAAGATATTTTGAAATAGGGCGACATGCCACCCAGTCGTCGATACATACCTTATAAGCTTTAAGGCATAATTAGTTATCGTTAACGCTAACGCCACGGCCATAACGCTAATCATCTGTTCAAACCAAACTTAAGGAAATCATTTGGTTTTTGATTTTTCGCCATATCCCTAACCTCTTAAATTTTCCAATCTAATCTTGGCTTGCGTCATAATGACGCTTAACCGCCTAGGCGATTTTGGCCGTTTCGTATCAAAGCACGCCAGGCATTCCTTTTTACGATAACTGACGCCAATTGGAAACCCCAACGGAGTTGAAGTCATCTTCCACCTATTGTTTCCATCTCAGTCGGGGTCTCCCCCTTCCTCTGCTGCCGAATTCGGGTGTCGATAGGAAAACTTTCTGTGCTGGTGCTTCTTCGTCCATTCGCATAACATGACCCAGCCAGCGGAGCCTTTGGGATTTAATCCGCTGAACTATGGTCAGGTCTGCGTAAAGCTCGTACAGCTCATCGTTAAATTTCCTTCGATACTCGCCGTTGGCATCACGGGAAGGACCATAAATCTTCCGGTGAACTTTTCTCTCAAATACTCCAAGGGCCATCTCATCTTCTCTTGACACTGTCCATGATTCCGAGCCGTACATCAGGACTGGTATAATGAGAGACTTATAGAGCGTGATCTTTGTTTGTCGAGAGAGGACTTTACTTCTCAATTGCCTACTTAGTCCAAAGTAACACTTCTTGGCAAGGGTGATTCTCCGTTGGATTTCTAGACTGATATTATTTTCGGTGTTAATGCTGGTTCCCAAATAGACGAAGTCTCTCACCGTTTCAAACTTGTAGCTATCAACGGTGACTTGTCTGCCAAGGCGCAGGTATGCAGATTCTTTCTTTGATGACAGCAGATACTTCGTCTTGTCCTCGTTCACCGTAAGACCCACTTTTTTCGCTTCCTTATCCAACCCAGAGAAAGCAGCGCTTACGGCGCGGCTGTTAAGGCCAATGATATCAATATCATCGGCATACGCCAGTAATTGCACGCTCTTGTAAAAGATTGTGCCATTGCGGTTTAGCTCTGCTGCTCGAATTATCTTCTCCAGCATCAGGTTAAAGAAATCGCACGAAAGGGAGTCGCCCTGTCTGAAGCCTCGTTTGGTTTCAAATGGCTCAGAGAGGTCCTTCCCGATTCTGACTGAGCTGTTGGTTTTGCTCAACGTCATTTGGCAAAGTCGTTTTGTATACAGGTTACTTTCTGGCCAAGGTAGGTTGCTATTGAAAATGGGCGAAATCGGATGATAACCACGCCCCCTTTTTCGATATCGAAAATTTCGAAAATCACACAAATTGGCATATCTCGGCAGCTGAAATGGCTAAAATTATATAATTTTATAGATGAACCCTCCTGGTCATTCTTTTATGATTTTTCCAAAAAAATTTTATATACCGCCCACTTTTAAGGGGGGCATTTTTGAAAATTCGACTGGGCGTAACTTTTAAACTGATTACGATAGAACGATGGAATTTGGCACAAAGCATACTAGTATCGTTGGGAGTATACCTGATGAAATTAGATAAAATCGCCCTCCAACCACGCCCACTTTCGATATTGAAAATTTCTAAAATCACCTAAATTTTATTGGCGAATCCCCTTGGTCATTCTTTTATGATTTTTTCAAAAAAATTTTATAGTGGGCGTGGCTCCGCCCACTTTTAAGCGGGGCATTTTTGAAAATTCGACTGGGCGTAACTGAGCGATGGAATTTGGCACAAAGCATACTAGTATCGTTGGGAGTATACCTGATGAAATTGGATAAAATCGCCCTCCAACCACGCCCACTTTCGATATCGAAAATTTCTAAAATCACCTAAATTGACATAATTCGTTAACGGAAATGTGTAAAATTATATAATATTATAGGTGAATCGGTAACGGAAATGGCTAAAATGATATAATTTTATAGATGAACCCCCCTTGTCATTATTTTATGATTTTTCCAAAAAAAATTTTATAGTGGGCGTGGCACCGCCCACTTTCAAGGGAGGCATTTTTGAAAATTCGACTGGTCGTAATTTTTAAACTGATTAGGGTAGAACGATGATACTTGGCACAAAGCATACTAGTATCGTTGGGAGTATACCTGATGAAACTGGAAAAAATCGCTTTCCAACCACGCCCACTTTCGATATCGAAAATTTCGAAAATCACATAAATTGACATACTACGGTAACGGAAATGGCTAAAATGATATAGTTTGGTAGGATTAACCCCCTAGTCATTCTATTATGATTTTTTGATAAATTTTTAAAAGTAGGCATGGCATCGCCCACTTTTCAGGGAGGCATATTTGAAATTTTCACGGGTCATAACTTTTAAACTGATTACGGTAGAATGATGAAATTGGTACAAGGTATACTAGCATAATAGGGAGCATACCTGATGTAATTGGGCGAAATCGCTTTCCGACCACGCCCACTTTCGATATGGAACATTTCGAAAATCTAATAAATTGACATAATTCGGTAACGAAAATGGCTAAAATGATATAGGCTGGTAGGATGAACCCCTCAATCAATCTATTATGATTTTTGATAAATGTTTAGATGTGGGCGTGACAACGCCCACCTTTAACGGTGGCATTTGGAATATTCGACTGGTCAAAACTTTTAATCTTATTACTTCAGACTCATGAAATTTGGCACAACATATACTAGCAATATAGGTGATGAAATTGGACGAGATCTCTTCCCGACCACGCCCACTTTCGATATGGAAACTTTCGAAAATCACATCAATTGACATAGTTCGGTAAGGTAAATAGCTAAGATAGTAAAAACTTTAAGTAAATCCTCCTAGGGCCTATATCTTTGTTATCCCGCTCCGAAAATTACCGCTGGGTATTTAATGTTCGGTTCACCCGAACTTATACTTCTTTACTTGTTATTGTTACTGTTGTTGGGCTGGCTTTTCTTCCGTTTGGGTGATTCGAAAAGCATTTTCAATTTTTTAAATTGAGTATTAAAAGCCTTGAATCTTTCAAAGAGATCACGGAAACCCACGAATATGTTGCTGAACTCCTTTCGGGTTTGTCTCATGAAGGCACGCATTTCATTTTCACCAGTGCGGCAATCATGACAGCTTCAAGTGAGTCCGACGTTGCTGGATATTAAGTCCACAACTCGACCACCTAGATTTGTGAACTAAGCACAAGAAACGTGAGCCATGTTTTCACATAGCCAACAACAGACATAAACTTCGGCTTGTGATATCTTCTTCTGGCTAGGACACTTTTTGTAACAGCAGTCCAACATAGTGAAACAACAAAGTGCGTTTTTTCGAGAAAATCTGTTTCGTGAACGAGTCGTGTCGTGTACAAAAATTATGCACGCGCCCACCTCTACTTTAAAATAATATATCTATCAAAATGAAATTTTCCGCAGTTAAACCAGTGTTCCAGAACTTTTCCTTCAACAGCTAGGTTAGGTTAGGTTCAAATGGCTGCCGCAGAGACACACCTAGGCCAGTATTAAAAGGCCGGTTGTGATACCACCAACATTAGGAAAGTCAGTTCCGGGACCCTGCCATATTGAAAATCCAGGTATTATCGGGATTCTCCACATAGCAGAATCCCGGGACTGACGCTCCCAAACCGACACCGTTACTCCTCCTCGAACCATTTAGATGACTTTATGAAGGCCATCAAGTCCTTTATGTCCAGCTCCGCGACCTGGCGTAGACTAACCAGGAAGGGCACTCAAAAAAAGGGCATTCTCGCGCCACTTAAAGCCGGGCAGTTGCAGATGAGGTGCTCTACCGTTTTCTCCTCCTCGTCATCTTTGCAAATCCTACAGCACTGTCGGTAGGGCACACATAGTCTTTCTGTGTGCCAACCAATAAGGCACTGCCCAGTTAATACGCCTATTAATATGGAATTCTCTTCACCTTAGGGCATAAATGTGTCTTGGTCTTTTATGATCCCATTACGGCCAGGCATCTTTGGATATCCGACATCCTGGAGATTGCAGTCATCTTTCGTTGGCTTGGCGGAGTGTGTACTCTTTCAGCATTAGCTTGCGTGTGGCGAACGGCATACCTAAGCGGGTTAGGGGTTTAGAATATGCCCGAGGTAGGCATACCGGTCGTAAGAGGCGAAAAGCGTGTTACATTTAGTTTTTTATAATTCTTGTCTTTTTGAAAGGGGGAGTATATGTCGGGAATTAACACTTTGTTTTTATATACTTGTTGTTATGAATATGTTTTCAGAAAGTTAGTTTTCACAAGTTTGTTAAAATGAAAATTTTTTTATTCATTCAAATTTTCACACTCAAAGAATTGCGTTATTTAAATAAATAAATTTAAATTAAATTTTATAACCATTGAATACTAAAGGCTGATCTACGGATATGATGCCTCTCACCTCTCATTACCCATCTTATCCTTCCTCATGGATGGAGGGATGCCATGACCTAGAAGGTTCCACTGGTCATACCAAATCGCTACCACGATAGTCGGGCAGTACCGCAGCGTACCGGGTACATATCCGGCCAAGGACTGTCAATTTCGGCATCACTTCCCAAAACTTTCGGGGAGTGTTTTTCCTGTTAACAACAACAACAACAACAAGCGCTGTCCGATAGTATATTGGCCTATCCAAGCCGAGACATTCATGATTGCTGAAAGTTCAGCCTGGAAGACACTGCAGTGATCAGGTAGTCTGAAGGAGAGTTCAAGGTTCAGATCCTTTGAATAAAACCCTCCCAAACAGCTAGGTACTAACTTCGCATTTCACGTGAAACACCCTGCAGCGACAGCAACTAGTTGAAAACTACTTTACAACTAGTTGGTGCACCGGGCCCAACTAGTCAGTGTTCTGTCTTTTTTCCATATAAGCAACTGGTATTTTTTACGTGTTAATATCCAATAAATGTCAATTATCAGATTTCGACCAGAATATACCAGTTATCTACTAGTCAGGAAATACCAGTTTCATACTAGTTGTAAAATACCAGTTCCATACTAGTTCAACCTGTAGTAGTATAATTTACATGAAACGAACTAGTCCACATACTAGTCCAAAAATGTCTAGTATGAAATATACTAGTATGATTTCAACCGGAATTTTCCAGGCTTACCCTTTATTTTATCCCTCGACTTTATTTTCATGTTTATTCTTAAGAAAACAGCGGCTATTTGTAGTTACTCTATCACGAAAAAGCATCTATGAATTATAAGAGAAAACGAAATGAATGAATTTTGTATTTTTTAACTGGTATAATTTAATCCAGAAAAATCTAGTTGTATACTAGTATGGAATGGATATTTCCTGACTAGTATGGGTTCATCCAGAAAATTCTAGTTGCATACTGGTATGAAATGGATATTTCCTGACTAGTATGAGTTCTGCCAGAAAGTTATAGTTGTATACTAGTATGAAATGGATATTTCCTGACTAGTACGAATTCAGCCAGAAAATTCTAGTTGTATACTAGTATGAAATGGATATTTCGTGACTAGTTTGAATTCTGCCAGAAAATTATAGTTGTAGACTAGTATTTTTCTGACTAGTTTGAGTTTTCGCTGCAGGACAGATTTTAAAATCCATACAATACTTCGTGTCGGGAAATAGCTGTGAAATTTCGCTTCTACTTCACGGCAAAGTAGTACTAAGTTCACGACCTGAACATTTTTTCGACGACTTTTTTAATGGTCCATGACCCTTGAAATTGGAACAATAATAGAAGAAAAATAAATAAACAAAGAATAAATGTAATAAAAAAATGAAAACTGGTTGCAACATTTCACGACAAGCCAATTGCATGTTTCAGGCAAAAATCTACGGTTTTGATGTTAGTACTTGGCTTACCCCTTTTTTACCCTTTTCCTGCAGATGTTGAAGTTTTCCCACATGTTTCAGCAACATGTAGCTACTACTTTTCAAAGAATGTTTTCCTTTTTGATATAAAAGGAGTAGGTAGTGCTGGAAAATAAAGTGTTTCAACGAAATTTTTGTCATTTTATGGAAATGTGGCACCCTGCACTATTTCATTTTCACATTGCGTTCTATTTACATATGCACATTTGATATTGACAACTAACTTACATTATTCTTTTCAGCTTTATTCGTTTTACCTTTCGCGCAACCACGAGCTGCGCTCGAACATAAACTAAAATTTTAATTTAAATTTTGTTAAATAAACATCTTTTTGTAATGTTTAAAGTAGTAATAAAGTTCTGAGTTTAATTGTATAAATTGGCTTTCATAAACGTGTATTTTGGTGGTTTAGCATTGCGAACCTCCAAAAACTGGCGACCTCTCTAAGGAATTTTTCGGGTAACGGCAAAATACTCCCGTTAAATCACGCCACCTTCTAAAACGAATCTTCACTACTACACCGAAAGAAACAAAATATCAAAAACCGCCGTAAAATTTACATTTTTTGTTTAGGTACCAAATGCATCTGAAAAGAAAAAAGGCCAATTTTACAATTTCGAAAATATCATTTCTACGTGAAGTGGATATGCACAAAAAAACGTAAAAACTTACAGGAAAAACGTTAAATAAACATGACCATCATGTATTATTGAAGGCATTTTCATGTACAATTGACATGAAACGTAAAAACGTACAGGAAAAACGTAAAGTTGGCATGAAGGCCATGAAATGACATAAAATTTATTGATTTTTTTTTTTAAATAAATACATAGGTACATATTTAATGTAATAAATGTAATACAAACTTAACATTTTCAATATTAAGGATGACTCTTTTGGATATTCCAAGTTAAATACATGAAACAGTTTAAAACAAATGTCCAAAGCTGAAATAAATGAGTGGAACTTTTGCATACTTCCGTCGTAGTTTATATAAAACTCGCTTAAACTTTTTATATCTTCTGCATCGATTTTTTTACCTTCTCTGCATACGAAAATTCCAGATAAATTATGTTCGTTATATGTACGATACAACTGTCAATAGCATCTCGAATGGTAGTCTTACAAGTAATACGCTTTCCATCAATTTCTGTTACATATCGTGAAGTGGGTTTCAGTACAGCATTAAGAAGCATAAACAAAATGCAATCTTTGGAGTCTACATACAAACAGAATTGTGTTAGTTAAAATGCGTTTTATACATACATATTATGTCTAATAGATATTGTCTATATCGATGGACGAGTTACTGTGGTTGGCATGGCTCATGACTAAAAGACAAACTATTCAGTTCATCGATATGTATATATGAATACAATAACACTACTCACTTTCATTAACAAGTTTGTTGGGTATTGACCAAAATGGGTCTACATACTGTTTGTCTTTCAACAAATCTTTATAAATTTCGCAAAGTTGTGTGCGCATATCAGGCCAATTATAAAACCACCCCCTGATTTCGAAAATCGAGTTCATTTTTGATTCTATGGTACCGTTTTTGAGATATTTGCATTTTACCGTTATTCGAAAAAACCAAAAAGATGGCTCCCTTTAATTACATATATCTCACGAACGGGTCAAGCGATTGCAAAAAGGTTGACAGAATCAAAAAGACGATAAAATTTGCTATAAATGCATCATACATTGTTTTTTGCTCAACCAGATAGTTTTCGAGATATTAGCTTATCATTTCATATTTTTGTTTTCTTTTATGAAAAAAATTACTCTTTGCGTGGACAGCATTCCAAAACCACACCTTTTTTTCTAGATATTTTTTCTTTACGTAGAGCTCTGTTTTATTAGAAAAAAGATAAGCTATCATCGAAGAAAATCGATGTAAAACTACGTAAGTTATAAGCGATCAAATAAAAATACCCAGGTTGCGCAATTTCAACGTATAGCTCAAAACGTATGTATGGTATAAGAAAGAGAGAAATATCAAGCTATGCTCTGTTTCTATTGAGTTCAAAGTTTAATTCATGAATGAAATTACCCATATTTTTTACTTTTTTTAAATTTATTTATGTTTATACTATATTCTAACAATCTTTATCTTAATTTGATTTTACTATGTAGTCGAAATAATTATGTGTTCTACTTTGACGCTTATTCAGTTTAGGATCGGTTTCTCTTATGAGAAACCAGCAGTAATCACCCATCATTGCGACGTCCCAGAATCCTTGATATCGATTCTCAATTAATTTCATTTGCTGATGAAACCTTTCGCCATGTTCGTCGCCAAGATTTGCCGGAAAAAGTTCAAATGTGAGTGCAGAAAGTGAATTTTTAAAGACATATTTACGCCTGGAAAGAAAATATTAGTTAGGTAAATAAAATTTTGGGAAATTAATTTTAATAAGCCTTTTATATTTACCCATTTTTGCATAATTATTGATTAAGTCGTTCACTATCTGTTCGTAGTTAGGGCTTTTGTGTCTACCGAGAAAAGAAGCAACGACCTTTTCAAAGGATTCCCACGCTGCTGCCTCAACTGATGAGAGTAGTCCTTTGAATTGAGTATTGTTGATCAACTTTTTTATTTGTGGTCCAACAAACGACTTTGAGATCAGAACATATTTTCCAATCATGCTCTTCATATTTGATAAATTTGAGAATTTTTTGCATTTCCTCGTAGGTTTCCTTTGTATTTACTGCATGTGCGATCGGGATAGAAGGCTTTTTGTTACCAATATGCAATAATACAGCTTTCAAACTCAGTTTATTGCTGTCTATGAACAATCGCCACTCTTTTGAATCATATGTTTGACCAAACTCTTTGAATAAACCAGGAATGTCGTTGCAGTAGCATATACTGTCTTTCTTGGTATAGTGTTTGGAAAATGGTTCGTGACGAGTTCTACAATATGTCACCTTAAGATCGGATGACTCAAATTTAAATTGTTGCATACGGGAAGTGTGGATCTCTGCCTTTTCCTTGGATAGTTCCAAATCTCTTATCCAATCATTAAGTTGTGCTTGTGAGAGAACGTTTCTCTCGTTTCCCACGCGAAAGTCAGTACAACTTGATTCCCCGCACTCAGATATTACTGTTGACAATGGAACTGGATCCGCAACTGTCGTTGAATGTAGTACTGGTAATGTCACTGATGGTACGCTGGCATAAGTTACTCTTCTTGATCTTCCAACGCCAAGCACTTTCGTTTGACAAATATAACACTCCATTGAATGGCAAGTAGGTTCTCTCCATATCATTGGTGTAGCAAATTTTATTTGTTGTCCTGATTTCGACTGAATCAATTCTACTCGACACGATGTACACAAAGTGCTCGGTGTCCATGGTTTTTCAGCATTTTTAGGCTCAATGCCAAAATACTTGGAGTATAAAGTTTTGATACGATCTGAGAACACTCGTCGTAGCCTTATGATAGTATATTGGTCACACATGAAACAGAACATATCTGGATCGTTATCACACTCAAATTCTCGCGTCCTTTTACTCAATTTATTTTTTTTTTAATAAATCACGGTTTTGAAATTCGACTTATGAACTGAACTATCTCCGGCGAGCCTTGCAGATGTTTTGAAGTTTCAAGGCGCCTTAACTCATATTTATACTCGGACCAAAAATAAAATTGAAAAAATCAAATCTTACCTAGACAGAAAGGTTCCTTTTTATACGAAGCCGGGAAAAGAAAATATTACCTGCTTTAGATGTCGGCTTTAAAAATTTTCTTATAATTTTGAAAATCTGCCTGCATACTTACACATAAGTGACGGAAATACATGTTTATAACTACATGCCTACAGCACTTTCGAACCCAACCACTCTTCCTTTCGAAGCAACCACTCTACCTACTATAAAACAATTCGAGTATTAATAGTACTATTTGATTTATTTAAAGAAAAAGTATTATCATTGTTATGGTGTTATTCGTTTATCCGGATAATATCCCATTTGCACTTTATACCTTTAAAATATGTATGTATACATCACACATTGAAGTTGCGCAACCTGGGTATTTTTACTTGATCGTTTATAACTTACGTAGTTTTGCATCGATTTTCTTCGATGATAGCTTATCTTTTTTCTAATAAAACAGAGCTCTACGTAAAGAAAAAATATCTAGAAAAAAAGTTGTGGGTTTGGAATGCTGCCCACACAAAGAGTAATTTTTTTCATATTTTTTCATAAAAAAAAAACAAAAATATGAAATGACAAGCTAATATCTCGAAAACTATCTGGTTGAGCAAAAAACAATGTATGATGCATTTATAGCAAATTTTATCGTTTTTCCGATTCTGTAAACTTTTTTGCAATTGCTTGACCCGTTCGTGAGATATACGCAATTAAAGGGCGCCATCTTTTTGGTTTTTTCGAATAACGGTAAATTACAAATATCTCAAAAATGGTACCATAGAATCAAAAATGAACTCAATTTTCGAAATCAGGGGGTGATTTTACATACGAATTTCATAACGGCATTTCTGGTAAAGCGAAAAAGTTGAAATTCGTGGTCCAGTGTTATTGATGAGATTGAAAGATTTGTGTGGATGTTTTTTTGTAAAGTCAAAATCGATCTGCAAATAAAGAGAAAATAAAAAATATGCGTGTAAACGTTAGTATGCTTTAAAAATTTGTATTTGTTTCCTTTAGGGGTCAACTGCTGAAAAGTTAGCTAAAGTTATGGGAGAGGGATCAAAAGACGTGTCTTGGCTCCAGGATCACGAATTTGGAAGTGATTTTTTGATATTTTTTTTAGCAATTGATCCCCAAAGGAGACAAATACCACACATTTTAATACGTACAAATTTTGGTCCTGATGCTTGCTTATAATACGGCCACTCTTCCAGTATTGACTTCAGGTCATTTAGTTTGCTACTTTGATTAACCCGGTATCCGTATGTGGCGCTCGATAAACTCATTACATCATTTTCTTCCCCACTCATAAATTTCATTTTATTTTTAAGGGAAATTTGATGGTTTTCATTCACAGGTGCGTTTTCTTCCTCCAATGTAATTATTTCAAGACTTTCCGGATGGCGGTTCAAGGATTGCCTTTTCTGCTCAGGCGGGTTCTTTTTCTCCGACCTGTTAATTTGTTTCCGCTTGCGGTTCAAGTTGTTAAAACGGTTGTATAAAATACCGCTTGCGTTCACTTTTCGGGCGTCCTTGCGACTTATGTAGTATATTTCTTTTTTTTTCAGTAGGAAAAATTTCCACAATTTCCTCGGCCAACTTGCTCATTTGATGTGGGCGAGGAATAATATACCTTTGTGAACTTGTGTTATAGAAGTTCTCGACAATAATGTTGAGCAGTTTTTTTCTATCGCATGTATCCAACTTTGCTTTTGTTGGATACTGAGTTAATAAAAATTGGCCAGCTTTGGAACATTTTACCATGTCAAATACACTCTATAACAAAATTATTAATAATTGTAGACACGACCATAGCAAATTATTATTTAAAACAAAACAATGTAGAGCTGGAAAACAATCGATGGCACTATCGATAGTTTTTTTGGTGAGGCACTATCGATGTTTTTTTTCCATAGCGATATATCGACCATGTTGAAAGTATGCACATTTCTAGCGTCACTTGTTGGAATTTCAAAAGTTTCACAAATAAAGGTCAAATTTTGCGAAAAAATTATTATTTTTTTTTCAAAATAATTATTTATTAAGTCTTCTTAACACTACTGCTAAAAAATTTGCTAAAATTGTGGGAGAGGGATCAAGAGGCGTGTTTTGGCCTCAAGATCACGAAGCAGGATGCGCTTTTTCAATTATTTGTTTAAGTGAAAAGTTATGTTCAAAAATCCGAAAAATGGCCCGGGTCCGCTCCTAATTTGCTTCGGAATACATTGTATTTGTGTGCAGAACACCTTTCTGAGTTGGGGACCCTCAGCCGGTCCAACACAAATATCTCTTCACAGGAGCAAAATATTAAAAAGCGCTTCCGGATTCGTAATCATGAGGCCAAAACACGTATTTTGATCCCTCTCCCATAATTTTATCCAGTTTTTAACAGTTGGGTGCTAAAGAAAACCATCGATATTTGAATTGCTATTTATACGGTGGCACGACAAAAAATCGACCCGTGCAAATCAGCCGTTATTTGAAGCCATTTGAATTTTGTCGATACTATCGATAGTCAATTTTGAAAATATCGTAAATATTGCAAGGCGGCAATATCGATAGTTTTCCAGCTCTAAAACAATGTCAACAGAACAACAAAAACACGCAATTTACGGAATGCAATGCAAAAGTAATTTGTAGCGTTGCATTCTTTTTCAACATGAGTGCCGTCAGACGTTCAATATACATCGTCATCCGTAGTGATCGATCTCAAATTAATGCTTCACTTTCAATATTTATAGCGTGATTTGTATCTTATTTATACGTGTGTTTCTTTGAAAATCCCTGGGGGCTAGATCAAATTTTGACAATCAATAATGTGAGCACAAGGATGCATATGCTGTGAACATTCATATTATTTCACATACGTTATTCACACGCGTTATTTAACACTAAAATATAAAATAATGCGAATAATACGCGATATAGATGCATGAAAAACATGTAAATTGAAAATTGATTCAGAAAGCATCTGGTTTTGCACGTGCTTTTTCCAAAAGTCAAAATTTACTACTGTCATAATTTAACTTTTCATTTGGCACAGCAAAATAGAAAATTTGTTCACCTCATTTTACTCTGACGAAAAATGTTTTCGATTGACACACAGCCTTTATATTGCTTAGTTTTTGCGTTCATTGCTCACATTCGTAGCTGTCAAAATTTGTTCATATTCAGCACGAAAACTGTCAAAATTTACGATTTTCGAAAACTTGCACACAGCCTTTTTACACACGAATTTGGAATTATTTGCCTTTGCGTACGCTTTAGAGTCTCCACTCAGATAGGGATACAGTTTTTACATGTGAATGCAAAAACAATTTTGCCATCCAGAGCACATTGTTTTTGCATGTACATGCTTAAATTTATATCCGTATCTGGATCACTGTTAACTGGAACTCGGCAAACATGGACCGCGATCCCTGGATTACGTCAATTCATATTGAACGTCTGACAGCATGCTATCGAACAGCTGATCTGCCCATTGAACAGTTTATGGGTACAACATAATAGCAATCATTACATTTTAGGAATTTATTTATTAATTGGGAAAAGTAATCAATTCCATTCATCAAAAGAAAAATAATTGATTACATTTCAATTTCGAAAAAACGTTGATTCTTCTGCTTAATTGGCCGTTTTACTTAGTGAACTTTTTGAACAATTACCATGCATTCCGTCGAAGTGTATAAGCCAGCTGATATGGGAAGAACCTGATTTTATGTCCTATTATGTTTTTCTGGAAACTAAAAGGAAAAGTTATTAATTAAAAGGAATACTATTCACAACTTAAAAAAATATATTACCTCTTCTTGCTTCCAAATCGAGATTTTATCTCTAACTTCTGCTCTATACCCGATATTTTCGCTCCCGGGAAATATCAACGCCAAGTCGTCAGAGTTTATATTTCAGATGATCGTAAGTGGCGATACAATCTTGATATAGATCAGTGAAAACATGTGTTATAATGGTATGTATATATATTTGGGTACTTGTTTCCTTTAGCACTCAACTCAAGTCAAGTGCTAATAAATTAGCTAAAATGAGTGGGCTCAACGGATGCGTTTTGGCCCCAGGATCACAAATTCGGAAGCGCTTTTTTAATATTTTTCTGCTCTGAAGAGATATTTGAAATCAAAGTTTTACAACTTGCAACTTTGATTTCAAATATCTCTTCAGAGCAGAAAAATATTAAAAAATACATAAGGCTGTCCCTAAAAACGGATTAGGCCGTGGCGGTAGCCATGGGTATACCAAGCACCCGGACTTGGTATGGCGTAGACCAGGGTTATTGTTTATAAGCGCGACAGAAGGCCGCCTCAGAAAGGTGTTCTGCACATAAATACCATGGTATCGGACTCGGGTTATTTTTCGGTTTTTTGACCATATCTTTCCACATAAACAAACAGAAACCCGTACGCACTTTTTTGAACGTTTTTAGGTACAGCCTAACAAAATTACAACAACAACATGAAAACTTGCAACTTTGAAAAAAGCGCTTCCGGATTCGTGATCCAGAGGCTAAACACCGTCTTTTCAGCCCCCTCCCACAGTTTTAGCTAATTTATTAGCAGTTGACCCCTAAAGGAAACAAATACCAGATTTTTATTGTAGGGAAAGTACTTACCATAAAACTAGGTATAAGCGGATTCTATATCCATATCCTCCAAGCACTTTTCCAATCGCTCATCTAATTGAGTTTGCACCATCTAGGAAAAGAACGTATTATTACCTCAAGATCACTTATATTTTCTACAGAAAAGCATTTCTTACCTCCTTTAAATTTGCAAAAGGGGCTTCTTCAAACACTATATGTTCACCGGAGGCCTGTATGTCCGGCGAGACAAATAAAACGCACTCATCACCCTTTTTCATTTCACTTTAAATATATTTTTTTACTGAATTAAATTATATCAACCGCAACGCGAATTATTTCAGTTTAGAATGAAACAGTTATAAAAATGCTAACGTGCTACGTTAAACATGTTATCGATATGTGTTATAAACATGAAACATGTCAACTGCAGTGCAATTCACGTAATTTTAACATGAGACAGTTATGCAAATGTCAGTATTACATTTTTTTTAATGATTTTTACGTGAAGCAGGGTTTCGAAATGTGTTATGAACGTGATAAATGTCAACTGCAGCGTGGTTTATGCCATTTTAACATGAGAATGTTATACAAATGTCAGATTAGCAGTTTTTATATCTATATGTTGTCGAAATGTATATTAACATGAGAAATTGATATGATAGTGATTGTTGGCTCAACAAGCTTTTTTATCAATTAATGTTAAATAAAACTTTTCGAAGTAATGTATTATTAACATGAGAAATTGATATGACAATGTCATAGATGCTAATGTTGAATCAGCAACTTTCATATCAATTTAACGTGAACCCTGTTTATTTGATAGTTTTCAATATTAATATGACATTTTTTGCTGAAATGTAAAATTGATAAAGCAGAAATGTTAGTTTTACAAGCGACTTTTCTTTCGGTGTACGAGTAAAAAAAGGACAAACTACCACCACGCGGTTATAACGTTTTGAGCAAAAATCATGACCGACGACAGTGGTCTATCAACAAGTCATGTTATGCCGCCACTAAATGCAGAGGCAACACCCCCAAACGCTATTGCAGCGGTATATGCAAGATTGCCAGTACCTCCGATGTGCAATACAAACATCGAAGCATGGTTCACCACAATGGACTTTTGGTTTACGGCGTCAGGCATAAACGCAGATAAGCAGAAAACGGCAACGATCCTGGCGGCGCTCGACCCGAATGTTATAGGGCAGTTAAGTGACGTAATTGCTTCGATGCCGCAAAACGACAGATTCGACTATGTGAAACAGAAACTCATCGCACATTTCGCTGACAGCGAGCAACGCCGACTCAATCGTCTCCTGTCAGAACTACCGCTGGGTGACAAAAAGCCGTCAGAACTTTACTACGAAATGAAGAGAGTAGCTGGTAACACTCTAGGAGAGGCAGCACTAAAAGGCCGTCGGACGAAGCGCTTACCAGAGTTCGCACAGCCAGTAGTAGCCGCCTCATCCGGCACCGCAGCCGAGTTTACCAAAATTGCTGACTCTATTGTGGACGCCATTGCACCGGGCTATATCAACAAAGTCAGCGTAGACAAACCAAACGAAATCAACGAATTACGTGCCGCTATAGTGGAGTTAGGTAAAAGATTCGATAAACTAACACATCGTTCTCGTTCTAGGAACCGCAGCCACCAATACTCAAGGTCGAGACCTCAGAGTGGTAACTCCGCTTCAAGATTATCTGCCGATGAATGTTGGTACCACCAAAAATATGGACGTAGCGCACCTAAGTGCAGAAGTCCATGTCGTAAAAGTGTCGTAAAAGTGGAGCAACTACTGCTACGACTACCAATTCATCCGCAAAATGACTGTCAAGGCGCGTGTCGAGTCGTAGCGAAGACTTAGACACGGAGCACAAAGTATTTCGCTTGCAGGTCCACGACAAGAACTCGAAAAAATCTTTTCTCGTGGACACTGGTGCCGATGTTTTTGTCCTGCCGATTGTTGCGAAAACCTACGACGTACGACCGACTAAGACAAAGCTATATGCGGCAAATGGATCACCGATCAAAGTTATTGGAGAAAAGAGGATCAATCTAGATCTCGGCCTCCGCCGCAATTTGCAATGGTCATTTGTCATCGCTGACGTCACAACTCCCATTATCGGAGCAGATTTTATACGTTTTTACCACTTGCTCATAGACTTACGCGGCAACAGAATCATTGACAACACAACCAAGCTTCGATCACCGTTAATGCTTCCGAATACTCTCGAAACAATCACTATCAAAACGTTCGATACAACTGATCCGTTTTCATCGCTATTAGCTGAGTTCTCCGACACCACCAAACTAGCACCGCAAGGAACATCGACGAAAAGTAACATCACACATCGAATAACTACAACTGGCCAACCAGTATTTGCACGACCGAGGCGCCTACCTCCCGACAAGCTTCAGGCCGCGCGAGCAGAATTCGAATTTCTAATGAAAGCAGGCATCTGTCGTCCTTCGAGCAGCAACTGGTCTAGCCCATTGCACATGGTCAAAAAATGTGATGGGACATGGAGACCATGCGGAGACTATCGCGCGCTTAACGCGCAGACTGCGGCTGACCGTTATCCACTGCCGTATCTCATTGATTTTACGAGGTCTTGCGTGGTTTGCATTTCGCATTTCCCTACATCGACGACATTTGTCTTGCTTCCACGTCCATCGAGCAACACCGGCACGACTTGCGAGAGATTTTTAAGCGCCTTCGCGATCATAATCTGGCTATCAACCCATCGAAATGCGAGTTCGGTAAAAGTCAGCTAGAATTTTTGGGACATTTGGTCGACGCACAAGGTATCCATCCAATGCCGGAGAAAGTCTCCATAATTCGTAATTTTCCCAAGCCTGCTATCGCCAAAGAATTAAAAAGCTTTCTAGCAATGGTAAATTTCTATAGGAAATAAACTCATCACTGGCAATAAGAAAAATGACCGCACGCCCATTCAATGGAACGTCGAAGCCGAAGCTGCTTTTGAACGATGTAAAGAAGAGTTGGCAAATCGACGCGTCAGATACCGCTGTTGGGGCTGCACTGCATCAAGTTGTTAATGGCGAACTGCAGCCGCTTGGATTTTACTCAAAAAAGTTGACCGTTTCGCAACGTAAGTACAGCACGTACGACCGTGAATTGGCAGCGGTATACCAAGACGTGTCTCATTTTCGTTACATGCTCGAAGGCCGAAAGTGCCACATCGTTACCGATCATCGTCCACTAATTTATGCATTCCGACAAAAACCAGAGAAGGCTTCACCTCGCCGACTCCGACAACTGGATTTTATTGGGCAATTTTCAACCGACATACGCCATATACCCGGAAAGGAAAACTCTACAGCAGATCTCTTCTCACGCATACAATCGATGGAAAGTGTAATTGACTACACAAAGTTTGCAGCTGCTCAACAAACCGACACCCAGCTACAAGCTATGCTGAACGGAACAGGTATGCAAAATAGTTCACTAATACTAAAATTTTTTCCGATACCCAACAGCACTGCTCAATTAGTATGCGATACATCAACGTCCACCATACGTCCATACGAGAGATCGTTTTGAGAAAAGTACATGGTTTGTCACACGCAGGTGCCCGCGCTACAGTGAAGCTAATTACACACAAATTTGTTTGGCCGAACATCAGGAAAGACACCACCAGATTTGTCCGCTGTTGTGAACCTTGCCAAAGAGCGAAGATTCATCGCCATACGAAGTCTCCACCTTCGAAATACGAACCACCGAGCGAACGATTTACGCACATTAACATAGATATTGTGGGTCCCTTCCCACCTTGCGAGGGGCAAAGGTATTGTTTAACAATCATAGATCGTTACACGCGATGGCCTGAAGCAGCGCCTATGCCTGACATGTCCGCCGAATCGGTTGCAAAAGCACTTTTGTCTCATTGGATTGCTCGGTTTGGAGTGCCAGAACGCATCAATAATAGCATCAAGCAATAGTACAAAACTCAGTCATTTTTAAATGGCTGTAATTATTTTAATAGTTAAGATAACCGCACATGGCATACCATTTTGGAAGCTTCAAAGCTTCAGATTTAAAAGTATGTAAAAATATTTTGAAAAAAGTTTCAAAAATTAAAAGAAAATTCACTGGGAAAAAAATTCCATTTTTTCCCATACAAAATGTATGGGAAAGGGCGAAAAAAAATAGCCACCCCTAAGGGTTAAGTTAGGGCGCTAATTTTCTGCAAGGTTTATTTTCTCATCAATACCTAAAGTTCCACGGGGTAAGACCGGAAAAAAAAACAAATTTTTTTTTATTTGAATCACCCTAATATATATGCATACATGAGTACATATTAATAGGGGTTTTTCAGCATTTGAATGAGCGCGCTATATATTTGATTACAGTGGCGCCGCCAGGCGCTTTGTCCTTGCGAACTTTTTAATGGCGCAATTTCGAAATATCTCCACATCTACATCAGCGTTGCCACAAGCTCAATTTTTTTTGTATCCAAAAGTGTATCCATCCTGACAAAAATGTATCCACATTTTTTACTAGCAAAGAAACATGTACACTAGGGTGATTCAAAAAATGTCGACTTGTTCTTAGGCTCTAAAAAGTTAGGTATCGATGAGAAAAAAAAAAAAAAAAAAAACTAATGGCGGCGATATACCAACAGGTTATCATAACCTCTAACGAGATTTTTAGCCGAGCTTCTCTTTCCAACTTGTGGTGTGTTGCTTTTGAGTTTTTCCTACAAGTTGGCGGGACCTACAGTTTTTTGCCGACTCCGAACGGCACTTGCAAAGCAAATGAATTTTTTGCTGAGAAGCTTCTCATGGCAGAAATACACCCGGAGAGTTTGCCAAACTACTGCCGAGGGGCGACCCCGTTTAGAAAAATTCTTTTTCTAAATCATTTTTGATGTTACTTTTGTCGGGCATCGAACCGCCACGACTTGGTGCAGAAGGCCGAACACTTAACCGCTACACCACGGCGGCCGCCAAGCAAAAAAAAGCGCTGTAACTTAACCCTTATTATTTTTTTTTCACCCTTTTTTATTTAAAATGTATGGGAAAGAATAGGTTTTTTTTAAAGTGATTTTTCTCAGGTGATTCAAAAAAGGTCGACTTGTTTTTAGGCCCTAAAAAGTTAGGTATCGATGAGAAAATAAGCCAAGCAAAAAGTTAGCGCTGTAACTTAATCCATAGGGGTGGCTATTTTTTCGCCCTTTTTATGGAAAATGTATGGGAAAAAATAGGATTTTTTTCAAAGTGATTTATCTCATAATATTTGAAATGTTTTTCAAAAAAGGGGAGATAAAAATGAAAGATTTTTTTACTGTGGCACACACATACACAGTAACACACACAAAAATTTAAAAAATTATGAGAAAAACACTTTGAAAAAAATCTTACTTTTTCCCATACATTTCCCATACAAAAGGGCGGAAAAAATAGCCACCCCTAAGGGTTAAGTTAAAGGGCTAATTTTTTGCAAAGCTTATTTTCTTATCAATACCTAACTTTTCAGGGGGTATGACCGAAAAAGAAACAAATTCTTTTTATTTGAATCACCCTAATGTATAGCTTCTTGGATTTTGTTCGTTTCTTTGAAAATACAAAACGATTGTTGGATCTGTTAAAAATGTATCCATTTAAAACTTTTTGTATCTTTGTATCCATTGACTTAAAATGTATCCAAATGGATACAATTGTATCCAAACGGCAACCCTGATCTACATACGTATATGAAAGTTTACTATATGTAGAATGCAAATGCGTTACAGCACGTGGTACGCAGTTGCATACATATACATAGATGTATATGAATATTAAAAATTTGGCGTTGGTTCATTGTACACCATAAATAAATGCACATTCGACTTTATGCGCACATTTTGGCATGCAACGACACTACAAGCATGTCAAACATGCTTGCCATATAGATACAAATGAGCAAATATTTTCGAATAAAGTGTTGTGCATTTAAGTGGAGAGACGCAGTTAGTTAAACCTAATTTTTTTCATTCCAAAATTAGGACTTTTGGAAAAACAAAAAAAAAACGTGACGAAAATTTCAGGATATCTTTAGGCAAATCTGTAAGGGAATTCTTGTAGCTTTTCAACAAAATTCGATTTTTTACACAAGTTTCTGTGTTCACTGCTGGAGGAGTTCTGTAATAATAATTATACCGATTTCCGAATTTAAGTGTGCTCTGCCCTATCCACAAGAAAGGCAACCCCGCTCACCTCACCAACTACCGCGGAATCAGTCTTCTTAATATCGCATATAAGGTTCTTTCTAGCGTATTATGCGAAATATTGAAGCCTATAGTAAAGAATCTGATTGGTCATTATCAGTGTGGCTTCAGACCTGGTAAGTCCAACCCTGTAGAAGACTCACGATAATAAAATTTACACACACCATATTTTTGTGGATTTCAAAGCCGCTTTTGACAGTGCGAAAAGGAGTTGCCTATATGAAGCTATGTCTGAATTTGACTTCCCTGCAAAGCTCATAAAGCTATGCCAAATGACACTTACCAATAAAAACAGCTCTGTCAGAATTAGGAAGGACATCGGTGAGCCATTCTAAACCAAACGAGGCTTCAGACAGGGCGACTCCCTTTCGTGCGATTTCTTTAACTTGATGCTGGAGAAAATAATTCGAGCAGCAGAGCTTAACCGCAATGGCACAAAAAGAACAAGAGCGTGCAATTGTTGGCGAATGCCGATGATCATTGGCCTTAATAACCGCGCCGTAAGCTCTGCCTTCTCTGGTCTGGATAAAGAAGCGTAAAAAGTGGGTCTTTCGGTGAACGAGAACAAGACGAAGTATCTGCTGACATCAAAGAAGGAATCGGCGCACCTGCGCCTTGGCAGCCAAGTCACCGTTGATAGTTACAAATTTGAAACTGTGAGGGACTTCGTTATTTGTGAACCAGTATTAACACCAAAAATAATGTCAGTCTAGAAATCCAAGAATCACTCTTTTCAACAAGAGTTACTTTCGAGTAAGTAGGCAATTGAGAAGTAAAATCCTCTCTCGACAAACAAAGATCACGCCCTATAAGTCTCTTATCATACCAGTCCTGATGTACGGCTCGGAATCATGGAAAATGTCAAGACAAGATGAGATGGCCCTTGGAGTATTTGAGATAAAAGTTTTCCGGAAGATTTATGGTCCTTTCCGTGATGCCAACGGCGAGTATCGAAGGAAATTTAACGATGGGCTGTACGAGCTTTACGTAGACCTGACCATAGTGCAGCGAATTAAAGCCCAAAGGCTTCGCTGGCTGGCTCATGTTATGCGAATGAACAAGCAGGCTCCAGCAACGATGGACATACTTACATTATTCAAGTATTTGCCTATTATTTTTCACTCGGCAACCAGGTGACGAAAAATATAGTTTGAAAAAACTACAACTCACGCTTTTAGAGAGTACTGAACTAAAAAGTTGAAAATAATTTTAAAAACCCTACACAGTAGTATTGTGGAAAAAGCGTGGTCCGCTTTGTTCCATAATCTTCGGTTTTATTTAAATTATTTTTACCTTTTTAGTGCAATATTCTTTAAAAAAGCTTTTTAAACTATATTTATTTTTTACTTTTTAGTTAAATGTGTTATGAAGTAATCGATAAATATATCGAAATATACCGTACTGCAAACGAAACCTCTGGGCCTCCACTTTCGTTTGATACCCATATTGTAGGCAATTTTGAATATTATTGGACAACCTTATTTTGACCGATAACTCAGTTATAAATATATATATATAAATATATCGAAATATTCCAAAGTCCAATAGAAACCTGTAGAACTTCCCTCTTGTTTTATACCCAGATTGTAGGCATTATGACCGATAACTTAGTTATCGATAAATATATCGAAGTCCAAATGCAACCCTATCGTTTAACACCGATATTGAAGGAACATTTCAAGGTTTTTGTGACAGTCATATGCCACTATCGGGTAGACTGAAGTAGAGTTACATACAAACAAGCAAACATACATATGAATGTATGTACAAGTAAAGCTAATGAAAGCGTAGTAAAGAAACTAGAATTATGTGGGAAAAGCGTCGAGCGCTCGATATACGAAAATTATGGCACAAAGCGGACCACGCTTTTTCCACAATACTACTGTGTAGGGTTTTTAAAATTATTTTCAACTTTTTAGTTCAATACTCTCTAAAAGCGGGAGGTGTAGTTTTTTTAAACTATATTTATTTTTTACTTTTTAGTCAAATGTCCTATGAAATTATCGATAAATATATCGAAAAATACAGCAGTCCAAACGAATCCTCTGGACTTCCACTTTCGTTTGATACCTATATTGTTAGGAAAATTTAAGGTATTTGGGCAATCTCATTTTGACCGATTACTCAGTTATCGATAAATTTATCGAAATTTGTCGATGTCCAAATGAAACCTGGGGCCTTCACCTTTCGTTTGATACGCATATTGTATGGAATTTTTTAGGTTTTTGGGCAATCATATTTTGACCGATAACTCAGTTATCGATAAATTTATCGAAATATGTCGATGTCCAATGAAACCTGGGGCCTTCACCTTTCGTATGATACCCATATTGTAGGAAATTTTTTAGGTTTTTGATTAATCATATTTTGACCGATAACTCAGTTATCGATAAATTTATCGAAATATGTCGATGTCCAATGAAACCTGGGGCCTTCACCTTTCGTTTGATACCCATATTGTAGGAAATTTTTTAGGTTTTTGGCCAATCATATTTTGACCGATAACTCAGTTATCGATAAATTTATCGAAATATGTCGATGTCCACTGAAACCTGGGGCCTTCACCTTTCGTTTGATACCCATATTGTAGGAAATTTTTTAGGTTTTTGAGCAATCATATTTTGACCGATAACTCAGTTATCGATAAATTTATCGAAATATATCGAAGTCCAAATGAAACCTGGGGCCTTCCCCTTTCGTTTGATACCCATACTGTAGGGAATTTTTAGGGTTTTCGGGCAACCACATTTTGACCGATAACTCAGTTACGACAAATTTATCGAAATATATAGAAGTCCAAATGAGACCTGGGGCCTTTACCTTTCGTTTGATACCCATATTGTAGGGAAAGTTTAAGGTTTTCGGGCAACCACATTTTGACCGATAACTCAGTTATCGATAAATTTATCGAAATATGTCGATGTCCAAATGAAACCTGGGGCCTTCACCTTTTGTTTCATACCCATATTGTGGGGAATTTTTTAAGTTTTTGGGCAATCATATTTTGACCGATAACTCAGTTATCGATAAATTTATCGAAATATGTCGATGTCCAATGAAACCTGGGGCCTTCACCTTTCGTTTGATACCCATATTGTAGGAAATTTTTTAGGTTTTTGGGCAATCATATTTTGACAGATAACTCAGTTATCGATAAATTTATCGAAATATATCGAAGTCCAAATGAAACCTGGGGCCTTCCCCTTTCGTTTGATACCCATATTGTAGGGAAATTTTAGGGTTTTCGGGCAACCACATTTTGACCGATAACTCAGTTATCGACAAATTTATCGAAAAATATCGAAGTCCAAATGAGACCTGGGGCCTTTACCTTTCGTTTGATACCCATATTGTAGGGAAATTTCAAGGTTTTCGGGCAACCAAATTTTGACCGATAACTCAGTTATCGATAAATTTATCGAAATATGTCGATGTCCAAGTGAAACCTGGGGCCTTCACCTTTCGTTTGATACCCATATTGTAGGGAAATTTTAAGGTTTGACCGATAACTCAGTTATCTATAAATTTATCGAAATATGTCGATGTCCAAATGAAGCCTGGGGCCTTCACCTTTCGTTTGATACCCATATTGTAGGGAATTTTTTTGGTTTTTGGGCAATCATATTTTGACCGATAACTCAGTTATCGATAAATTTATGGAAATATGTCGAAGTCCAAATGAAACCTGGGGCCTTCCCCTTTCGTTTGATACCCATATTTTAGGGACATTTTACGGTTTTTGGGCCACTGGGGCTTAGACCGAACGAGAGTCAAATACATACAAGCAAGGAAACAAACAAACAAGCAAACATACAAGTGAACCTAATAAAAGCGTGGTAATAAAAAATGGTTTCCATTACATTGCAAAAAACTGTGACACTACATTTATATTTAAATGCAGCAAAAGTTAACAAAATAATAAAATAAAGTCCAATTAAAATACAACAATTAGTAAAACAAATTGTTTTTATGTTTAATGGAAATTGCGTTTTTCCGTCGTTGGCCTCAATTTAAATATGGGCGTTGCAAAACCCTTTACATAAAATTTGAATATTTACATCGATTAAAACATAGTCTATTCGTTTTTGCATATGCTTGCAGTGATGAATTAATTGAGTATCTATACTGCTATAATTAAATACTTAAATGCTATTCCGCATTGGTATGTTTATTAAATATTGGTCATGTATGAACACAAAAGCACATCTCATATCAACACATCCATGTGTATGAATTTTCAAATAATTGAAAAGGGAATTTTATAAAAATAATTTGTGGCACGACTAGATATATCTCATAAGTTCTACTAATTAGAGATGACACTTTACCTATGAATAAGGGTTTAAATCTGCCGTTTGGACGTTCCTAAAACGTACCTCATATTTGAGGTGGTTTAAGATTTCCTTAAAGTTCTACGAATTGGTTCGTGCTATAAAAAAATGGTGCATACACGATTAATAGAGGAATAAACAAAGACTTATACTGCATTAACATTTTGTTGGACAAATATCGATTTTAATTTTGTTCGGACGTTCCCGTTCGGACGTCCCATTTTTTGGTCTTAAAGAAAACAGCATCTCCTTTTACAACGAAAAAAATATTATATTGCATTTACCTCGCTTAAGCATAAATTTACATTTCTTGCAAATTCTGAACACCAAAACGAACCACATACATTAGGGTGAACAAAAAAACAAAAAACAATTTTTTTTTTCGTTTTGACCCCTCAGTAGTATTTCATTATTGATAACTTAAATTACCGCATATTTTTTTAAGGTTGTCTTATCAATTACTAACTTGATCTAAAAACTCTATTTTTTTGGCCCACCCTAATATACGTACATATATAAATTCATATTTATGTATGTAGGGATGGGTCAAGTTGCGTCCCATACGTGCCTCTGCAATGTTATTAACAAGCTTGGCCTAGGGGCACTTTCAAATTTTTCTCTTTGTTTGACACATTTTCGGAAACACCCATATATAGTACGAAAGTGCCAACATTTTTTTATTTAAAAGCGTTGAGAATTTTGAAATCGGTTGATTGGTTTAAGCCCAAGTAACAATAAAAAATAAAATTTTTATAAAATGTTTTCTTATAAGTCTGTTTTTTTACATGTTGCCATTTGGCAACAAATATACTGTACGGTAAAATAAAACTATGGAATATAATATAAGTTTATTTTAAAATGGTTGTACATGGAAATTTGAACTTTATCTCTTATATCTCTACTAGCTAATACCCGGCGCGCTTCGCTTCGCCTTATGGGCATCGGTGGAAATGGGAGACGTGTTTCCTTTTTTATCAAGGGTTTCCATACTAATTTTTGATTTTAAACTTTATTTAAAAATGTAAAGAAAATGTTGGAACATGCGCTTTAGAATGTTCCAAAAAATTAAAGTTGTTTTATTTAACTTTTACCATTAGGTATGCATGAAAACCTATACAGGCAAAGTATTGTACTTTAATTACTAAATTTCAAGATATACACAATTATTTTTGCTATGCTCTGTTGCGAATGTAAGTATTTCCTTCAAATTTTATTTTCCATATAAAAAAGTTTAAAGTATACATGAAAATATAGTTAGAAAAATAGGTATTATATAGTAGTTATTTGGATTTCAGTTGCTGTAAACCACTGTAAAGACAACATTTAGTGTTTCATTTTCATTTCCGGGTATCAAAAAACTTTGATTTTCTGATGACACGGTGCGGGAAAGTGCCACATATAGTTGGCAATGGGTAAAAACTTCGTTACGAAGATCAATGCCGGACACATTGAAGGTTTGCCCTTGAGATTTATTTATTGTAATCGCAAAGCATGTCTTAACCGGGAACTGAACACGTTTAAATGTAAACGGAAAATCCGATTTGATCATTGGAATTCTTGGAATCATCCCAATATCGCCCTTTGCCGGACCGGTCAATATTTTTGCCTCTATTGGACCATGAACCTTGTAAGTAGGCATATAATTACCGTCTTTGCCTTCTTTGCCACCAAACGATGTCATTGCAAAGCAGATGTTGTACTTTCTAATATGCTTAAGGAAATGGTATGATGATTCGCGTGTTCCGCTTAGCAAAGCTTTGAGTAAACCTGGAGGTTCAGGAATGTCATTAAGTCGAACTCGGCCACTGCTACAGCAAATTCCCTTTGGTTCCTTTCGCCACTTTACAGTACTGCAGTGCACACAAATTTCTGTCATCTCCCAAATCGAAAGAAGTGAATCACCTGCATTCATATGTGAAGACATGCATGGATGAAGGGGGTATCGCATTCTCACTCAATTTCTGTTTTTGGCATTGGTGAATAGTGTTTATGCAGATCTATATTTCTGTCTTATCAGAACGTGCCTATCGTGAAAATTGTAGAAGATAATTCATGGATGAAGGGGGTATGTACACAACTTTTCAATATGAATTGTGGAAGAAGGGGGTATGTTCCGTTTTTTTCATATAAAACACTAAATATGTATAAACTTATGCTTTTTATTGCATATTATGCAACGTCTTTTATGGCTTTGCATAATTTTTTTGTCAGTTTTCCATAAAGATTCGAAAAAACCTCAAATGTTTAAGCAAAACTTTAAAGCCGATTTTCTCGTTTCACTCAAAATGCGCCATACCCCCTTCATCCATGCATGTCTTCAAATTTGATTTACGTTTCGCCATTTCTGTTGTTTAGAATTGTTTTTAAATATATTTTTTAATATGTTTAGAATTTTACTTACTTTTTCATGTACTTTTGTATAATTGTATTTAGAAATATAATCTACCTTTCTGTGTAAATAAAAAAATCCACTTGCGCATTTTTTTCAATAAATGTTTACCAAAATGATAATATGGGCGAGAACGTCGACGGCAGTTTTTTATAAAATTGTGACTCAATGCTCAATACCTTAACGCATTTGAATACTTTTGTATTTGAGTGCAACGGCGAGGTGAGTTGCAAAAAAAGTCAGTGCTTCAACCATTGTTGAGTAAATTGACTTTGCTATTGCGTGCAGCGATGATTGCAGCAAACTTGAGCGTACGGAGCTACAATAAAAACACTCAATACCTGCTGTAACTCAAAATTTCTATTTGTCAGCGTCCAGCTGCTTGTTTGTACAGCTGTAGTATGTGTGCAGCTTGCCTCCCCTGTTAAAGCGCTCATATTTCTGTTCTCTAACATAATTGAAGACATGCATGGATGAAGGGGGTATGTCGCATTTTGAGTGAAACGAGAAAATTGACTTTAAAGTTTTGCATAAACATTTGAGGTTTTTTCAAATCTTTATGGAAAGCTGACAAAAATATTATGCAAAGCCATAAAAGACGTTGCATAATATGCAATAAAAAGCATAAGTTTATTTTTAGTACTTTATATGAAAAAAACGGAACATACCCCCTTCTTCCACAATTCATATTGCAAAGTGGTGTACATACCCCCTTCATCCATGAATTATCTTCGACAATTTTCACGATAGGCAGATTCTGATAAGACAGAAATATAGATATGCATAAGAACTGAAGACATGCATGGATGAAGGGGGTATGTCGCATTATCACTCAATTTCTGTTTTTGGCATTGGTGAATGTTTAAGCAAAACTTTAAAGCCGATTTTCTCGTTTCACTCAAAATGCGACATACCCCCTTCATCCATGCATGTCTTCTACTATTCACCAATGCCAAGAACAGAAATTGAGTGAGAATGCGACATACCTCCTTCATCCATGCATGTCTTCAATTGCTTACATATAGTCAATATGAGTAACTCGAAATCAAACAAAACTTTGATTGTTTTGCGCGTCAAACTGCGTGTGTGTGTGCGTGTACGTCGAAGAAAGAGAACAATATGTACTCTGTTGATGCTCTCTAAGCACAATCGAGTGAATTGTAAACGACCAAGCAATGATGGGTTTCCATATAAAAGTTATTTAAATTAAAAATATTTTTAATACAATTTTTAATTAAAAAAGGGCCCTATTACCTTTTGTGTGCGGGTTATGATATTATAAAATTTGAATGAAAAAAATCGGGCCAGTGGATTGCCTGTTTACCCGTAACAAAATTTCGAGTTAGATTTTTATATAATAGTATAGATTACACTGTTGTTGTTGTAACGAGGTGTAGTCCTGCCCAACGCGTTTTTTCCCTTAACCTAATTGTCATCAATATCTTCTAACGGGAGTCCAAGGAAACTAGCAGTTTCAATAGGGTTGGGCCAAAGAGAGATGGGTGTTAGAAGAGTGGGCTCAGAAGAGCAAGAAAATAAGTGATTGGTATTGTGGGGGGACGAGCCGCATGCCGGACATACATTCGGCACATCAGGGTTCAGTCTAGATATGTAGGAGTTTAACCTGCTACAATATCCAGAGCGTAATTGAGCCAGAGTGACCCTTGTCTCTCGAGGAAGATGACGCTCCTCTTCAGAAATGCCAGGTGTTGCGGCATGTAAGACATTGTTTAGCGGACAGAGCGCAGAGTAATGGCCAACAGACGTTGTATGGATATGCCCCAAGGCCTGTTTATGCACCTGTAGATCAAACGGCGTTGTTATATAGTGTCGGATCTCATCAAAATGTTTACGTAAATGCGATCTTATGGTCCTAGGAGGCGGAATGAGTTCAAGCAGTTGTCTACCGGGATGTTGTGGTTTACAGCAATTCAGTAGGTACTGCTTGTTTAGCATTTCATTATGCTCCCTAACTGGAAGCATTTCCACCTCATTGTGTATATGAGATATAGGTGACATAAGGACGCACCCCGTAGCGGTTCTGAGCGCGGTGTTTTGACAGGCCTGAAGCTGATTCCAGTGAACGTCTGCAAGCCCCGGCGACCATATCGGCGACGCATAGTTCAGGATCGGCCGACCAATTACCTTGTACGTTACCAACAACGTTTCTTTGTCTTTACCCCAAGTACTGCCGGCTAGTGATTTGAGGATTTTGTTACGGCTCTGTAATTTTGAGACAATTGCAGCTGAATGGGCAGCGAAAGTGTGCATGGTGTCGAAAGTCACTCCTAAGATTTTTGGGTGAGAGACAGTAGGTATTTTATGATCACCTACATAAATCTCTAATTCCATGCCAACCTGCGCTGTCCACGTCGTGAATAAGGTCGCCGAAGACTTTGTTGGCGACAATGTCAAGCTTCGGGCAGTAAAGAACTCGACTAGAGAGGGGAGATAACCATTTATTTTAGAGCACAGCTCATCAACGGAACTACCAGTTGCCAATATCGTGCAATCGTCTGCGTAAGAAACAATCGTAACTTCTTCTGGTGGAGGAGGAAGCTTCGAAATATAGAAGTTAAACAATAACGGGGAGAGGACACCACCCTGTGGTACCCCTTGTTTTATCTTCCTGGCTTTAGATTTTTTGTTTCTGAATACAACAGACGACCGACGACCACTGACATAATTGGCGGTCCAACGCTTTAGACAGGGGGGGAGTGACGAGTCTTCCAAATCAGCTACAAGTTGCCCATGATTTACTGTGTCAAAAGCTTGACTCAAATCAAGTGCAACTAGAACCGTCCTGTCATTAGGCCTGTTTTGATTTAGACCGTCAGTTATCTGAGTGTTTATGACATTTAGAGCAGATATTGTGCTCCTACCTTTCCTGAAGCCATGTTGGTGCTCAGCTAACATCAAATGTGATGTATAGAGCGGGAGTAAGACCGCTTCAAGTGTCTTTACTACTGGCGAGAGGAGTGATATCGGGCGATATGACTCCCCAACGTTAGCTGGCTTGCCAGGCTTTAGTAGTGGGATCACAGTTGCCTGCTTCCATTTGTCGGGTATGACAGCTGTGATCAGAGACACATTGAAGACGGCAGTTAAATATTTAACTCCCGCTAGGCCGATATGCTTTAGATGCACCATGGCTATGCCATCAGGGCCGATGGTTTTGGAATGTTTGGCCTTCCGGATGGCCTCTTGAACCTCTGTAGCGGTGATGGGAACGGGGGCATAGTTTTTGTGTTTATGCGGGCGCCTGAAGATTCCACGTCTTCTCCTGTCTTGCGCAGGGTGTGGGACATATTGTCGACAAAAAGCCTGCACATTTCCTGGGGTCATTTAATGTCTTGTCACCAAAGGTAATGTCGACATTTTTTGGTGGACCCGAAGGATTCGACAAGGACTTGACGGTGGACCATAATTTCCCAACACCGGTAGAGAGGTTACAAGACCTGAGGTGTTCCTCCCATTTGGTTTGTTTGTGTACGTTAACCAGCCGTCTGATTTCCACGTTGAGATCACCGATCTGTGGGTCAGAAGGATCGATGTTGCGTATGAGGTCACGTTCGTTGGCCAAGGCTGCGGCCTCAGCTGGGAAGTTAGGCCTAATATCTTTTATCCTACCAGCTGGTATAAAACGGGCTGTAGCCTTTTTAATGACCTCACGTATGTTACGCTCGCCAACGTGTACGTCAGTGGAAATGGGAAGATCACCAAAGGAGCTCTCCGTGAATTCCAAAAAGCCGACCCAATTAGCCTTTTTGAAATTCACGTATGTTCTTTTCTCCGAAGTAATGAAATCCGTGGCACGATCGACGGACAGGATGATAGGCAGGTGGTCGGATGACAAGGCCACCATAGGTTGCCAGTTTATGCTGTTAATTAACCCCGGGCTAACAATAGTTAGGTCCGGGGAGCTACTGCAGTTAACAGCCATCCTAGTTGAGTTGTCTCCGTTCACAGTACAGAAAGAGGAAGTGTCAATTTGCTCGGCTAATTCCCGTCCTCTGCCGTCCACAGAAAGGTGTGAATGCCACATATCATGATGGGCATTAAAATCGCCCATGATGATACGGTTATCGCCACAAAGAAATGCCCTAAGGTCAGGACGATAACTTCAGGGGCAGCAGGTGACAGGAGGAATGTATATATTGATTAGCTCGAGATCAACACCACCAGCTTGTATAACTATACCCTGACACTCTAAGGGTAAGTCTCTTTGCTCAGTATTGATATCAAATTCCCTATACTGTACCGTATGGTGAACAAGGAACGCGAGACCACCTCCGCCGTCCGTACGGTCATGCCGGAGTACGTGGTAGCCTCCACTCGCTCGGAGATTCGAGTGGGGGCCAAGTTTTGTCTCCTGGATTGCAGCAATTTTGATTTTATGTAGCTGCATAAATGCGGTTATCTCCGCTATCTTGCCGGCCAAGCCGTTGCAGTTAAATTGCAACAATTTAAATTGCGAAGGCGAGGCAATGGTCACTCTGGGAGTTAAAGACTGATGTGTACGCCTAGATGGTGGTAGGCTATGTCGCGATATTGATATCCGTTGCAGTCCTGAAGCCGGCGGATTTGGTTCATTATTAGATGAGTGTACATCCGTCGGCATTGAGGGCTGCACAACTCGACAGCAAGACGCGACGAACACATCAGTCCAGAGATTTCTGTTTGCGAGCCCAGAACATATGCGTAGGTGACATAAGCCTAGGCAGGAGTTGCACTTGACCGATGCCACAGACGCATATATCCTATGCCGACATACAGTGCACGAAGAGTGAGAGACCAGAAGTTGATGGACTTGACTTTCATTCGTGCTAGTTCCGGAAGAAATTAGTAAAGGGTTTAGAGATGGGGGCTGAAACTCAGTAGTGCTAAAAGCATCAACTGATGTGCTACGAAGAAAGTAGCCATTAGTGGATGCTTGAGATGTTGATGGACTAGGAAGCAAGCTACTGCCGGGAACACACATGTTCTGCTGGGCAATATAAGTATTGCAGGTCGTGGAGACTTGATTTATAGAGGGCGATAAAGCAACATTTGAGCGTCGCTTGCCTCGGGACGTCCTAGGACGTGAACAGCAGGGCGCCACAAAACTTTTGTAGAAACTAGTGGGCCGGTGTGTTTTAGGATCTAGTCCGGAGCAACTAGATTTATGCAACCAACCTTTGCATGATGCACACTGTACTGAGTGTGATCGTCTTGTATATATTTTCTTCCGATAAACGCAGCAGAACCATTCTCTTGGGCCAGGATTTGGCTCAATGCCAGCCCGTATCAAGAGAATAAGGAGCAGCCGTGCTGCAAGGGGCTGTTCCGGGGATGACAATAGGTGAGGGAATCGTGACGCGTTAGACAGGGTCACTTCGAAATGTATTGCTCTTGGCCGAGTGATTATAAAAAAACAACCCGGGTCGTTTCGGTACGAAGGGTAATGTACAAGTACAAATACCGTTCTCGCAGAACCGCCAATACGTGAAACGGACACTAGTTTATATTAATTCCATTCAGCAGTTTTCGAGTGATACGACCTCAAACATGCAGACAGAAAGACAGACAGACAGACAGAAAGATAGACACACAGACAGACAAAGGTTCCAAAAACGGTTGATTTGGTCTCTATTGGCTTAGTAATGACTAGCAGATGCCCGCGACTTCGTCTGCGGAACTTACCTCATTTCAGTGGTTATATGTTGTGGATTACAAATTGTCAAAATTTTGTAAATATCTGTTGAGTAGTTTTTGAGCCAATTCGTTACAAAAAAAAACCCCTACATTTTTATATATGGGTCATTCCATATGAAATTTAGCACTAAAATTTAAAAATGCCCACTATATTTTTTTTTCTGCTGAGAATGGAAAATAAGTCGACACCTATTTTTTATTTCACACATAGTGGTAAATTTTTTAAGTTATGAATTTTTGAATTTTAGGCATTTTGAAAATTGCATTTTTTTCATTATTTTCTAGTTCGTGAACCAATTGACGGAATTGGATCAAATTTTAGGACTGGCCTAATGAATGTTAGATCTATCTAAAAAAAACCTAAAATTAAAAATAATTTTTTTTTTTTTAAATTTTACAACATTTTTATAAACAACTACCCTCGTGAAGGGTGGATACCTTGTCGCGGTACGAGGGCTTAGTCGATAGCCACGGGGCTACGTTGCCCTTGCGATCATAGCTCCGCATGGCACTACATCGCGAGAGCAGCCTAGCTTCGCTGGCGCGATGACAAAGATCTACCCCCTCCCAATCCAGGGTGTTACGCGATACCGTGCCCATTGGACGTTTGCAGCCGGGAGGGAAATCGTGGCTGTAGTCGAACGGTGCCTCTCTGATACCGGACCGCCTCAGAGAGTAACCATGGTCTTACCGCGGTATGGGGCTCTGCCGTGGCGGACGACACATTCCCCTTAATCCACCCTTGACCCCAAGCTGGACGTGTCCGGCGAGGGGTCGTACGAACAAGATGAATACAACTCAAAATTCAAAACAATCAATAACTTCGTTTACTCCGCAGCAGAGGAGAACTATGCTGGAGCAAGAGAAATCACAACGCCGGAGGACAAACTCTATTTCAAAGTCAACTGGGGGACCGACAACGATGGTAACTACGGGTCGGTCATCCTCGAAACTGCTAGCAAGTGAGAGTGACTTGATGAAAGCCAGCACCAGTGCGGCTGCATACGCAGGTAAGCAGAAAACGGCGGATGCTAAACTTCCATCAAGCGCCGGCACGAACATCAACCTCTCAATGTCTGTGGCAATGGTCTCGGGACCTGGCCTCAGTGATCCGAAAGAGAAGGAAGACGCAACTAAGCTTCTATCAAAGGGAGAGACCGCGATGGCAACTACGGGTCTGAACTCCTCCCAAAAGACATCTCCCCGACGCTTTGCGTACTGGGATAAAAGGAAGGCTGCAAGGATCCTGAAGAAATATGAGGGAGCATCGCAGGATACACTATCGCTGAATGAAAGGAAGATGGTGAAGAAAGCGAAAGCTCTGATACCAAATTTCCAAAGGCCCTATGCGCCTAAAAGGCTGAACGGGAATCCCTTCAAACGCCAGAGATCGGACGGAGAGGTGGATCCCCATCCGAAGCGGCATCAGAATATCCCAGTAGTGGGCAAACCCAGCTTTGCTGAAGTGACCAAGGACAGGATCCTTATAGGTGTCATTGATCGAGCCAACGACCGTTGGTCCATCCCTAGAGACCGGTGGCTGTATGTCCGGAACGAAATTGGCAGGGCCCTTCTCGACATATGGCGTGAGTCTCCGGGTAGTCCGCCGCGGGGTACAGACGCGGGTTGGCACCAGGGTCAGATTAAAGTTTTCGCGTGTGAGGATGCAAGAACTGTTGCACTGTACAAGGCAGCAGTTGCAAGACTGGGTGAAGTCTACCCAGGGGCAAAAATCGAGGTCGTCGACTGGAAGGACATTCCGGCCCGGCCAAGGGCAAGGGCATGGATTCCTGCCATCCCTGCTGAACCGGAGAATATTCTTGAGATGCTGCAGGCCTGGAATCCGTCTCTCCCGACGCAGGACTGGAGTGTCAATCTGGTCGAGGGTGAGGTTGGGCCTCATAGACAGGTGGTTTTAACTTTGAATAAGGAGGCACTCGAGCCCCTTAAACGGTGCAACGGACGAGTGCATTATGGAATGGGTCAGATCGTGATCCACGTATACCGTGGCGATGCACAACGCGCTGCCATTCCGGCCGCTTCGAAGGACTCGGAAATCGAAGGACCAGAAGAGGAGGCAGGGTGTCAGACGCGGAAAGTATGGTATCCGCCACGTCAAATTGCGAGGAAGCCGTGAACGACTCGGCGATGGAAGATAGCCTAACGGACGCGGAAGACCTCGACCGCACGGTGGTGGAGGGCAATCCGGTGCACACTAACGTTGATGCCGCTTCAGACAGTAGAGATTCCGCCACGCCAAATCGTGCAGATAAATTGTCGTTGAGAGATAGGCCCCGGGACGGGGTAGACCTCCACGACGGTACGACGGTGGTAGGGAAGTCTGAGCGCTCTCATGTTGGTGGTGCTTCAGATTAACCTGCACAAATCTAAAGCAGCCTCAGCTGCCCTAAGCGGTCGTCTTTATAAAGGCGACGTAGACGTGGTCCTTATCCAAGAACCCTGGGTTAATAGCTCAAGGATCTGTGGATTGGGGGCTAAGGGGTACAAGCTCATCCGAGCTAATGAGGAGGGCAAGGTCAGAACCTGTACACAGGAGGAGGTGAAAGATCTGGTGGAAAATTTCTGCACGGGTCATCTTATTATTGGAGCTGACGCTAATGCTCATCACGTCCAGTGGGGAAGCTCCGATATTAACGCTAGGGGCGAGTCTCTGTTTGACTACCTACTAACAACTAACATGGTGGTTTGTAACGTGGGTAACGAGCCTACTTTTATCACTAAAGCCCGTAGGGAGGTCATAGACCTCACTATTTGTAGCGAAGGCGCTTATGAGTGGGTTAGGAAATGGCGTGTTCTTGAGGAGCATTCATTTTCCGACCACCGGTACATAGATATTGCCTTAGATTTTTCTGTTGAGCAGCCAGTTATGAAACGCAATCCACGCAACACTAATTGGCAGCTACATAATCAAATATTAGTTAGGGACCTACCAGTGTTACCCCCACAAGCTCCATCATCAGTAGGAGAACTGGATGATCTGGTTGCGACCTTTACAACGGCGCTCTCAAATGCCCTAGAGCAGGCTTGTCCAGTGCCGAAACCACGCGGTAAACATAGACCACACTGGTGGTCCTACGACCTGGATTCGCTCCGCAAGTCCTGCAGGAACCAATTTAATAGGGCCAAGAGCCTCGGTACGGAGCCTGAATGGCTCGAATATAAAGTTAAACTGAGGGCCTATAAAAGGGCCCTAAGGCAGGCGAAGAGAACTTCGTGGAGAGATTTCTGCACCGGGGTCGAAAAGGTCGATGATACGGCGAGACTTAGACGAGTGCTCTCAAAAACTCAAACAGCCATTAGCTATTTGCGGAAGCCTGACGGATCGTGGACTAGCACGGAAGGGGAAACCCTGGAGCTGCTATTGAATACACACTTTCCGGGGAACTTGCATGAAGCACCTTTAGCATCTGCAACAAATATGGCAGTGAATATACCCATCACGGAGGAAAGGGTAAGGTGGGCGATCAAAAGCTTTGAGCCGTTCAAGGCTGCTGGGCCAGACGGGATTTTCCCCGCACAACTCATAAACACGTTGGAAACATCGGCTAAATGGCTGGTATTTCTCTTTTCAGCCTGCCTGGCTCTCAACTACATTCCGCACTCCTGGAGAAGCGCCAAGGTAGTCTTTATTCCTAAGGCTGGGAAAGCCTCACACTATGAGCCTAAGGACTACAGACCGATCAGTCTCTCGTCCTTTGCACTAAAAACCTTCGAGCGGGAGGATAGTTGCATATGCAGACGATTTAGCTATTGCATACAGGGGCAAATTCCCACAAACCCTGTGTGACTTGATGCAAGTAGCACTGCGAGCAGTTTCCTCGTGGTCATCTCGCTGTGGACTTAATATCAACCCGGTAAAAGTGGAGCTTGTCCTTTATACTAACCGGTACAAAATACCAACGCTAAGCCTACCAGAACTAAATGGCGTGCGCCTGAACTTGGCTGACAAAGCCAAATTCCTAGGCATAGTTCTGGATAGAAAGCTTAACTGGAAGGAGAATGTCATACAGCGCCAGAGGAAAGCGTGCATTGCACTTTACACCTATAAAATAGCCATTGGCAAAAAATGGGGGCTCAGTCCCAAAATCTGCAGATGGATTTACACTGCGATAATCCGGCCAATTATGCTGTATGGAGTCGTGGTATGGTGGCCTGCGCTGAGCAAGGCAGCCAACCTAAACCTGTTAGGTAAAGTCCACAGATCTAGCATGATCTGTATAAGCGGCGCGTTGAGAACAACGCCCAACGAAGCTCTCCAGGCCATTCTTGGCATTTTTCCACTCGATCTGGAAGGGTACCGGGCAGCGGCAGCATCGGCTCTGCGTCTAAGGGAAACTTCCGGCTGGGGCGCAGGCACTACTGGACACTCCGGTATTCTGGATTCTTACAGCTTTCTCCCTCCGAGCACGGACCGTTGTGCAACCACAACAGTCGGAGATAGCTGGTTCAGAATAAATATTACCAGCAGGGAAGACTGGGAGAGGACGGATCGGTGTCCTGCTACTAATGGCGGCATTTCCATATACACCGACGGTTCGAAGTTGGACGGCAGAGTTGGAGGAGGGATTTATTCCAAGGATCTGGACCTTGAGCTTTCCTTCAGACTGCCTGATCATTGCAGCGTCTTCCAGGCTGAGGTCTCAGCAATCATGGACGCCGCGGCTTGGATAGGGCAACACGCTATCGGACAGAATATCGTTATTTTCAGCGATAGCCAAGCGGCAGTCAAATCCCTTGGCTCTTACTTGTTCAACTCTGAACTGACGCTCAGCTGTCGTCGATCTCTTCAGGAGATGGCCCAACAGAACCGCGTGAGCCTCACATGGGTCCCGGGACACAGGGACATTGAGGGAAACTGTAGGGCAGACGAACTTGCTAGGCAGGGCACGACCAAGCAGGTTCTTCAGGATAAAGAACGCTTTGGTATGCCCTTTGCCACATGCAAGCTAATGCTGAAGGAGCACACACTCCGACAAGCCAATGAAAGATGGCTTTTATCGCCAGGGTGCCGAGTATCCAAACAATCCTGGCCAAAATGGGATATTAAAAGATTTAAATATATTTACACCCTAAGAAGAAGGGATATATCTATATTAATAGGGGTTTTAACCGGGCACTGCCTTATTGGAAGGCACGCAGCAAGGCTGGGTGTACCCTATCGACGATGCTGTAGGAGTTGCAAAGATGATGAGGAGGAGGAAACGGTGGAGCATCTCATCTGCAACTGCCCGGCTTTAAGCGGCGCGAGAAGGCGCTTTTTCGGAGTTCCCTTTCTGGATAGCCTACCTCAGGTAGCGGAGCTGGACATAAAGGACTTGATGGCTTTCATCAAGTCATCTAAATGGTTCGAGGAGGTGTAACGGTGTCGGTTTTAGGAGTGTCAGCCCCGGGATTCTGCTATGTGGAGAGTCCCAATAGCACTGGGATTTTCCATATGGCTGGGTCCCGGGACTGACTTTCCTAGTGTTGATGGTATCACAACGGGCCTTTTAATACTGGCCTAGGTGTGCCTTTGCGGCAGCCACTTCAACCTAACCTAACCTATAAACAACTAGCTGAACCCGCACACTTCGTTCTGCACAAAATAAAGTTTTGTTGAATTCATTTCCAAAATTCGCGATTATACCTATATTTTCTTTATTCGAAAAAATCATTTTGTGAGGTGCCACTTATTTCCTATACAAAATTGTAAAATTTAGACGTCTTCATTTTTCGGCAACAAAACAAAAGGTAATCGGTTTTATTTTATAAACCTGCTACAGAAGAGGTCCAAGAAAGTTCATTTTACAGAAACCGCTGTCCCACAGAGTACTTTTCATTTATATATATATAGATTACCTATTTCCTATAGAAAATTGTGCAATTTAGACGTCTCAGCTTTCTTCATTTTTCGGCTTAAAAACAAAAGGTTTTTAAACGGTTTTTTTTTTATAAACGTGTTACAGAAAAGGTCCAAGAAAGAAAATTTTACAGAATAGAAATCGGTTCAGCCGTTTAGACAGCCGCCGCGGTCATACAGAGTACATTTCATTTTTATACCCAGTGTACTATAGTACTAGTACAAGGGTATATTAATTTTGTTCACATAACGGTAGTACGTAACGGCACAAAATAATCGAGATAGATATAGAGTTCCATATATGAAAGTTCTTAGGTTGAAAAGAGGAGTCCATTAAGACATGTCCGTCCGTCCGTCCGTCTGTGTACACGATAACTTGCGTAAAAATTGAGATTTTTGCATGCAATTTTGTATACAGGTTACCTTTTGGGTAAGGTAGGTTGCTATTGAAAATGGGAGAAATCGGATGATTTATAGGAGGCGTGGCACCGCCCACTTTTAATGGAGGCATTTTTGAAAATTTGACTGGTCGTAACTTTTAAACTGATTACGATAGAACGATGGAATTTGGCAAAAAGCATACTAGTATCGTTGGGAGTATACCTGATGAAAATGGATAAAATCGCCCTCGAACCATGCCCACTTTCGATATCGAAAATTTCGAAAATCATATAAATTGACATATCTCGGTAGCTGAAATGGCTAAAATGTTATAATTTTATAGGTGAAACCCCCTGGTAATTCTCTTATGATTTTTCCATGAATTTTTTATAGGGGGCGTGGCACCGCTCACTTTTAAAGGAGGCATTTCTATACCCAGCGTACTAGTACAGGGGTATTATAATTTTGTCCACATAACGGTACTACGTACCAGCGCAAAATAATCAAGATCCATGTATGAAAGTTCTTAGGTTGAAAAGAGGAGTCTATTCAGGCATGTCCGTCCGTCTGTCCATCCGTCCGTCCGACTTTGTACACGATAACTTGAGTAAAAATTAAGATATTTGCATGAAATTTTATATACAGGTTACTTTTTGGCCAGGTAGGTTGCTATTGAAAATGGGCGAAATCGGATGATAACCACGCCCCCTTTTTCGATATCGAAAATTTCGAAGTTCACATAAACTGACATATATCGGTAGCTGAAATTGATAAAATGATATAATTTCATAGGTGAATCTCTCTTATCATTCTATTATGATTTTCTGTTAAATTTTAAAAAGTGGGCGTAGTACCGCATTTTTGAAAATTCGACTGGTCGTAACTTTTAAACAAATTATGGTAGAAGGATGAAATTTGGCACAAATCATACTAGTACTGTTGGGAGTATACGTGCTGAAATTGGATAAAATCCCCGTCCAACCACGGCTACTCTCGATATCGAAAATTTAGAAAATCACCTAAAAGACTGGTCGTAAGTTTTAAACTGATTACGGTATAATCGTGAAATTCGGCACAAGGTATACTAGAGTTATAGGAAGTATACCTGTTGAAATTAAACGAAATCGCTTCCCAATCACGTCCACTTTCAATATGGAAAATTTCGAAAATCACATAAATTGACATAATTCGGTAAGGTAAATAACTAAAATAGTATAATTATAGTATAATTTGGTAGTTAAATTTGTAAATAACTTCCGCCCCCTTAAAGTGCCAAAAACTTTTTTTTGCCAATAGTTACTAATCATACAACAAACATCATACAAAAAAGCGCCATCTGACCACGATGGAGAAGTTAAAAATTGCGAATAATGTTTGCAAAAAAATTTTTTTTGCAAAAGTTAGAATCGTCGTTTGGTAGAAGATACCATCTTTTATATATATTTAAAAAATTAGCAAAATCGGTTTGACCAATCGTGAGAAAATCATCAAAAAGTAAGGAATTTCGAAAAGTGGTGATAGCTATAACTTTGAAAATAATTCGAATTTCGAAAAACTTGTCCCAAACGTATTTTTTTCAATTTAAAAATTTGTCACAAATTGGGCGTAAGTATATTAGAAGTAAGAAATGTATTCAACTATAAGTAATACTTTGAGGAAACACGAACAATGTGCATATATGTTATACCGTAGCATAAATAAATATTAATTGTATAAACTAACTAATAAATTTATTGAGTTCGTTTTTCCCAAATTATAATACATATAGAAAATATATACCTTATAGGTACTACTATTGTTTCCATACACTGGGTATTTAATGTTCGGCTTACCCGAACTTAGACTTCCTTACTTGTTATATATGAAGACATTCATGGATGAAGGGGGTATGTCGCATTTTGAGTGAAACGAGAAAATCGGCCTTAAAGTTTTGCTTAAACATTTGAGGTTTTTTCGAATCTTTATGGAAAACTGACAAAAAAATTATGCAAAGCCATAAAGACGTTGTATAATATGCAATAAAAAGCATAAATTTATATTTAGTGTTTTATATGTTTTCCACAATTCATATTGAAAAGTTGTGTACATACCCCCTTCATCCATGAATTATCTTCTACAATTTTCACGATAGGCAGATTCTGATAAGACAGAAATATAGATCTGCATAAACACTATTCACCAATGCCAAAAACAGAAATTGAGTGAAAATGCGACATACCCCCTTCATCCATGCATGTCTTCATATATAGAAGAAGAAGATTAGTAATTGAGGAAAAAGAGTATCTCTGAATTTCGTTTTTTTTACATAACTTCGTATAACTCAACAACCGTTTAAAAGACCACTCTGAAATTTTTACTGAAAATTATTAAAAGACCAATTTATGATTAATCATTCAGCATTTTAGTGCTAAATTTCATATAGAATGACCGATATATAGATTAACACTAAGAGTTTTTTTGAATATCGGCAATATACAGATATCGACCTGTTAAAATTCTATTAAAAGTAGAGATGTTGAAAGTTACAAAAAAAATCGCCAAAAATACAGTTTTCACTAGATCTTTGTAATATTATGCTTAAAGTGTTTGTAATTATACACACTAATTTTAGAAAAAAAGAAAACATTTTCAAAATCAAAATTTTTCCAAAAATCGTAAAATTTCGACAAAATTCCGACTTTGACCAGCTATTTTTCAGCGATGGTTCGGACCACCCCTACATATTATACGTCGTTGGAACCGTGTTTGGATTTCCTCTCGAACGAGGTATTGCTTGCATCCATCGCTATTGTAACATTAGCGAAAAGAATTTTTGAATGAAGTGATACATGAAACAACGTAATTTTGTGTAATTTCTCGAAAACCTACCCATACAAAAAATTTTAAAAATATGTTTTGTGCTCGGCATATCAGTGCCAATTCATCCATATACATGAATATCTTGGTGTTTTTTGGCTGCAAACTAGTGTTACTACCAAACCGTCCATAGGATTGAAATAAAACTTTGTCAACTTATTTCTTGCCCTAGCAGAAAGATAACTGGCTTAGTAAAAATATATAGGGCGTGGACCTCCCATACAAACTGAAATTTTTAAAATGTTTATCTCCGATGCTGCTTGGTCTACATGTTTTTATTTTTTAATTTAACAATTTAATTTGGTTTTTATATTTGGTAGTGCAAAAAATTATTAGGAAAAAAATTTCAGAAAAAAAAAATTACTACTACCGATCTCTAAACAAGGGTGACCCGAAAAATCTGACTTCATATTCGGATTCACCACACCCAAAAGCTTTACAAACATAAGAGAAATCCTCTGACATTTTTTGGCTGTTGTAGAGTGTAATCGATGTTCGAATTCGATTTCCTCACCAATCAGTCAAAATTGAGACACAAAATGTACGTAGATATGTTATATCGCGTTTTAGGACCGAAGCACTTTTATTCCTCCCAACCGTAATCCGCCACAGGTATATGAGAATACACACAATAGCGTACAACCCAGAAACAATTTTTCAACACTTACAACGCATGATTGCAATCGAAATAAGCTTACAATTTATACAAGTTTTCTATCAATAGCCGGGATAGTCCTATAAAATCTATGAATTGCAAAAAAGTACTTCGTCAACTAAGTATGGGTTTATTAGCTTAGGTTCAAAGCAGACACAGGTTGAAGGCCACTCAATTGCCAAAGAAGGAAAATAAGAAAAGCAACGTAAGGGAACCGCTGGTTTCGATGAAAATAAACATTAAGGAAATTTTTGAGATAAGAGAAAATGACAGAAACTTTCTGTCTTTCTACTAGGAACACTTGCTTAAGTGCCCAAATCACTATGTCTATGTATGCATATATGAATAATATATCGAAAGCACATGCCGTACTTACATACACATATGAACATACATATTTGCCTAATATTTCCCAAAGCTGACATTTCACTATATTGTAGACAAAATAAACACTCAAGATAGCTATTTGCACTTTGAACTTTTTTAGTATTTTCACAAAAGCTTGCCTAGGGATTTAGTAATAAGTTCCTCACACTGCTTGTGAGAAAGGCTAAGCTCAAGAGGTAAGAGCAACAAAAACATGTGCAATGGATAAGAAGTCAATTCAAATTGCAGAAAAGGAAGCTATGGACTTGTGCTATAGAAAGAAGCTATGGACTCGGTTAAAGCGAAGACTCTCTCGTCCCAAGTCATTGAAGCTCGTATAAAATCCATGGAAGCCTAACCATTTCGGAATATGTGGAAACACATATGCCTGGTCTCTTTTGATTATGATATTTTAGCATAGAGCATAGACTGGGCCAAAATTTTTTTTTCAAAAATTTTATTGTTTTTCTTTTTAAGAAGGTGATAAAAATTACTGTAATTTTTTTAGATCTTTAAATTAAAGTCTAGAAGTCTATCATCGCTAGTTTAGATTTTACAGGCTGAACCTCATATTTGGTATAAAAACGAAAAACCGTTGTTGCAAAATACCATTTACCTCAACGTATTTTTGAAGGAAATCGAATTCCTTACAAAAGTTGCCTTGACCAAAGTTTTCTGAGACTAGCCGTTTTCTAGTATTCTAGCCTAAAAAAATAGCACATTTTTTCCATTTCCCATTTTTTCTTTAAAAAATTGTCAAAAATGCAAATATAAATGTACAAAAAAGATAGATACTTAACGGAAATTGAGTGGGCTACAAAAAAGGTTACAAAACTTTTTTTTGTAAAGTTACTCTTTCAAAACTTATTTAGTATCAAAAATAGAAAAAATATTTCCGTTTTTTTTTGGATTTTTCATTAAATTATTTACAGTCTTCAAATGGCGCAGCCACATAAAAACCAAAAGATGACGGATTTATGAACTCAATACTTTAAATTTTATGTGGCGAGTTAAATCCAAATCTGTATTCGGAAGTAGCCTAACAGGTCGCAGTTCTTCTCTAGCCTCACAAAACCAACATAAAATAATATTGGTCTGTTTTGCAAGGTTAGGGCCGTCCTCGGGCCTGTTGTTGAATTCTGATACCGAATTCGGATTCAGCAGCCATTTCCCTTAGCAAATTTTCAAAGCAAAATCGAGGAATCCAAAAAGTATACCATTGCTGTTTTTCAACAATGGTTTGCCATGGTGTTTTTCAACAATGGTTTGTCGGTTTTATATCAAATATGAGGTTATGTCCGTAAAATCTAGGGTTGCCAGATTCTGAAGTGGAAAAAGAAGGACATTTCTATTTCGTTAGAAAAAAAGAACGGGTTTTTTTCCCTAAGTCTTGCAAGGTGCCCGGATTGCACGAAATGTATTAATCATATGCCAAAATATGCAAGACTACGAGAGCACCCCTCACTGACTTTGCTGTAACACCGTTAACAAACGTCAAATGAATTTAATTGAAACTGAACAAATTTTTACTTTTTTTCTGAAAAAAAACTTGGCGCTAACAATTACTTTTACTTTTTGAGAGAAAAATGAGAGGATTGAGCGAAATACAGGGTTGCCTTTTTACCACGCTTTTATTAGGTTCACTTGTATGTTCGCTTGTCTGTTTATTTGTTTGTTTGTTTGCTTGCTTGTATGTATGTGACTCTCGTTCGGTCTAAGCCCCAGTGGCCCATAAACCGTAAAATGTTCCTAAAATATGGGTATCAAACGAAAGGGGAAGGCCCAAGGTTCCATTTGGACATCGATATATTTCGATAAATTTATCGATAACTGAGTTATCGGTCAAAATGTGGTTGCCCGAAAAACTTAAAATTTCCCTAAGGTTTTCGGGCAACCACGCTGCTTTCTTTAGTTGGGCCAGAATTTTGCAAAATAACAATAAAAATATCCCGAAGTTGTTCCGAATTTATCCAATGCCGAAATGATCGTGAAATAATACCTAAAAAGTCCCGAAATAGGCCAGACAAAGTATCTACCAAAATGGTCCCAAAACGTTCGCAGAAAGCCGAACGACAGAACCAAAGGAGTAAGCAGTGCATACCTAGATTTTAAGCTATAATTTGTTTATTTGTATGCTGTTTTTGTAATTGGGGCAATGTATTTAATTTAAAAAAATAAAAAATGTTAATACCAAAAAAAAAAAAAATTTTTTTAAATCATTTTAATATTAATTGCAGGCATGACAAATATCAGTTGTGATATCATTATGACATCATCTTGATGTCATCATTGATCCAAAAATAGAGTGAGACAGATATATGCTTAACTGAAATTAGTAATGTTTTAGAGGGAGACAAAAACTCACACGGACACAGTTGTTGACATCAACTTTTTCTTATTCCTCGTGTGAAATGATTGAAGCGATGATCGTTTAGCTGACAGCAATGACAATCAAATGTTGCATCAAATGATTGTCATCTGTCTTGTATTGTTGTTTATAAAAATGTTGTAAAAAATTAAAAAAAAATTGTTTTTAATTTTAGGTTTTTTAGATAGATCTAACAATCATTAGGCCAGTCCTAAAATTTGATCCAATTCCGTCAATTGGTTCAGGAACTAGAAAATAATGAAAAAATGCAATTTGCCTAAAATTCAAAAATTCATAACTCAAAAAATTTACCACTATGGGTGAAATAAAAAAATAGGTGTCGACTTATTTGCCATTCTCAGCAGAAAAAAAATATAGTGGGCATTTTTAAATTTTAGTGCTAAATTTCATATGGAATGACCCATATGTCTAAAGGAAATTGACATTTTAATAAATGTAAGTGTTATATACGATATACAAAGTTATCTTCTTTGTTATGCTATTTAAGGGTTCCGCTATAGGAAGAAAAATACGAATGCCTTTTTATTGTTCCGGTAACCAGTGGTTCAGTTCATATTTCCTCACGAAAAAATAATGAAATAAAATAATAAAGAAACAAAAACTGTCTAAAAGCCCAAGGTCAACTCAATTATGAATACCATTGTTTAAAAATAATCTATGGGCATGTACACAAGTATGTAGCCATGTGTTTTTAAGAAATGTTTTTGCTGCATCTCACATGTATAAGAGATCACAGGGACTGATAATTTTTAGCTAGATGCATTCATGGATGGCAATTGTTATACCAATAACACTGGTCGACGGCCAAAATTTACCAGAGACGCCGTTATGAAATTCGTATGTAAAACCACCCCCTGATTTCGAAAATCGAGTTCATTTTTTATTCTATGGTACCGTTTTTGAGATATTTGCATTTTACCGTTATTCGAAAAAACCAAAAAGATGGCTCCCTTTAATTACATATATCTCACGAACGGGTCAAGCGATTGCAAAAAGGTTGACAGAATCAAAAAGACGATAAAATTTGCTATAAATGCATCATACATTGTTTTTTGCTCAACCAGATAGTTTTCGAGATATTAGCTTGTCATTTCATATTTTTGTTTTTTTTTATGAAAAAATATGAAAAAAATTACTCTTTGCGTGGGCAGCGTTCCAAAACCACAACTTTTTTTCTAGATATTTTTTCTTTACGTAGAGCTCTGTTTTATTAGAAAAAAGATAAGCTATCATCGAAGAAAATCGATGCAAAACTACGTAAGTTATAAACGATCAAGTAAAAATACCCAGGTTGCGTAATTTCAACGTATAGCTCAAAACGTATGTATGGTATAAGAAAGAGAGAAATATCAAGCTATGCTCTGTTTCTATTGAGTTCAAAGTTTAATTCATGAATGAAATTACCGATATTTTTTACTTTTTTTTTTAATTTATTTATGTTTATACTATATTCTAACAATCTTTATCTTAATTTGATTTTACTATGTAGTCGAAATAATTATGTGTTCTACTTTGACGCTTATTCAGTTTAGGATCGGTTTCTCTTATGAGAAACCAGCAGTAATCACCCATCATTGCGACGTCCCAGAATCCTTGATATCGATTCTCAATTAATTTCATTTGCTGATGAAACCTTTCGCCACTATCTGGTTGAGCAAAAAACAATGTATAATGCATTTATAGCAAATTTTATCGTTTTTCCGATTCTGTAAACTTTTTTGCAATTGCTTGACCCGTTCGTGAGATATACGCAATTAAAGGGCGCCATCTTTTTGGTTTTTTCGAATAACGGTAAATTGCAAATATCTCAAAAACGGTACCATAGAATCAAAAATGAACTCTATTTTCGAAATCAGGGGGTGATTTTACATACGAATTTCATAACGGCATTTCTGGTAAAGCGAAAAAGTTGAAATTCGTGGTCCAGTGTAATTTTCAGATGCACTTAAGTTCGTGCATATGTTGATAGAATAGAATTTTTTAATATTTTTTTTTTTTGCTTTACCTGTTTAGTATAAATAAGCGATACGGCTTTTAAGGTAGCGTAAAGTGGTTAAATAGATGTTTGCGCAAAATTGTATTCCATAAAATTTTCTGAAAAATATTAATATCTATGATGTACCTACATATGCATTAGATTGTGCCAAATGAAAAGAAACTTGATTTCGTTGAAAATAATATTGGTTTTATTTTGCAGAACGGCGAAAACATAATATTGAACGTCAAAGATCTTTATATTAATTTTTACAGGTCTGTCATTGATACTTTAGATTTAAATATGCTGATCTGGGTTTTTCATATAAATCTGCCAAACCAATGTGCTAAAGAAGCTTACATACTGACGTGTACATACATATGTATATCCATATGCATACATATAATAGCACTTAATAAAAATTTTAAATATATCTTAAATTTTTTTATAAAACTGGGAACTATTACTTTTTACTTTAAGTTATGAGGAAAAACTTAAAGATATTTCACCTACATTCTCAAAAAAATTCTTATTTTATCAAATGGAATTGATTTTCAAACAAACGCTCGCGATCGATCGCTGGCAATCGCGATCGCCAGAAATCGCAAACAATCGCGAGAAATAGCGTAAGTGCTCTTTTCAATAACAGCTATTGTTTGGGGTTTGCTATGCACGCTCGCAACGAACGATCGATGCCTAAAAATAGAATTGACTACGCTTGCACCATTGCTGTTGCTTGCGAGAGATTGCACATGCATTCGTTAAAAATGTAGCTTACTCACTCGCGAGAAATACCAACCACTGAATTTTATGCAGTGATAAGTTGTTTGAGAGATCGTATTTTGAGCGTTCACCGCACCCTGATTTAAATGCAAAGAAACAAAAAATAAATGCATATATAATACAACACTAAAAATTTCTATAATTTTTCATGAAAATATAGATGAAAATACATTACAATTTTGCACTAAAACTTTGGGGTTGGGGTCAAAATTCTGCTTTTTTGGAAATTCTGCATTCATAATTCTGGAATTCGAAACACCGGAAATCAAAATTATGGAAGTCAATATTCTGGAATCCAAAATTCTGGATAACGAAATTCTAATTGCAAAATTCTGGAAACTATAATTCTGAAATTCAAAATTCTGTAATTATTGATTAAAAATGCGCATTTTTTATCATTAATTAGAGAATTATGCCTTTAACATTTAACTGGACTTGTTCTGAAGGAATTAAAAACAAATGTACCGTGTGTATTGACACACAATTTCACGGCTGTGAAATGTTATACGAAAAAAAATGAACATTCTCATGATCCATGTGCGCATAAAAAACCGGTTGCAGATCCAAATAATCATTTTAAAAATATGGTTTCGCTTGAGTTTTCTGCAGCCTAGCCAAATAATTCAGCGTTCGGTATCTATGACAGAAAAACATATTGGACATATCTGCCATCAAGAAATGCCCTTAAGTTAAAAATTAGAACACAACGGAACAGTTTAAAATGTTTTAAAGAGCCAACTTGTGTTGAAAAAATAGACATTCCTTTATTATCACTTTATGTTTTGGAAGGTCAACTATTTATTTTATGTGAGAAAGTTCTTATGACCAAAAAATCAAAGTCAATGTATATTTCTTAAATAAAAGCACTATTTATTAAAATACACGATTTTGCTGAAATTTTGGGGAAAAAATTTCCAGAATTAATTCTGGAAAACGTAAATTCCGGAATTATGAAAAACCAGAATTTTGAAATACAGCCAAAAAAGGCGAAGGAAGTGCGGAATTCCGATTTCCAGAATTTTGTCGACCAAGAATTTTGATTCCGGAATTTTGACTTCAGAATTTTAATTTTAGAATTTTGACCGTTTCCGTAAACTTTGGGCAAAATTCCAAAAAAAAATCGCGAAACTCGAAATTTTAGATTTTTTCGAGTATGCAGTTTTGTAGCTCATTTCATTTTAGCTTAACTAGACACTAATCTCAAGCCCCTAGCAAAATAAAAAACAAACGGAAAAAGAAGGACAAAACTTAAAAAGAAGGATATTTCTAAACTTTTTCTTTGGAAGGACAGGGAAGGACGTTGCAATAATATGAAGGACATGTCCTTCCGAGAGAAGGACGTCTGGCAACCCTAGTAAAATCTAAAACTAGACCTCTAGATTTAAAGATCTGAAAAATTACAGTAATTTTTTTCACCTTTCTTAAAAAGAAAATCAATATAATTTTTGATAAAAAAAGAATTTTTTTCGGCCCAGTCTAATATACATACATACATATGTATACACTCGCTTAGTAACACTTCAAAAATTTTCCTGAATCTTCTCGATTGCAGAAAATTTTTTTGGAAAAAACAAATCTGTTCTATAGTGGCATGAAGACCCCAATTTTAATACCATACGTGTTCATACTTACTAAATAGCAGCAAATTAAAAAATAATATGCCTTTAGCACCCAACAACTAAATAATTAGCTCAAATTATGGAAGTGGGCTCAAAATACGCATGTTGGCCCCAGGATTACAAATCCGGAAACGCTTTTTTTAATATTTTGCTTCCCTGAAGAGATATTTGCTGTCCCTAAAAACGTACAAAAAAGTCGCGCCGTGGTGGTAGTTACGGGTATACCACACACCCGAACTTGGCATGGCGTAGACCAGGGTTATCTTTTATAAGCGCGGTCGAAGGCGCCAACTCAGAAAGGTGTTCTGTATATAAATACCATGGATCCCGCCCCAATTTTAGTATCGAACCCGGGTAATTTTTTGGTTTTTTACCATAAATTTCCACAGAAACAAGAAATTAAAAAAGCGCATCCGGATCCGTGATCCTGACGCCTAAACCAGTTGTTTAGCCCTCTCCCATAATTTAATAATTTTTTAGCAGTTGGGTGCTAAAGCAAACAAATACCATTATATTGTCATTTTGATTATTGAGTTTAGGCTCGATAGGCTGAGAAATTATTTAAATCGTGAAAAAATGAACATTCGAAAATATCCCACAAATGTTACCGCCAACCGGAGCAGTTCGATTCACAACCCTTTTTGCCAGAAATAGAATAAGTAGACTTTCAGCTGAAATCGAGCAAAATGTGTAAATATACTGTGCTTCCGTTGCCCTTTTGTAAATGAGAAATAAAGGAAAGAATAAATCACAAAAGCCAAATGCATTTGATTACTTTAACTTTCTTGGGTTGCCATGAAATACTATAATCTGTTTAATATTCTCACTGGAAAGGCTGTTAGTTTGATTTTTTGCTTAACCTTCGTTTTGGTTTTTCTTCGCTGTAGTTTTTCGTTTATATTTCTTATACTGAGATGTGCTAACATGAAATATAATAGAATATAATATATAAGTAGAGGGTACTCGTGCGGTTTAGTTCAGGTGATCGAATGATATTCGAAATCATCGGGTAAAAAAATTGCAGGAAAAGGATCTGAGGTCCCATTGGCCTCGAGTGGCTCATGGCTCTTGCAATTCCTGAACGCCATTTGGCATGGCCCTATACGCTTTGCAGCGAAGTCAAATATAGACCTAGCACCATAAAAACAGTTTGTTGGGCTGCTTAAAGCGGCTTTGTCATAGATAAAGAGATGATACGTTCCGGTTTATATCTCATAGGCTTTCTCCAGGAGTTAGGGTATCCTGAATATAAAGTCGATAGAAGACTTACACGATGCTTAGGACACTGAATCTACGGTAGCCGGTGTTAAAACCTTCCGTCTGAGTTTTCGGAAACATTTCGTGTAATTTTTTTTTGTCGGCCAGAATCTTAACTCTCAGAATTTATATGGGTACATAATAATAGCAAGTAATTTTTACCTAACTTTTCGGAGATTTGCAGCGTGGCATATCAAATTAGCTCCATCCTTATTTGGCTTTTATTATACCCAACGTAATAGTACTAGTACAAGGCAATTATGATTTTGTCCACATAAAGGTACTATTTAACGGCGCAAAATAATCGAGATAGATATAGAGTTCCATATATGAAAGTACTTAGATTGAAAAGGGGAGTTCATTAAGGCATGTCCGTCCGTCTGTCCTTCTGTCCGTGTACACGATAACTTCAGTAAAAATTGAGATATTTGCATGCAATATTGTATACAGGTTTCTATCTACGCCCCCTTTTTCGATATCAAAAATTTCGAAAATCAGATAAATTGATATATCTCGGTATCTGAAATGGCTAAAATGATATAATTGTATAGGTACATTATCTATATGTCATTCTCTTATGATTTTTCCATACATTTTTTTAGTAGGCGTGGCGCGGTAACTTTTAAGGGAGGAATTTTTGAAAATTTGACTGGTCGTAACTGTAAAACTGATTACGATAGAGTGATGGAATTTTGCACAAAGCATACTAGTATCGTTGGGAGTATACCTGATGAAATTGTAGAAAGTCGCTCTCCAACCACGCCCACTTTCGATATCGAAATCTTCGAAAAATTCATATAATTCGGTAACGGAAATGAGTAAAATGATATAGTTTGGTAGGATGAACCCCCTAGTCATTCTATTATGATTTTTTGATAAATTTTTAAAAGTAGGCGTGGCACCGCTTACTTTTCAGGGAGGCATATTTGAAAATTTCACGGGTGATAACTTTTAAACTGATAACGGTAGAACGATGAAATTGGTACAAGGTATACTAGCATAATAGGGAGTATACCTGACGTAATTGGACTAAATCGCTTCCCAACCACACCACTTCCGAAATGGAATATTTCGAAAATCATATGAAAACTACCGCTGGTTATTTAATGTTCGGTTTACCCGAACTTAGACTTCCTTACTTGCTAAATTTTTTTCTGAGCGCCTTGCACAGATTTCGCTTTGAAAACGAAGAACGGAAAATTACAATTGCTATATACAACAAAATCTCAGCACAATTCCCTTGCGACATCCGTCGGCAGGGTTTGCTAGTCAAAGTTTAAATAATCAACCATGGTTTTTCTTGTTGCTGATGTGCCATTTGTGCACCATAATTTGACGGTACTTTTACTTTTGTATATATTTTATGGTAACCAAAGTAAAGTCAGTTTGTGATACTATATAGTAGGAACACACACACACACACATACCCACACATTTAACGATGCAGTGATATTACTTATCCACCAATTTGCACGTGACCCGTTTCACTTGCTTTTGCGTCTGTCCTACCAATATCTGTACACATACATATGAATGTATGTTCGTTATACATACCTTGAAATCTACATCAGGCCGCCTTATACAGGCCAATGAGCTAGTTGATATCAACCTTGAGTCAATGGGCAAAATATTTTTTTTTGCTGATATAGTAAAACTTTATTAAGAGCGAATTTTATTACTTTCTCTGCTTGGTTCGCATTTCTTGTGTTTCGTTATTACACATCGGATATGTCGTTGAGAGATAGACTAAATATAATAAATATAGTTTAAAAAAACTAAAACTCACGCTTTTAGAGAGTTTTGAACTAAAAATTTGAAAATAATTTTAAAAACCCTACACAGTAGTATTGTGGAAAAAGCGTGGCCGCTTTGTGTCATAATCTTCGTTTTTTATTTAAATTATTTTTACCTTCTTAGTGCAATATTCTTTAAAAGCGCGTGTTTTCACTTTTTAAACTATATTTATTTTTACTTTTTAGTTAAATGTGTTATGAAGTAATCGATATATATATCGAAGTATACCGCAGTGCAAACGAAACCTCTGGGCCTCCACTTTCGTTTGATACCCATATTGTAGGCAATTTTCAATATTATTGGACAACCTCGTTTTGACCGATAACTCAGTTATCGATAAATATATCGAAATATTCCAAAGTCTAATAGAAACCTGTGGACCTTCCCTTTCGTTTGACACAGGCAGTAGGCATTATGACCGATAACTTAGTTATCGATAAATATATCGAAGTCCAAATGCAACCTCCTATCGTTTCACACCCATATTGAAAGCACATTTCAAGGTTTTTGTGACAGTAATATGCCACTATCGGGTAGACTGAAGTAGAGTTACATACAAACAAGCAAACATACATATGAATGCATGTACAAGTAAAGCTAATGAAAGCGCATTAAAGAAACTAGCATTATGTGGGAAAAGCGTCGAGCGGTCGATATCCGAAAATTATGGCACAAAGCGGACCACGCTTTTTCCACAATACTACTGTGTAGGGTTTTTAAAATTATTTTCAAATTTTTAGTTCAATACTCTCTAAAAGCGGACCACGCTTTTTCCACAATACTACTGTGTAGGGTTTTTAAAATTATTTTCAATTTTTTAGTTCAATACTCTCTAAAAGCGTGAGTTTTAGTTTTTTTAAACTATATTTATTTTTTACTTTTTAGTCAAATGTACTATGAAATTATCGATAAATATATCGAAAAATACAAACGAAACCTCTGGACTTCCACTTTCGTTTGATACCCATATTGTTAGGAAATTTAAAGGCATTTGGCCTCAGATTTTGATAATAACTCAGTTATCGATAAATTTATCGAAATATATCGAAGTCCAAATGAAACCTGAGGCCTTCACCTTTCGTTTGATACCCATATTGTATGGACTTTTTTGGGGTTTTGGGCAATCATATTTTGACCCATAACTCAGTTATCGATAAATTTATCGAAATATGTCGATGTCCAAATGAAACCTGAGGCCCTCCCCTTTCGTTTGATATCCATATTGTAGGGAATTTTTTAGGTTTTTGGGCAATCATATTTTGACCAATAACTCAGTTATCGATAAATTTATCGAAATATGTCGATGTCCAAATGAAACCTGGGGCCTTCACCTTTCGTTTGATACCCATATTGTATGGACTTTTTTGGGGTTTTGGGCAATCATATTTTGACCCATAACTCAGTTATCGATAAATTTATCGAAATATGTCGATGTCCAAATGAAACCTGAGGCCCTCCCCTTTCGTTTGATATCCATATTGTAGGGATTTTTTAGGTTTTTTGGCAATCATATTTTGACCGATAACTCAGTTATCGATAAATGTATCGAAATTTATCGAAGTCCAAATGAAACCTGGGGTCCTCGCCTTTCGTTTGATACTCGTATTGTAGGGAATTTTTTAGGTTTTTGGGCAGTCATATTATCGATAAATTTATCGAAATATGTCGATGTCCAAATGGAACCTGGGGCCCTCCCCTTTCGTTTGATACCCATATAGTAGGGAATTTTTTAGGGCTTTGGGCAATCATATTTTGACAGATAACTCAGATATCGATAAATTTATTGAAATATGTCGATGTCCAAATGAAACCTGGGGCTCCCCTTTCGTTTGATACCCATATTGTAGGGAATTTTTTAGGATTTTGGGCAATCATATTTTGACTGATAACTCAGTTATCGATAAATTTATCAAAATATGTCGATGTCCAAATGAAACCTGGGGCCCTCCCCTTTCGTTTGATACCCATATTGTAGGGAATTTTTTAGGTTTTTGGGTAATCATATTTTGACCGATAACTCAGTTATCGATAAATTTATCGATAAGTCCAAATGAAAGCAGGGGCCTTCCCCTTTCGTTTGATGCCCATATTGTAGGGAAATTTTAAGGTTTTTGGGCAATCATATTTTGACCGATAACTCAGTTATCGATAATTTTATCGAAATATATCGAAGTCCAAATGAAACCAGGGGCCTTCCCCTTTCGTTTGATGCCCATATTGTAGGGAAATTTTAAGGTTTTTGGGCAATCATATTTTGACCGATAACTCAGTTATCGATAAATTTATCGAAATATGTCGATGTCCAAATGAAACCTGGGGCCTTCACCTTTCGTTTGATAGCCATATTGTAGGGATTTCTTTAGGTTTTTTGGCAATCATATTATGACCGATAACTCAGTTATCGATAAATTTATCGAAATATGTCGATGTCCAAATGAAACCTGGGGCCTTCCCCTTTCGTTTGATGCCCATATTGTAGGGAAATTTTAAGGTTTTTGGGCAATCATATTTTGACCGATAACTCAGTTATCGATAATTTTATCGAAATATATCGAAGTCCAAATGAAACCAGGGGCCTTCCCCTTTCGTTTGATGCCCATATTGTAGGGAAATTTTAAGGTTTTTGGGCAATCATATTTTGACCGATAACTCAGTTATCGATAAATTTATCGAAATATGTCGATGTCCAAATGAAACCTGGGGCCTTCACCTTTCGTTTGATACCCATATTGTAGGGATTTCTTTAGGTTTTTTGGCAATCATATTTTGACTGATAACTCAGTTATCGATAAATTTATCGAAATATATCGAAGTTCAAATGAAACTTGGGACCCTCCCCTTTCGTTTGATATCCATATTGTAGGGAAATTTTAAGGTTTTCGGGCAACCACATTTTGACCGATAACTCAGTTATCGATAAATATCGAAATATGTCAATGTCCACGTGAAACCTAGGGCCCTCCCCTTACTTTTGATACCCGTATTGTAGGGAATTTTTTAGTTTTTTGGGCAGTCATATTATGAGCGATAACTCTGTTATCGATAAATTTATCGAAATATGTCGATGTCCAAATGGAACCTGGGGCCTTCACCTTTCATTTGATACAGATATTGTAAGGCATTTTTGAGGTTTTTGGGCAATCATATTTTGACCGATAACTCAGTTATCGATAAATTTATCGAAATATGTCGATGTCCAAATGAAACCTGGGGCCCTCCCCTTTCGTTTAATACCCATATTGTAGGGAATTTTTTAGGTTTTTGGGCAATCATATTTTGGCCGATAACTCAGTTATCGATAAATTTATCGAAATATGTCGATGTCCAAAAGAGACCTGGGGCCTTCACCTTTCGTTTGATACCCACATTGTAGGGAATTTTTTAGGTTTTTGGGCAATCATATTTTGACCGATAACTCAGTTATCGATAAATTTATCGAAATATGTCGATGTCCAAATGAAACCTGGGGCCCTCCCCTTTCGTTTGATACCCATATTGTAGGGAATTTTTTAGGTTTTTGGGCAATCGTATTTTGACCGATAACTCAGTTATCGATAAATTTATCGAAATATGTCGATGTCCAAATGAAACCTGGGGCGTTCCCCTTTCGTTTGATACCCATATTTTAGGGACATTTTACGGTTTTTGGGCCACTGGGTTTAAACCGAACGAGAGTTACATACATACAAGCAAGCAAACAAACAAACATACAGTGAACCTATTAAAAGCGTGGTAAAAAATATTTGATTTGTACCTCGGTTAACAATAATCGTATATGTTTTTAGACTTTTTATAACTAACTTTCTAGGTGGATATAACCATTGTGTATTAATACCAAGTGTGAACTCTTCTTTTGACAACACACATTAAAATGTCGGTTTGTTTACATCCTGCACATATTAAAATGTCGCCAGCACCGAATAACAGAAAAGCAAATGGCGTTGTTTAACATCCTGCACACATCAACATGGCGGTCTCCTATCTTTTACCTAATGGTAGAAAGAGATGGAAAGAAGTGAGACAAAAAAGGAAATTAAAAGCAGGTGACTAAATTCACTTTGAAGTTTTCACGACTATGTCTATGATATCACACTTGTTATTAACCACAATCTCAAACAGGTGTTAAACTCATTTTGGAATTTTGACGTCTATGCAGAAGAGTTTACACTTGGTATTGATACACAATGGATATAACTATTATGGTAAACTATACTATTTTGTTATATCAAATTAGATACTTTAATATTTCTTAAGTTGACTTAAGCTGCCACGATGCACAAATTAGTATGAATAAAAGCAAATGTGCGGATTCGTGTCGACGAATAAAAAATTACGCATACGCCTAGGTAGTTTTTGATATAAATTGAAAACACGTATTTGTTTTTGAGTTTTTATACCCAGCGTACTAGTACTAGTACAAGGGTATATTAATTTTGTTCACATAACGGTTGTATGTAACGGCACAAAATAATCGAGATAGATATGGAGTTCCATATATGAAAGTTCTTAGGATTAAAAGAGGAGTTGATTAAGGCATGTCCGTCCGTCTGTCCGTCCGTGTACACGATAACTTGAGTAAAAATTGAGATATTTGCATGAAATTTTGTATACAGGTTACTTTCAGGCCAAGGTAGGTTGCTATTGAAAATGGGCGAAATCTGATGATAACCACGCCCCCTTTTTCGATATCGAAAATTTCGAAAATCACACAAATTGGCATATCTCGGCAGCTGAAATGGCTAAAATGATATAATTTTATAGATGAACCCCCCTGGTCATTCTTTTATGATTTATCCAAAAAAATTATATAGTGGGCGTGGCACCGCCCACTTTTAAGGGAGGCATTTTTGACAATTCGACTGGTCGTAATTTTTAAACTGATTAGGGTAGAACGATGATATTTGGTACAAAGCATACTAGTATCGTTGGGAGTATACCTGATGAAACTGGAAAAAATCGCTCTCCAACCACGCCCACTTTCGATATCGAAAATTTCGAAAATCACATAAATTGACATACTTCGGTAACGGAAATGGCTAAAATGATATAGCTTGATAGGATTAACCCCTCAATCAATCTATTATGATGTTTGATAAATGTTTAGATGTGGGCGTGACAACGCCCACCTTTAAGGGTGGCATTTGGAATATTCGACTGGTCGAAACTTTCAAACTTATTACTTCAGACTCATGAAATTTGGCACAACATATACAAGCAATATAGGTGATGAAATTGGACGAGATCTTTTCCCGACCACGCCCACTTTCGATATGGAAAATTTCGAAAATCACATAAATTGACA